>VXBX01007122.1:148760-165768 GCA_013400415.1 Scytalopus superciliaris
AAAAACCCACTGACGAGGAAAGAAAAAAAAGAACAAAACAAAAACCCAAACCCTGAAAATCAAATTTGTTCATTCAGTGCACCATTTTCTTAAGCACTTGACAAAATGTAATTTTTGTAATTGTAATTACAAAATGTAATGTTTTTTCCATGGGATCTGTTGATTCTTGTCTGTCTTGGTATTGAATTTTTGTCTTTTGTATCTAATGGTTCTGCAAAGTTGTTATAGATGAATATGTTACACCATGAAATAACTAATGTGTGGTCTTGCATCTCAACTTCCGATTTCAGACTCCAATCAATCTTACCTTATTTAAAAATTCTCAGCTTTACTTCACTGAAATATTGGGTGCAGCTCTGCATGATTGTATTGAAGACGCATCTGTTGGAAGTGGAACAGATGCAGACAAAGTCTTCTAAGATCACCAGAAGAACATAGGACGTGAGACAAGACTAGAAAATCTTGTTTAGTCTAAGCATGTTAAAACTAGACTTAAAGGCAGGCAGACATAAAATACTGGAAAAGACATTTAAGCCCAATAGGAATGCTGGTGAGGAACTATGCATACATTTTGGTTCCCAGGCTGCCTCTTTGTCTCTCCCCTCCTGTACCACTGCTGTGCAGCTGGTGCCTATATGGATATATAGAGAAACACATCAGGATATATAGAGAACCACCTTCCCATTTGCTTTTCCTGGAGCATCATTGTGATTGAATTTGTTGGGTTGGCACAAGAGAATGAGTAGTGAAAATCCAACTGCTGAAAATGGTGCTGGATTATTTTACATAAGTGAACCCCTAGGTTCCAGTCCTTCAGATAGGAGGCATCAGAATTATGGTCCAAGGTTTAAATCCATTTTTGAAATGATGTATACTTTAACTCATAAGTAGTAGCTGAACTGCTCCATATGTAAACTATTTTAGCTATTGAATTTTCCAATCTACATACTTGATTATTGGCTTTTTTTTTTTTTTTTGTAATTTGTTTTTTTGTTGTTGGTTGATTGGGTTTTTTCCATGAAGTCAGTGTAGCTGTTACCACGTATAGTCTAGTTAAAGTTAGTGCCTCATGACTGTATGTGGATTAAACTTTTGGATTGCATCAACACTAGGGGGCTGTGTTGCTCTGTCTGTTTCAAAGAGTACTCCAATAAGAGAGTCCAAACTGCTAAACAAGTTGTAAGCAGTACTTGTCCCTACTTAGAAAAAGACGATGCGAGCAGGAAGTAAAGGGAAGTTACTTCCAATTTAGGCAAATATAAGATAGGAACAAGGTAATTTTATTATCTGTGTACTTAGATGAAAGCTGAAATGTTGAAATTTAAGGATGAAGCGATGCTGTCATTGTCATGAGGTGAGTGCAAAGGCTGCGCCCAGCACCCTTGTTACTTCAGTCTTAATGTGGTGCTTCAGACACAGGATGCATAACCCAGTTTGCTGGAACTGATGATAAGTAGTTTGTCCTTCATCAAGATTTAGCAACTGTAGCATTTTCTTTTCCATAAGAGGGATTTTCTATACACTGCACATCCCAGTGCTTCTGCTTTAAACTTCTGTTTCTTTGACTCATCAGTTCCAGTATTAATACAGGTTGTAAGATTGCTTTGTTACAAATGCAGGCATTCCTTAAACTATCTTTTTAGGCAGCCATCTGCTCTATATCCCAAGCAAAACTAAGATTAATTACCTGATATCTTCTCCAACTTTCTTTTCAGACCTCATCAGGATATTAAGATAGAGCTATAGTGGAACTTGAGTAGATGCAGTATTGGAAAATAAACCGAAATTAATTCCTGCTGTTGTAAAGGAAGGTGATGTCTTTTGTATTGTCAATCTCTACTAACATTTAAAACACTGTCCTGGTTTAAAGATAAACTGGCAGGAGAAATAAATCTAATTCACAAACAGATTATAAATCAGAACTATAATTTAATAAAAAAAAGAAAAAGATCACAATCAGTACAAGGGTACAGAGGGAGAAGTCCCTTTAACCCACAAAAAAGGGTGTGTGTCCCAGCAGCCTGGGGCACAAACAAAATAGTAATTGTCAACCCCTGTGCTGAGTACCACCTGGCCCTCCTAGGTAGAAAGTAAAAGGAAAGAAGAAACCTGTCAGTGAAGGGGAGGGTCCCGGTCCAGTTGAGAGTGGCAGTTGCAGTCCTGCTGAAGCTCTGGTCCTCCTCTGGATCAGCCCAGAACCAGTCCCAAAACCCCAGTTTATATGTGCTTAGGCTCAGGTGGGAGTGCCCAGTACCTCCCCCAGGGCGGGGAGTTTCACAATGGGTGATTTACACTCTGACATATTTTTGGAATCCCTGATGGCCCATTAGCAGATATGACCCCTCAGGCTGGGTGTGGAGGTGCTGATGGCTCCCCAGAGGGGCGTTATCACACTGAGTCACTGATGTGAAGACAGGAAACCTTTCTTATCTTACAGGAGTTCCCAAACACCCAGCTTGTAGCCTGAGGAGTCGGGTGTGCCCCAGGCAGCTACTGCAAATGATCCATTGTTAGCAGTTCATGAGGGGACCAGGTGGAACTCTTTTTTTTCCCATGGGGCAGGCAGTCTCTTTCCTGGTTCCATGGTTGAAAAAAAAGAGAGAGGAGGTGATCTCTCTGAGGTACAGGGTTGGTAGATGAAAGAAAAATTCCAAGATTTTAAATCCATAACAAACACTAAGTGAATCTAAGTAATTCTATTTATGTATCGCCTTATTTAACTGTGTAAAAAGTGGTATTTTAAAGAAACAGGTTTCTTATGGAATTTATCTTTGTACTGAAATCTATAGAGCTAATTATATTGTTCCAAGGAAGTTAAAATAGGCAGCATCTACCATAGTATGGCCCTATTTATGCAATATAATCCCTTTAAATTACCAAGCCTACTCTGCTGTATTGTTTGAACACCTCTGAAGAACTAGAAAGAGCTAGGCATCAGGATTTAAGTAGAATTTAGGCCATTCTTACCAAGTATTTGTGTCAGGTCATATATAATACTAGAGTTTCCTCAGTTGTTTCACTAACTAATCTCCGTATTCTTTTCAAAAACACAAAAGTAATATCTGCTTTGCAGGAAAGTCCATTGCAAAAATTTCTGTGTTTTCATGGTTCGTAGAGTACACTTCTATATGTGTCTTGGCACAATGACATTTATCATAAGTAAATTATTCTCATTTGGTGGAATAAAGTACAGGAATTGGCAGTTCATAGTTTTCCTAAATCTCCAGTTGGTGAACCTTGCTCCTGTAGCATAAATAATGAGGCTCTGCATGCATCTGTACCTGTTTGTAGGTTAGGGTCATTCCAGCCTGGTGAATCCTGCTCCTTGCACTTTTGCTAGGCTGGGGTGTTGCAATGCAAAAACATTGGCTGTCTGAGAACTGAGAAATGAAGGTAACTAAGATTTTTATTGTCTCATGAAAAGTATGACATGTTAAAGATGTGAATGCCCGAAACACTTTTTAGTGGACCATTTTTTCTAAAAAATGTTGCTTCACTGCTACAGGCCTAAATTACCACTGAAATTTGTATTGGAAAGCCAAACCATAAACAATAGAGAGAGGAGAACAGGGAAGCCCTGGGCTCTTCCACTTGCTGCAGAAAAAAGGTAGTGTTGCCAGTATTTTTCATCAAATATCAATTCCCCCAAAGGAATGAACTTACCCGAAGTGACAGCTGTGGCCAGTGAAAAATGGCAGCTCCTAAAGCTGTTGGGATATCACTGAAAACTGGAGTCAAGAATCTGCAGGCAGTGTTTGACACAGTTGACATGTAACCCTAGTTAGAATTGCAATTCCGACTATTCCTTTAATCTTGGGAAACAGTCTTGTGTAGAGTAACTTTAATTTATTGTTACTTCAGCAATGATACCTATTAAGCAGGTCTTAATTGCCAAATTTTCTACAGACCAGTAGATTTTATATTTATATTTCTTATTTTATAATATTTATAAGAAAGTCTTTCCATGTTAATAATATCATTAAGCAAAGAATGGAGAAACCTCTTGTGAGGAACAAAAATTCTGTTATCTGCCCTCATCATATGCTAAACAAAGGGCACATATACAGGAGGAAAGGCAGTAGTGAACCGTATGGGATTGTTTTTGTACCTCTGTGATTATACCATGTATTGGTAGATATGTTTACTATTAACATTCTAAATTACATACATGCCTGTATATAAAAATAATGAATTTTTATTTCTTATTCCTTTGTATGCAGAGGAGAGAAAATACTTGCTTTTGCAGCTCCCTCTATTTTTATTGGTAAAATATTGCAGTCAACATTTTGTCTTACTATTATTTTTTTTTCGTCCTCTCTCTACTAACTTTTATCTTTAGCTACTGAATACGATTAATAATCCTCATACCTTATGTGCAGAAGTTTAATAAACAAAGCTTAATTAAAACAAGAGAAGCACAATAAAGCAAAAGGTTCAGCTTTAGCACTACAGGTTCATGTAATTTTTTTCTTGTTTGTTTTGTGTTTTTGAAAATTGAGGTGGGTAGCGGGCTCGAACAGAACTTCAGGTTTTTGTATTTAATTGAACTACCAGCATGCGCTGATAAGTAATAAATAACAGTGACAGAGTGACTAAATTAATTGGTTTCCTCAAGCAGCAATTCATTCACTGTCTTTCATTGCCATCAGGTTAAGTGACAGATTCTTTTTGTCAGCCTAAAGGAAAAATGTTTGATAGTGTAACAACCTCATTTTAATTCCAACCACAGCAGCCTTTTGTGCTTTGAATTAATATAAATAAAAATCCAGCAATTAAACAAAACTTGGGCTCCTCATTGACTTACAAGTAAAATCCCTGCAGAATCAGTTATCAAGAAAGCATCTTGCAATGATTCAGTGCACTTTCCTGGAAGAAACACTGCTGACTATAGCCAAGGTTCTTGTACTTTTGCAGAAAAAAGATTGTTGGTGTTGTATTGGGACATCAGAAGAAATTCTGGACATCAGGAGGAATTTCATTGTGGAAAGGGATGTCAGCTATTGGAATGGACTGCCCAGGGTGGAGTCACCATCCCTGGAGGTGTTCAAGAAGTGACTGGATGTGACACTTAGTGCCATGCTGTAGTTGACAAGGTGGTGATCAGTCAAAGGTTGGACTCCATGATCTTGGATGTCTTTCCCAATCCAAAGGATTCTGTGATGCTGTGACTGTGAATTGTGAATAGAATTCATTATTTTAGTAGGCTTCTGCTAAGCACTCATCATTCCAGCAGATGATAAATGCAGACCTTCTTGCACAATCTTTTGCTGTCAGACCTATACCCACTTGTGGAATGGATTGGTAAGCTCTGCAAGCTTGCACCATCTGATGTATTTTCTACTGGATTAATGTGTTGCGTGCCTTTACAAACCAGCTATGGTGATTGGAAAACAAGAAGCTAAACAGAAGAATTAAAAATCAGCTTTTCTGACCTTCCCATCACATAATCCAACAGCAGGGTGATAAAATAGCCTTGGAGGGATATATTGTTAGAATGAAATTTATGGGGTGTTATAACTTGCACTGATAGTTCAGACTGCATTTTCTATTGGTCACTGCATTCATTGTACTTATATGCTGCTCAATTTTTTAACCTGATTCTGCTAAGTTTTTGATTCTGAAAAGCCTAGCTGGTCCTAAAACCATTTTCCATCAAAGATAATGGGGGGTCGTTGGGAAAATATGCTTATAGAGGAGATGGTGGCAGTTCAAGAGTTGCTGATATGGTAGGCTCCTTGCTGAACTGCTCTTTGTTAGGACCTTAAGCTGACCATCTACAAAGCATGGTGCATGACTGACATGCCACTGTATGCTGTGCATCACTTAGGAAACAGAAAATATTAATGCAAAGGAGGGAATTAAAGTGTACTAGGCTTTTTAGGTATAATTAATCTTGCCACTTGGCTGCTGAAGTGTTACAAAAGGCAATTTCAATTCCTGGAAGGCATCCTCAACCTTTTTCACACCAGAAACCACACCTACTCTAAATTATTGTGCTTTTTGGATCAGGTCCACAGTTTCTTTTGTCAGAGCTCTTTTCTCCACTCACCATACTAATACCTCCTAGTGTAACTAAAGCGACATCCAACATCGGCTGTAAAACAAAGAGGAACATTTGCTAGTTATTTTCTATGTCATTTGAAAAAGAGTGAGTCTGATTTGATCAGGAAGTGCACTCCTACTCACACTGAAAACTTAATTTTTGTAATATATTCTTAATGTCGCTATGGTATTAGGACAGGTGCTGCCTGTAGCTTCTGCTTTTAGCTCAACACCAGACCTGCAAACAATATTGAAATTAGTCATTATTTATGACATTTCTCCCAAACATCTGTGCTTTATGCATAGTGAATTTTCAGCTAATTATTGCTCTTTTCTGTTGTGTTTGTACTACTTAGAAATAAATATTAACCATATACAGGCTGTTATTTTTTTCTCTTGACATTTATCTAACCTTCTGATTTGCCTTTCCATCTAGTTGTCATGGAACTGTAAGGCAGAGTTCTGCCCTGCACAGCATTGATTCAAGTCCAGAGGACACACTAAATGACTGCTCTTCATGTGCTTCAGCGTTGGTCATGCTGCTGTTATGCCTTGATAACTGTAAATTGTACTCTTCAAATGGTACTTACTGGCCAGTAGCAATACAACGGGCACAACACCCTTCTCAGCTCAGAAAGATGGTTCCACATAATTCTCCTTGATATGTGCTGCAAAGTTAAGGACATAAGGCATGATTTGCTGATTATCTGAGTTTTTGATAATTCTGCAGAGCTGTCACAAGAAAGCCAGAATGAACTGAGTTACTGCAAGTACCTCTTATTCTCCATATAATGTCAGCTTATAATTGCCACCTGTGCAATTCCATACTTTTGCTTCCTTTGGACTTAGGTTTCTTTCCATCCTTAAACTCTCTTCTTGGACTTTATTTTTGCATTTTCTCAACCATTGATCAAAAACCTGTGTTGATTCTTTTAGGAAAAAAAATAATTATTCAGTGCTCAAGATTCTCAGAATAAAAGGCTCAAATGCCAACACTGACTGAGAGCCTATTTACATTCTGTTGAGACTAGAGGACTTCCACAAATTAAGTACTTACGTTCATTCTTATAAATGTCTGTTTTTTCTTTCTGAGGTTTCTCTTTCGTCTCAGTCATTGGATCCTGTTACAACTTCTGGCAAACTGAAGAGCCCTGTGTTATCAGGTCTGTATTTTGTAAGTCATGCTTTGACAGTGATCAGTGCATCCACTAACCTGCTTCTAATGAAGTAAAAAGATGGAGATCCTTACCATCTTCGCTGCACTGCACCTTTTCCACTTAATTAATTCATTCTTCACTAGGTCTTCCAGGAATCCTCTCCAGCATTCTGGTGTCCATCTTGAATTGAGAACATTGGATCATTATAAGACACTTAAGACCAGCAGGGATCTTATGAGGTCTCTGCTACAACCTCCAGGCCCCTGGCTCAGCCATGGAGTCAGACCAGGTCTCAGGGCATTATCACATGGGGGCTTGAAACTCTCCAGAGAGAAAAACAGCACCATCTCTCTGGGCCAAGCCACACAGTGCAGCTGTCCTTATGGAGAAAAATCTTTCTGTTATCTCCAGATTCTCTGAGCTTGGTGCCCAGCAGTACCTAATCCCCAGGCTGCCCCCAGCCCTGCTAGCTTTGCTGCTGGAGCGCTGACTGCCTGGAACATAGATGCATAGTGCTTATGCCCCAAGTTCATGGGGGTCCTGGTGCACCCTTCCTTCAGCTTACCTTTGTCTCTGTGATGACATAATAGCTAGAAAGATTATTTTATTATCATTAGTATTCATGTCAACTAGAAAGTACATCTCTGGTCTCTGCTCCTTGATAATTTCTTGGTTTTACCACTCAGGCATCTCCTTCTGCAACAGTCTTCCACCTTCTGAATTGCAGCTGTGCTGTAGTTTTTTATCAACTCTTTGGTCTTACTTTTGGTTGCCCATGGTGAAAAAACTCACTCTACCTGATTTAAGGTTTACATTTACAATCAATAAGAATCTGAATGAACTGCACTGTGAAGCAGGGCAATCCTATGATCTCCTTTACCGAGGTGGTCAATTAAGGCAGAGAAATTTTAAGTTCAGTTCACAAAGCTACTTGAGCATTGTCATGCTGACTATTAGAGTGACTGTCCTTTTTTAGCTGCTGTTCTGCATTAGGCTTATGGTTCCCATCTTACCCTTTATTTTCCCAACAAAATGGCATCAGGCACCTTCTTCACTGTGCTTGCGTGATGTCACTCTAGTGTTTGGTGGTGGTTGAAGTACCTGTTTCATACCTGTGGGGAAAAAACACACACTCTTTTATGGACAAACTCTGATGTTCTGTAAAGCCTGTTGGTTTGGCACATTAATTTTGGTCCTGCAGACTTACTTCTGAGATTAGAGGTGTTGCGCAGTTTCAGTAAACACTAATGACATTTTCATAGCAACAGAACTCATGCACCTTCACAGCACAGTTGTCTACACTCATGTTCAAACGAGTTATTCTTTTTCCACTCCTCCTGCACCTGTTTACCATGCCTCCTCATGCCTTTCTCTCTGATTTTAGGCTATGCCTCCCTGTGAAGATTTCTGCTAGCAGTGTTTCTCTCTCTTGGACCACCCTATATGCCTTCCCAGATAACTAGAAATTTTTCTTGTATCTTTAAAGTGCAGACAGTTCTTGAGGTAATCCTGAGGCTTATATGGAGGAGAACAACTATAAATAGCATCCCTATCTGCCAGACACTTCCTGATCCTGTCCTTTTCATATCTTTTTTCTCTTAATTCTCTGCTTGAGAAGCACAGTCTAGTTTTAATGAGCTTCATCCCTCCCTCAGCTAATGAGAACAGGAAGGGTTTTTGTTGTTCATAGCCAACAACTGTTTTATTGGCAGCAATCAGAGGTTGTTAACTTACTATTTGGTCTGTAGGGAAAAAGATATTGAACAAATGCTTTATATAGATTACAGAAGGAAAGAGGCAGGATATATTGTTTTTTTTTCAGAGAATTGGTTGGGTTTGTGACCTAAGTCATAAATTCCAAGGAAGTTGACAATATGATGTCTTGGTGTTTTGATATAATATTGTCCTTAATACAAAACTGACAAAACCCAATATGCATTTACCTTTGGAGAAATATACTTCCATAAATTCTTAGGGCAATAGTTTTTCTCCCATTTCAGTATAGAAAGTTTTTCTGCAATAGGTATCTGTCTTGTCAGGGTATGAAATGTGTTTCAATACCCAGATGGGGCAGAGTACCAAGCTAAGAAAAAAGCCGATCATGAAGGGCATTAAGTAATGAATAATATTAAAAATATCTTCATTATTAAAGGGTTTACATGACTACTAGTTAGGAATGAAAAACTGTGGGAGAGTGTTTATAGTAACTTAACACCCTTTTTTTTAATCAACTCATGCATGCTCCACATTAGAGTCTTTTCATTATGTCACCCACTGTAGTATGTCCTCTTCTTCCACATGAGACCAAATATTTCCAAATGATTATCCTACCATTCTCCATATTGTATATATAGCATGTATTTATAGAATATTAAATAAAAATAAAAGAATTGCCTGAACAGTGTTTATACATTATGATGCTCTGACTCAATATTTCCTTTTCATATGACATATTTTTGTTATTGAAAATATTTATTTTGCTAGCACTCCTAATGAATGCACTGCTGTCATATCTAGATACAATTTTCAGGGGCCATCTGCAAAGAATCAGGAACAGATTTTTAAATAGTTTGTTAGACTGCCTAAATTTGTATGCTAGACATACTGCAAAATTCAATTGAGGGCTGATTTCTTTTTGTCAAATTTTAGACCTGCTGTTACAAGCTTTTTCTGACTCAGAAATGCAGCAAACCTGTTGCCTTGTGAAGGTTTTAGCACATGTAATATGCTGTTTTCCTGGGACTAAAGAGAAGTAACAGCATACTGCTACAATTTGCCATGTGTTGATATATGCTTAGCATATGCATATGTGCATAAGCAAGAAGCCTCTCTTTTTACCAGCATATTGAGGAAATGAAGGTTGTCCTTGGGAAAGGAGTAACTGCAAATGACAAAAACAATATAGAAGATTGGGTGGATGAACTCATTGCAGAGAAGTTCTTGGAAGAAAAGTCAGAGACAATTCATGGCATGTATTGATGAATTCAGTAGCTCTCAATGTTATCCTCAACTAAATGTTTGTTTTCATTCCATGAAAACCCACTGCCATGTTACATGAAAGCTGAATGGACACATGGTTCTCTTCTGAATCCTTGTCTTTTGCTCAGAACGTTGACGAGCATTGTAGATTCCACAGCAAATTGTCTTTTTTTTTTTGTAACTGCTTAATACGAGTCTATAGCTGTATTAGTGGGAATGAAGGGAAGAATAGACAAATTCATTAAAAGAAATTTGACGGACATTTTAATTACTCTAGTTGTAAGTGGAAAAGTTCTAAGTAAGGTCAGGAGTGAGGCTTGCATATGTATTTTTGGTGGGAGGATGTGGGCAAAGCAGGATGTATTTCTTTAGTAATAAAATTATTTTATGCCACACAAATTCATGCCTAAATTTTCCAGGGCTAATAAAATACCAAAATATGATTAAAACACCTCTCTTGTGAACACAGACTGAGAAAACTGAGTCTGTTCAGCCTAGAGAAGAGAAGGTTACTTGAAGACCTTTTAGCAATCTTCCAGTGTCTGAAGGGGGCCTACAAGGAAGTCAGAGACTCTTTTGTCAGGAACTCTAGTGATAGGACAAGGGAGAATGGCTTCAAACTTAGAGTAGGTTTAGATTAGATATTAGGAGGACATTCTTTACTGTGAGGGTGGTGAGGCACTGGAACAGGTTGCCAAGAGAAGTTGTGGATGCCCCATCCCTGGAAGTGTTGAAGGCCAGGTTGGACTGGACTTTGAGAAACCTGATCTAGTGAGAGGTTCTACTGTACAGTCTTAATGAACAGTTGTGTCACTGTAACTGCAGGGCAGCACAGGGAATAAGACCCAACGTCTGGAGCAGGAACTCCTTAAACTGACATTTCCTCTGGGACAAAAGTCACTGACACTAACATGGCCTAATATCTGTCAAGCTCTTAGTATGAAATTGAACAAGTGCAAGGCTGGATTCTGCACCTGGGATAGGGCAACCCTGGCTATGTATACAGACCAGGGAGCGAGATGCTGGAAAGCAGTGCCACAGGAAGGGACCTGGGGGTCCTGGTCGAGGGTAAATTCAATGTGACTCAGGTGCCCTGGCAGCCAGGAGGGCTAACCCTCTCCTGGGGGGCATCAGGCACAGCATCCCCAGCCGGTGGATGGAGGGGATTGTTCCACTCTGCTCTGCACTGGGACAGCCTCACCTTGAATATTGTCGGCAGTTTGGGGTACCACAGTATAACAAAATGGTGAAGGGTCCGGAGGGGACGCTGTCTGAGAAGTGTCCGAGGTCACTCGGTCTGTTCAGCCTGTGTCATATGAAAAAAGGGGCAGAAATACATGGATTTCTTATCACACCTGCATTAATATAATTCTAATTGGCTATCAGTGTCCCCAGAATATCAATGCCTTTTAAAGACCAAAACAGTCTGTCTGCTTCTCACATCCTTCACTAGACAGATTCACTGCCATGGGCAGGACTTTTAGTACCCTGATATGGGCACTGCACTTGATAGCAAGGGAGAACTTTCTCCATAAAGTTCCCCTACAAGTTATAAGGCTGCCAGCACCAGAAATAAACCTGACTAACAGTTTGTGAAATAATTTTTATTAATACGAGTATGTGACAAACTATTGTAGGGTTACTGGTGATAATATTTAACTGCATGATTTCACTTAACTAATAAACCCAAACCCAAAAACGAGAAACACACTCTTACAACACAGCACAGCTTCCTAAGCCTCAACACAAAACTCAAGCATTCCACCATGACAGACAAATCAGCAAAGACTAGAACAGAATCTAAACAGAATTAATAATGCAAAGCAAAAAAGAAAGAATAGAGCTGCTTTCCACTAACGCACATTTTAACTTACTAAGATGAGGCTCTGCACACTTTAAAGCAAAACTGCGAGCAATGAGTCAGCAGTAAAGTACAATGTAGGATAAAAAAAATAAAGAATTGTGATGGGTTGTTTCTTGTAGGTCTTCCTTGGTAACCAGGGTCAAAATCTAGGAAGTATTCCATCTCATCTCTTTACGGAATCAGGTGTATATAAGCCGAAGGGGGAGGTGTTCTTTCTCTTTCTCTTCTTTTCCTTCATGGGCTAGCACGCTGACAGGCTCTTGGTGTTTNGTAGGGCAAGGTAAAATTAATATCAAAGTAGCAAAGTACAATGAGTAAATACGGTGTCTATGGGGTAAAAGTCAGAGAAGGTAATCTGTAAGGCATAAGGCCTAAAGCATAAGGTATAAGGTAAGGTCAAAGTAAAGGAAAGCAGAGTAAATTGTTGTTCACTCCTACAGTGACGGAAGGAGTGAGAGGAGACTGGGCAGCTTATTGGTTACTCTGCAGAGATGATAGAACTTCTCCCCAACTTTGCTCATGTCCAGTCTCTTTTTATACCTTTTTTTTCTCTTAGGCAGTTTGAGTGACTATAGTCAATAATAATTTCTGGGTTGACAGACAGATGACACAGGCCTGAGGGTGGGCTCCCTCGGTAGGATGTTGCAGAGAAAGGCCATGCTATTTCCATAACACTCCATTCTTTGTTAATCCTATATCAGTCTGTTGCTGGAGAGTTATCTCATTTTGTTGAGGACTTTCGGGAAGGCACTGGGGTGTCTTTGTCCCTTTTTGTGTAACCCATTATCCTCTGATAATGCCCTCTCCAGGTGCTGAGGTGTGTCCCATTACCAATCAGGACAGTCATCAGGGCCTTAAACTGGTCTATCACCCTACAAGCCTGGAGAAGAGAAGACTGAGGGGAGACCTCATTGCAGTTACAACTTCCTTGTGAGGGAAGAGAAGGGGCAGATACTCATCTCTTAACTCTTGTGACCAGCAACAGGACTCAAGGAAATGATGTGAAGCTGAGTCAGGGGAGGTTTAGATGGGATATCAGGAAAGTGTTTTTCACTCAGAGGGTAGCTTGGCACTGGAACAGGCTCCCCAGGTAAGTGGTCAGAGCACCAAGTCTGCCAGAATTCAAGAAGTGTTTGGACAATATTCTCAGGCACATGGTGAGATTCTTGGGGTGTCCTGTGCAGGGCCAGGACTTTATGATCCTGATGGGTCCCTTCCGACTCAGTATATTCTTTGATTCTAACACACGTTTACTTCATGGAACTGTACATGCATCTGTCTTTCATCATGACAGCTTTTAATGGAGGAATTGTTAGACCATTTCCTGCATGTACTGTCTTTGTAATGTTTCAAGTTGCTAAATTATGGATGAAGTTCTGGAAGTAATTTCTTGCTAAGCCACAAAGTCACTTTAGTGACTACTCTGAGGCTCTTGAGGTCTTTGGACCTGGTTGTGTATTAACCACATCAAAACTTTGAAAAATTTGCATGGGAGGTGAAGGAGTCTCTCAAAGGAACTGACTGAGCTTCCTCATGAACCAAAAATGAAGGTTGCATATTACACAGCCCAGAGTCATTCCTGACCAGGGCAGTTGAGTACAAGACTTAGAGAATTCACAACATGTAGTTGGAAACTTGTGTGTACTTTGACAGAGAGCCCATCCAGGCCTTGCAACACTATGTTGAGGGGCTTTGCTACACCATGGCAGGTTGCACTGAATGACTTTGCAGCCTCTGTTGTAGTGATGTTCCTTGTGTACCAACAATGAAAATAAAGTTGTATTTTCAGCAGAGATATTGCAGGAATTATTATAAACAAATGCAAGAGAAATACAAGAAAATGTGCAAGCTGTTTTGCTTCTGACATAATTTTCTCAAATAAATTGACTTCAGGTTCCACTCCTGGAGTGGTGTCTGACCCTGTAACCCTGCACTGGGCTTGAACTTGACCCCTATCCAAAGGCAGATGTTCTGGCCCAGCCTCTCCCACAACCCTGTCCCCAGGGAGGCACTGGCTGTTTTGGCTGCCAGCCAGCTGCCCTGCTCCTGCTGGAGCAGTGGGACTGTCCTGGCTGCCGTGTTCTGCCCTGCTGCTCTGGAGAACCCCCTGATGCTTCTAGTCCCCAGCAGCCACAGTCCCTGAAGTGCCCTGGTAAACGTGACTTTTTGACTTTTCCTTAACTTTCCTTTTTCACTGACTTCTTTTTAAACTGTGATCATGTTCCATTTTTTCATGCTTATACTTAAGAAGCATATTTTCTCTAGAGAAAAGCAGATTATTTTGTATTAACATGAATAATAGTCAACAAACTCTTCTGTGCCTGTCACAGTCATTTGAGAAATGTCCAGTTTCCTCTTCACATGTCTTTTATACCATGAGGAAAAATTTTTGAGAGAGGGATCTGAAACCCAGAGATTTCAAAAGTCTACTTCCCACCAATAAGTCCACCAAGGGACTGGCAGGGACAGTGACAACATGGCCCCTCACTCTGTCCTGGGACCCCAGAGTGACCAGGGGATCAGATGTTCGACCTGGGGTGTTTGTCCATAGAGAGCAGAGCAGATAAAACCAGAGATTTTGGGGTGACACATGTCATGGCCCTGCTACCTGGATGTGTGATATGGTCTTCCACAAAGTCTACAGGGTAGCTATCACTCCCTCTTTCTCCTTCTCTGTTTTCTTGTTCCCTCTGTTTCTTTTTCTTTACTCCTTCTCTTGGTGCTTTGGGTAACTCAGAGCTGGAGGGGTTGGATTTGACTTAAATGTGGTGAATTGGTTGAACACTGATTTGGGTGTTGTTGCTCAGCCTGAAGAAGAGAAGGCTAGGGTGTGGACTTGTCAAGGTGTATAAATACCTCATACAAGAGATAAAGAAGATGTAGTCTGACTCTCCTCAGATCTGTCTGGTGGCAGGACAGACGGTAACAAACACAAAATGAAAGATAGGAACAAGTATTTAAACATAAGAAAACACTTTTTTGCTCTTTGGGTTTTTGAGCACAGAATAGGTGGACTCAGAGCAATTCTGGACTCTCCATCCCTGAAGATATCCAAAACACAGCTGCACACTGTCTTGAGCAATCTGCTCTAGACCATCAAGGGAGCTAGGCTAGGTGTTCTTCAGAGGTGCCTCTAGTTCCAGCCTTTCTGTGATTCAGTAATATTTCTAAGTACCCTCACAGTGGTATTTATCATGCTTTCAATTCATCACAGTGAAATCACCAAGGTATTTTGCTTGCAAGCAAAAGGGGTTACCCAGATTGCCTTGTTACCCTGATCTGCTCTTCAGCTATGCAGTAAGTGATTCCTGCACAGTTTTCCAGGATATCTTGAAATCCTGTACCCGCAGTAAGCTGAGGTTTTAGGAGAAGAAGGGTCCACAGAGCTTTTGCAGAAATGTGTGGGCCTTTTCTGCATTCTTCTGAAAGCAGCTAAAATGCCTGATTGGTTTGTGATCTTGTTTTTTATTCAGTCCCATTACTGATAATGTTCCATGTGGCAATAACTTCACCAAGAGATACTCAATGAACTTAAAAAAGTTTTGAATATAAAGGTTATATTATCAAATGGTGGTTTGAAAGAACTAAATAGGGTTATGAAGATTATCCTTCTTTAACAATGCCTTAAATTTTTATCTCCATATCCCTTTCTCATTGCTTTCTCTCTCAGGACATTATGGTTTATTGTGCCTCCACTAGGTACCTTGCATATGATTTACACACTGAATGACTCTGCTTTCAGAGCAAGGTAATGATATAATATGCCCATTTATATTCAGAGCAGTCAACACTTTCTAGCTCTCTGAATAATAAAACCACCTGCATTTAATATACATGGAAAAATGGGAAGGCAAATAGCAGATATAGCACAATCACATAAGTGTAATCAGATAAAATATCACAATATTAGAGCAGATCAGCATCTGGTAATGACTTGAATTTTAAAAGACTGACAAACAGCATGGCCTAAAGCAATCAGGCATACCTCATTCAGAGCTACTTATCCCAGATTTGATTGCTCTTCTCATATGTTTCTGACAGATTAAACACTCAGGCTTTTTTATTTTAACTCTTCCTCTGCTGTGTCTCTTTAATTGAAGCACCGCTAGCTTTCTACTGTTTTCTCCCAGAGTGAGAAAGCAGCAACAAATCAAAGTAGTGATGGAAGAAGCCCAGCCCCCTTTAATGGTTGCACTAAATGGAGCCCAAGCCCCCTTTCTGCAGTGTGCATGCAGTTGCACATCAATCCATGTCCTCTGTCTCTGCAGCTGCTGCCAGGACTTTGGAGTCCATCCTACCTGGGAGATGACTACTGGAATCCAAAGAGAGTTTTTTTGTGTCTGGCAAGCCCTCAGTGAGTGGTCTGTAGAGGACTTTATTCATGCATCCCACAGCTCTCAGTGTGACCCTGGTCCACTTTAGGATGTCCACAAACAGTATGAATCAAGAAACATTATAGCAGAGCTGGTGCTCTGTAAAGCTGGGATATTGCCTGTCCTCTATTTCTATGCCTCTATCAATGGCATGTCTCAGCTGTTAATGCAGGTGCCAGAGCAGCACCCAAAACCAATGTTAGGTGCATTTTCAGAGTACATTCTTCTTTCCCTCTCCCTCTCCCTCTCCCTCTCCTTCTTCCTCTCCTTCTCCCTCTCTCTTCCCTTCTTCTCCCTCCCCCTCTCTGCCTCTTTTACAGCTTGTTTTGGTGCAAGCATGGGTGATGGCAAGCTGCTTTAATTTCTTCTTTCTGATTTGGTGTCCCAAATGATTCTACTCCTGGAAAGTGTATCCCTTGCTTCACATCTGGGGCATGGGGAGCTCATTTGCTGCTGATTAATGAGCTTGTGATTGGACTTTACATAACTACAAATTGAAACACTGCATCTCCAAAGTACCTTGGTAGATACATGCTTGCACCTGAACTAGGCATTGTGCAAGTTTTTTTTTTTTTTTTTTTTCCTTTTTTCCT
>VXBX01007122.1:175962-191475 GCA_013400415.1 Scytalopus superciliaris
CTATATAGTACCTCAAACAAGCGCTAAGTGGTCTTATTCTTCCCTATAATCAGTCAGAGTTAAAGATGAGTATTTTCCCAGTGTAATAGTGACATGAGAAGAACTATTGTGAAGACTTAAAAGATACACGTATCTTTTTCTGCTCCCCCACATCATAGTGAATATTCTCTCAGCTGCCTTGTAAGGTGAGAGTTAGAGCTGACAGACATGTATAACAGAGAAAATAAATGTTTTCATGTGTAACCACAACAGAGATAAAAGAGTAAAAGTCTTACACAAGACACTGAACTACCAAGTCAGAGAACACTGGGAGAAGTCCAAGACATTATCTGAAATGTTATTTCCTGAGGTGCTGGGTCCAGTGTTTGCAAGCTGACTCTATGCTGTTATAAATCAGTGAAAAGCTGGGTAACAGGGATGTAATGGGGAGTAATAGGGATGTAATGGAGTAAGAGGGATGTATTTTGTTTTGAGGTGCAGCTTGTATTAAACCTAACAACAAACTGTCACTTAATATTCAAACAAATAATGTCTTGCCAGCTTAGTGAACTTCTCATTGTGTTGGGTGTTATGATGACTCAGAACAAAAAATAAAAATTCTGTGGTGAAAGGTTTGCAAGCCAAGCAAAAATAAGACAGTGGCAGAAAGGATCTAATACAAAAATGTTCACTGGATTATAAAACTGGGTTTGGCGGAACATGGAAGTGGTATACTACATATTTGTTAAGCGTTTATTCCCACAAACAACTCCCATATACTCCTTTTTCCTGTTGTGCCAGATTTTGCATACACCTTTTGGTAGCTTTTGTGGTTTTAGATTTTTACTGCATCACAGTTTTGTACACACAGTGTAAAGAACCAGTCCCAGCTATCTGATTTGAAAACAATAAGCTCCAAATAGTCTCATCACTGGACCTACTAAATGTCAACATACATGAGTGGCAGACTTGTATTGGTGCACATGTGTGAATCCGTTTAAGAGTCCAGTCTGCTCTGATGAACTCAGAGGACCCTGGCCTTTTGTGGGTATATCATAGTGTGTATGGAGCAGCAGTAAGCTGGGGCAGAATAGCACATGTGCAGAAGAGCTTATATGTGGAGTGACCATTTCTGGGCATTCTGCCTAACAAAGAGAAACTTGATAGAGTTCATCCTCCACACTGAAGTGGCAAAATAGTAATGGACCAACAGCCAAAAATAATATTCTGCTGCCAGTGCTGTTGAAGCTGGTGGGTTTGGAGAATTACCGCTTTAGGCAGAACTGATTAACAAGAACTTGACAGAGACGTGAGCAAAGGACAAACTTCTCCTTCCTTGCTTTTTGAATGAAACACAACCCATTTAAAGCCAAGTCTCCTGCTGCATGTAGGTACCATGCCACTGAAATTGCTGAAGTTATAGGTACACTGGAAGGATCTGATAATATATGAACAGAGGTGTACAGATGAAGGAATCACATTCTTCTCTTTCGTGACTGCAATATATGAGTGTACTTGTCTATAGTCTGAATGCATGTGAATTTCACATGACAATGGAGAAGAGGGAATTACTATCAAAAGGGTTCCCATATCAAGGTCAAAATTTTTAATTTCCCTTGTCTTTAAGCTACTACCTGAGCCACAATCACAGAAAAAATTATACTGAAAGCAAAAAAAAACAAAACAAAAAATCCTACCCCAAACCCAAAACAAACAAACAAACAACCCCTCCAAAACCCAACCAACCAACCAAACAAACAAAAAAAACCAAACCCACCCACCAGTACAGACACAGGCATCTATCCCCCTTTCTGAGATATGCTCATTTGTTTTACCTCTTCTTGGCCTTATAATTTCTTCAAGAGAAGACATGGCGTTCTTGGCAGGGTTCTCTTCATTACCTTAAACGTGGTGTTTTCAGGACCTAACAATACTGGAGCATAATGAGTGCATATATGCCTGCGAAAAAAATGTGATTGCAGGTTTGTCTGCAAGGGTTTTTATAATATATTAGATGTGCAATGTCTATGGGGAAGTCTGACTTCTCTCTATGCACTGATATTTTCAATTTTTCTACTGCAAGTGGAGGGAAAAATCAGGGTTGTAATCCTTATGTGAAGACATCTATAGTTGGATCAAATGCAATATTTACAACTTTCTGTATTATTACTTATTTTACAGTACCGGTTGTCAACTGGACCAGAGTGACCTTCAGTTCAAGGCTGGCACTGTAAAAGCCTTTCTCATCAACCACAGAGGAAAAGGTCACTCTCTGAAAAGTGATCTCTACTCTGCTTAGCTGCACCTGTGACTGTGAATATGGGAAATTTCAGAATCAAATATAATCTTAAAATACTTGAACTCAAGCGAGAAATTCAGTTCTCACTGGAGTCTTTACAGTTTCATATTGTTTTAGAAGAGCCAGGATTCAGTGAATCTGGCCACAGTGTACTTACTCTGTTATAGAGACTTGTAGCTGGCTAGTCTGGGAGGTCAAAGATTCTCGGCTGGCAGGACTTGAAATGGCCTCTGTCGTATCTTGATTAATGTTGGCCTGTGTTTAATTTTAATGCCAACAATCAGTCAAGACTGTTCTCTAAACAAACCTTGACTACTTTTCCTCCATATTCTGAGCCACAAAGTCTAGTTAGGTGTTCTGGAGCCTGCTCAGCTAAACTGAAAAGAAGGCACAATGGTTTCATTTGATTAATATGCACATAAATGTCGGGAAAAGAGTTCAGCGTGCTTCTCCTGACTGAAATTGGATAAAACTTTCCACAAATAAGCAAGAAATAGACACTTTGCTTTTTTAAGACTGTGCATCCAAGCTTAATTACTTGTGGAAAGGTCATCTTTTACTTAGGGACCATAAAGATTAGGATGTTCAGCTGCTGAGATACCATTGGATGCAAATTTTACTTTAAACTTCTTGTGGTGAATCTACATGTTCATCGTCTCTTGACTACCTTTGCCAGAATCTGTCTGAATGACATTTTGCCCTCTTTCAGCTAGGCCAAGGTCATGTTAAGTGTGCTTATCACACCAAGTAAATGATTTATGTGCACAGTCTGGACAATGCTTCAGGAAACCCACTTGTGGAAATAACCTTTGTAGTGATGTTATCACCAGTTCCAACCTGCTCACTTACACTAGAATTTGTCTCTTGACACTAGAAGTAATACCCCTACAGCCAAGATCGGCCCATAGAGAAGTTATGCCAAAGGGGCTTGCTATAGTTGGAGTCCCACTACTAAAGTTAGGTGGATCATGGACATTAAAGTATATGTTAGAAGGTGGATCTCCAAAGGACCACGGCAGACCTTGATGAAGACAACGGCATCTACATCCGCTATCATACCGATGGAAGCCCATTCAACCTAAGGCGACTGAAGGCCCACACCAAGACACCCAATCACCTTGTCCGTGAGCTGCTCTTTGCTGACGATGCCGCCCTCGTTGCTCACACAGAAGCAGCTCTGCAGCGCTTAACATCCTGCTTTGCAGAGGCTGCTGAGCTTTTTGGGCTGGAAGTCAGCTTGAAGAAGTTCTCTATCAACCTGCACCTCAGGAAGTCTTTCACCATCCCCACATCACCATAGGCGAATCAGAACTTAAGTCAGTCAAGCAGTTCATCTATCTGGGAAACATTATTTCCTCAGATGGTAAGATNTTGCCACCGGCTGCCGCAAGAGAGGAGCCCCAAAGAGGAGATACAAGGACTCCCTCAAACAACACCTCAGCCTTGGCCATATTGACCACCATCAATGGTCCGCTCTGGCCTCCAATCGGGAGGCACGGAGGCACACCATCTATAACGCTGCTGCTTCCTTTGAGAGCACACGCAGGATCAGTCTGGAAGAAAAGACAATGCAGAAAAAACCGTGCCTCACCAACACCGCCTGAGGAGACTTTCCACTGTGCCTTCTGTGACCAGACTTGCCTATCGCGCATTGGCCTTTTTAGTCACCAGCGTGCTTGTAGCAAGCATGGGTAGAGCCCTTCCCAAATCTTCGTTCGCGAAGCCCAGCCATGATGAGAAGGTGAATCTGCCTATAGGCAACTGACAGCACATGCAAAGTTGGCTCCCCAGCCAGGCACAATAGCAGAACTGCTTTCAGAAGGTGCTGATTATCTATACTTTAGAAGATGTACATGTATTCAATAAACACTGTTTAAGCAAAAAGAAGCAGAAAAGAAGCAGAAAGAAGTTGAAGAGCACGTCTGTCTTAAAGAAAAATGAGACTTGTAATTCATTAAATCTGTTTGTTGTAATTATACTGGAAAACATTGAACAGAGAAGGGAAAGATAATTTACCACCATACCCAGAGGCAAGTTTATATTGGCCTTTCTTTGGCATTTTTAGTGTGCATCAAAGGTGAATTAAATCCTACTTTTGCTAACATAAAAGGACTGGTAAATCTACTAGCTCTAACAACAGAATGTAAGAGACTCAGTTCTAAAATGAGCTCAGATTTAATCTACAAAATATATTCCAGGCATTTTTACCTCTCCTCTGCCAGCCACTGCTCCCATCACTTGAACTAGTCAAAATCTAAGACTTTAAAATCTTTCAAATGCATGGAATTTTACCAAATTGTCCATTTTTCAGCATTCAGAACTGTTCTAGACTAAGACACTGTCCTGGAGAGGTGGTTCAAATCCTTTTCTACCTCCATTTGGGACTGAGAGATTTTTCTCCCTTTCACTTTCCCTTGCCCCTTCCCTTCTCCTCCATGATCCTTTCCTACAGAAATAGGCAACTTCCTTTTATTCTGATTTCTTCCTGTATGTAAGGAGAACCTCGTCCAAATTACTATGTCCCCACAAAAGTATTTGGATTTCCAGTAAATGTTCTGTAGTCACAGTGACTTTGGAGAATTCAATGTAACCCTACAGATGGATACACTTTTACTTGAGAAATTGGCAAGACCCTGATCAGAGTTGCAGAGATGGTTGCACATGTTGCAACCGCCTTGCTCGTGCAATCTCAAGGGTCTTCAGCTCAGATGTTGATAAACCCTACTGTGCCCATGCCTACCCAAGTACCCAGAGCTGTGTAAATTCATACAAACCCTGAAATTCTGATGGGTGATACACAATCCTCACTTGTTCTGCTCATTTATTTTTTTATTTTTCTGAGCATATTTCCTGCTGTGGACAATTTGAATACTTTACTAGATGTGATGTTTATTAAAAATGTCATTAATTTGATATGATGTCTTTGATATTATTTTGACTACCTGTATGATAATTAAATTAAATTAACTTTATTCCTTAATATGATTTCCTTTGTAATTATGTATTTATTATCTTTACAGTCAGGAAGCCTCTCTGTTGTTTGGATGGAAAAAAATCTCAGCAGCAACTGGGTGTGAAAATATTGTGGTTGTATGTGTTAGTTTTGCTCCTGGATGCTGTGGCTGTCTGGTACTGATTTTTCAGAAATACTGACTTGTGATCTTTTTACATAGTAATTGATAGTGTGGAAATTTAGGGAAGTTTGTTATAAAAAATGTTACTTCAAATGCCTCACTATGCGAGTTTAATGTCTTGAACTGGTGTTGTTTATTTGAGGTCTACATTAAAGTACAAGGACTTCCTTGAAGCATATATTTAAAGGATACTTTTTTTATAGTGTATGCCACTGTCTGAAGTGATACAATGCTGTTTACCTCATGAGAAGAGAATCTAAAATTAGAGCATTCCTCAGAGATACAAACCCTGCCCAGTTTTCTTGGACTGAATGCTGACCCTTAATTCTAAAGACCTTTTTTTTCTTTTTTTTTGAATACGAAGATTGTTAAGTCATTCTTGTTGAAAATCTTATAGAAGATCTGTATTTCTATGTTAACCACACAGTTTCTGATGTATTTTTTGTGCCTGCCATCTAGTTTGCAGCTGCCAAAACCTTTGACTAGCACCCAGTATCTTCTAAAATGTGTACAATGAAAGCTTCCTGAGGCTTATACTGTTCCTGCTGTCAAATGTAGGGAAAGTGCAACACCTTTGCCAGCTATGGCTTACTGCTTCCCCTTTCTTTTTACTGCATTATTGAGTTTTAAATGAATGTCATCTTTCTCTTCTTTGATATTCAGAAGTCAGGAAAATTTTTAGGCTTTCAGAGAGGGCAGTTGGATCAAAACTTGATGATACCCTCTATAGCCAGCACAACATGGTGACTGTCTTTTACCAGTTCCTTGGAAGCAAGGCACCTTTAGCTCTCTCAGACTGTAACCCAGTAAACATATTGATGTCATCCAAAACAAATACATAAGAGTAAGAATTTTGCAATGGAGACATCACTTTTATGGGACAGAAGGAGGAAGGTGGTACGGTGCATAGGTCTAGGAGTGGGACACTTCCCAGCTCTGTGCTCTCCCATTTTAACTCTATGCTTTGATTTCCCCTGTTGTAAATCAAGCAGAATTACCAGGAATTTCTACAGAAATAGTAAGTCACATGTAATGTGTTCACTGCATGGAGTAAGACATTAGTTAAGAATTGTTTTCTAAAACACAGTGGTATATGATTTGTTGTTATTTTCCCATGTAGCAGAGTTTAAGGAGCCAAAAAGTCCATCCACACAAGTGTGTCACAAAGTATAACCTTTCATCCAGAGACCATGCAAAGAACATGATTATTTAATAGAATGAGTTCACTTTTAATGTAAAGTAATCCATGTCAGGGAAGCTATCACATATAATTTGGTGCAATTGAGCTTCATCTTTAACCTTTTATTATGATTTATGTGATTAGGTCACCAGAGGAAGTGGTTATGGAAAGCATGATTAAACACTTTAAGGAAATAATTTCTGTCTTCAAGCACCTTGTGTAACTACACTTTTCAAGTGTTTGTCCTTTCTCATCAGCCTGGCTCTACTGAAATGTAGAAATGCTATTTTATTTCTTTAATATAAAAAGATGTAAGAACAACTGAAGCTGCAAATGAATTGCTATTTTTCTGATCCTGATTTTTTTCAGTTTTTACTCCATCAAGTTGCAATATTTATTTAACAACTTGCTACTGATTCTAAACATAGCATAATAAATACAATTTTTGTGCATTTGGTCTGATACAACTTAACATTTTAAAACTAGTTTATGAAATTATAGCCAGTAGATAATGCCTGAAAAAAACAGACACCAAGGCACAGTTCTGAAAGAAGTGATTTTTGAATCAGCTTAAATTGTCTGCTTAGTATCATTACCTCTGTATGAACTTACAGTTTTGAAAAGAATGTTATGCTGTTTAAATGTGCCCTACCCTGTTTGGCTTCTGGCTTCAATGCCAACAGGAGGTGAGAACTACAAACTATGCCAGTGGTGAGCAGGTTGTGACCCATCAAAGTTCACCAGCTCACTGAACCATGATGAAAATCTAAAATGTATGCAAACTAGTCTCCTAATTAAAGTTCAGTAATGTAAGGCTTTGAACCTGTTCATTGCCTTTGGAAAGAATCAAAGAAGAGAAGCATGGTGCTTATCAGCAGAAGTTAGTATCATAAAAGGCCAAATTCAGCACTCTGTCATTCTACATCTTCTCCATGTTGGCAAGTCATGAACAGGCAGAAACAGTCAAAAAATGTGGATGTAAACAGAAAATATAAAAATTTTCCTGGGTTGCTGAAGTTTGTTTCCATCTGGTAATTTGAATTTCTTCCCTGCAACTGAGGGATCTGGTTGCAGCTGTGTTGTTAAGGTTCATACTTGAACATCAAAGCAAAGTTAGTTTTATCCTACAATTTGTACAGCCTGTCACTGTTGAACTTCAGTGAGTTTAGCTATAAATTTGCATGTATTAGAAAGTCTACTCAAGCTCAATCCCTGAGACCTCAGCTCTAACCTGGGATAACTTGCCTGTTTATTTATACTTCTTTACACTACTCCTATCCAGCCGCTATGCACTCCTCTTACAATACATCTCTACATGCTGCCACCATCACATAAGCTTTCCTCTGCTGGTAATGTCAGGGAAGAAGTATTAGTCTGATGGAGAAGAAGGGGCAAGGTGTGTGTAATGCCTGGTCAGTAGTGCAAAATTTATATGTCCCTTAATTTTCTTCATCTCTAGGAGGTTGCCAAGAACCTTCCTTTTCTTCCTGTGCATGTATAAAAATATAAAGATTAGGTCCAGAATCACAACCTGATGTTCAATTCTTCACATCACCATACAGCATAGCAGAAATTGATGCATGAAGTTCCATGTAGGATCATGCTTTATCTGATTTATGCTTTGTCTGTTTGTGGAATTTTAAATTTATGTAACAGAAACCCTCATAAAATGTCTTCATGTTTATTATGATTGTTGCATTAAAAGAGAAATGATGGAAAGGGTAAGGAATAAAAGTTTATTCTGCAATCTGCATAACACTGTAGAATACAAAGACAATGGGCATCTCCTCAGACATCCTTTAGTAAGATCAGTGTTTAAAAGCCCTGTTTGTTCACTAAGATGATGGGTTTGAATTTTACTTCCTTCTTTTTTTTTTTTTTTTTTTTTTTTAAGTGCTACATTTTCAGAAAGATGGAATGGTTGGAGGGAAGGTAGAAAACAACTCTCCAACACTAAGATCCCTTAAAAGTGTTCAGCAATCAGAAAATTTAAGAAGCTGTATTCAAATATATGTTTTGTTTCCTCACAAAGAGTTATATTGAAGTTCAAATTTTTCGCTTGACAAATTATCCATCAAAAATTCGTTTTCATTGCATGATCCTCAAGGTTAATCATTAACAGACCACAGTGTAGGAGTGCCAGTCAGTCAATGAAGTATAGGACTCCAGAAATGATAATCAACAGAATGGCATTTTATGTTTTTAATTATAAAAAACAAATCTGAATGTTTATGTTTCAACTCTACTTATGCAGGTCTCAAGTAAGAGACCTCTGGGGATCTCATGTGATGTCTGTCACCAAGAGGGGCAGGATGGAGACTGTGCTCTCCTCAGTCCTTGCTTGGGATTTTGTCTGTTGATGATTTTAACAGATGCTAGGCTTTAGACTTCTTGAAATCAATCCTAATAAAGCCTCTGTTCCTAGCACATGCTCCTATTAGGGTCACAAACCTTGTCATCTTATCCAATGAGGTTGACAGAAAGAGCCAAATGCAGGACACGATTCTGACAGAACTGGCCACCAATCCATTTTAACAAGTAATTTCTTTTCTATACAACCCGTCCCCATGGCAACTTACTGTTGTGCAGAGGATCATATATAACTCCTGGTATGTAAATTCTGATTGTCTCTTAACCAAGCTTGATGTGGACAGGAGGTGATATTTCATTTGGTGCTTGTTTACAACAAATGGCACAGTAATTCTTCCTTCCTAAATAAAGAAATAGGCATAGAATCTGCTAAGCTGTTTAACATCATTACTCCATTACAGATGGCTCCAGCTTGGCATCTAAATAACAATCTTTGCAAACAATTGCTAATTTGGGTGTGTTTCCCTATTGAGAGTTGTTTTTCTTTTATTTTCAGCAAACGTTAATTGCGTACTGAGGGACTAAGCCAAATCTTTCACTGACTGCAGCACTAATGATGTTCTCCTAAAGAACAAGGCCACTTAATCATAAAGAGTCAAATGTTTAGTATTTCTTTTGCTTTCTTTAAAATCGTTGCCATCATGGGTGAGTTGGCTCCTGTGACCTTAGCAGTGTCCACAGGTGGAGACAGCAAGAGACTTGTCCCTCTGTTATTAATCACAATGTTAGCAAATGTTTTCATGTGTTTGAGGGTTCCTCTACCACAAGTGATCCTTTGGGATCATTTCCTTGCATGGCAGGTGGTCTTAATAGGACTGCTGCTTGATGAAGCACACATCCCTCCCATGCCCAGGCTCCAGACTGTGGTGTTTGGTAGTTGTTGGATGGTTGCAGTTGTTCTGGAAGATGTAAGGTCCAGTTATTCACTGTTATCACAGACTCTTACTGGCAGTATATTGAGGAAATTCAGAAATGCAGTAAAAGGGGAATTCAATTCCTTCCACATTGCTTTTTCAGTCTTGGAAGAAAAAAATTGGTATTTTATAGTTCACAAATTGACTCACTAAATAGTATAACTTGTAACATTTTATCATTTAGTTTGACAACTAGCACTTACATGCTCACCCAAGTGAGTTTCATTAACAGCCCGTTTTTCTTTAGTGAGGAAGTTTCATACACTACATATTTATTGCTCAGAAAGGACATTGGCTAGCTACAGTAGGGCCAAGAACTTTAATGTCATGTAGTCTTTTCACTTTCCCCATTTCCCCTCTAACAGTGCTCTTACTCCTGAAGTCTACCTGTTCATTCTGGTTGCTGTAGTATTTGAGCAATTGACAAGGAATCTTCGTTTTGTAAAGACTGTAAAGCCCTTCTGGTTGGCACAAACAGGTGAGAAGGACTGCAAATGTCCTAAAGAACCAGAGGCTTTCACAGTCCTTCAAATTACCTGCCACTCCTGTTGGTCCCAGGAGCATCCAAACAGTCCTCATGGCAGAGAACTCTCCTGTTAGACTGACTAGGCTATTGCTGCCAGTGAGTTAAAACCAAATTCACTCAGACAGTCACATAATAAGAAGGTGACATAAAGATTACAGAAAACTTTGTAGCTCTCTGATCTGAGACTCTCAGTTTAGGAGACAGCACCATGTACTACACAAAATTTTTGCATCATTAAAAATTAAATTTCATAAGTATGATTGCTCATACTTGCACTCCAGGAAGTGAGTTGTGGGGGAAATTGATGCAGGTGCACTGAGCACGACTCTTAAGGCAGAAGAAGAAGCTGGCTCAGCACAGCATTGTCCCATCTCTGCAAGACTCTCTCTTCCAACCACAACTTTCTTGTCACAAGAGCCAAAATGTTCAAGACAGAACATGCTTATGCCTGGTCCTCCACAAGGCCATGACAGTGTATCTGCCTGATGACAGATGACTGTACGTTAAGAGAACAATTCAAGATTCAATGATGCAATCTTTTTACTGTTTAGACCAAATCTAATGGAAGAAAGAAATTACATTTCTTCAAACATTTTCAATTAGTTGCTGGCCTAGGGAAAAAGAAAAAAAAACTATTTAAAATTTTTGTGAACTTTTCGCAAGTATCACAGTCATTAGATAATCGAAGGAGACAAATACGTGTGCTATAAACAGTGCAGTACTAATATTAAATTTGAAAGGTATTTTCAGCACAGCATAAGACACAAATTGAGAGACCATTGCTATTCAAAGCTATCAAAGGGATTTTTTGTTTATTTTATTTTTGATTGTTGATTTGTTTTCCCCCCGAATGTGTGCTTTGCAGCTCAGATCTAAGAGTCTTAAAATGTCTACATTCATACTATGCCAGTGGTTCCCATTCCCTGCTATCAGCTATTTACTGAAAAATAAAGCAAGATACATTGCTTTTAACTCATGCATACATTTATACAATACCCTACAGCCCCAAAATAGTACCAGCTTCTTCCCTCACACTTGAGCCCTCAAATCTGTGAGCATCTTTCCCAAGAGAAAATGAATGAGGACTGCTTTGTTTTTCTGAAGTTTGTATAAAAAAATAAAAAACAGAAGTAAGGAGGAAAAAAAGTTCTTGAAACAATAACTATTTTTAATTATAAAAAAATTGAGAAAATAATGGAGATAGATCTAGTGAAAAAACCTCTTACCATTAAAAACTAATTAAACTTCTGCATTTCAGATGTAAGTTTTTGTGGAAAAGTTTGGAGAACAGCAGGTTGACAGTGAAGATTATTGACTGTAATTTACTGAAGATTTCTAAGTAAGTTATATGAAATATATGGAGGATTTAGTCAGCTCTGCATAGCTAGCTGTTTTATTATTCTTTTAAAGCAAGTAATTTATAACTGCTCTCAGAGATATTTTATCAGCCACTTATCTTCTTCAGCAGCACTGGTGATATGAAGGGAAATAATGAATTGCTGTTTAATATTATAAAAATTAATCATACCATAACAGCAGGAGAACAATGACTGCCTTCATGGTTAAATATTTTATATTTAGCAACAAAACTGCAACTCAAAATGTAAGCAATTTAATCTTTTACCCCTTATCTGAGCACTGAAAAATGTTGGTGACACAGTGAACTATAATATATTTGCTGTATTTTGCAATTTTAGTTGTTTGTAACTGAACAGAACAATTTCTTTTAGTGGGAAAAGTTCCTTGTTGTCATGTAATCAGTTCACCCACCCAGATGTCCTGTGGCTCTGTCAAAATTTAGTCCATCAGATGGACTATATTTTCCTTCCAGCTTTGGTTCACTATTACAACCTTTAGACCATTTTAAGTGTCTTTCTATGGATTTCACTTGCTAAATGATAACTGTGTCTTTTCCATCACTATTTTAACTACAGCAACAACAGAACAGCTGTGCAAATACTACGTGCACTGTTGGAATGAATTAATTCTCTGTATTTTTCTGCAACATAGTCAGTCTGTTTCATATCTCCTTAACCCTGTAAAGAATGCTAAAATTAGATTAAAAAAAAAAAGAAATTTTCTACTGATATTCCACAAACATTGTGTATTCTTCTGGATGAGTAAATATATATCTTAAAAATATCATATGCAGAACAGCATAGTGATATCATTATTTATTTGACTCTTATTGAGTCTAATTTGAGCTTGTGAATAAGATAAATTATTTATTCCAGAACCTTACTGAAGGTATGGATCTCAAAGATGGAGAGAGAGGTCTTTCTGTCTGAATCTGTTCAAGGATTATGATTTCAAGGTGTTACTTTTCCCAATTGATTATGACTGTTTCTGAGTTTCCTTGAACAGTGTATTGAACTGTTTGAAGTTGTAATTCTTAAAAATGTAGTTACAAGTAAAGAACTCATGAAAATGTTTGAAAAATCTATGTCTTATTCTCTCAGTTTATTTGTGGACAGAAATAATGCACACAAGGCATTTAGTAGATGTTTGATCATCACATCATAATAAACTACCTCATCTCTTCTAGATGAAAGGTGAATATTTCTGTAGCCATAGTTCTCCTCAGCTGCTTGAATATCCAAACTGCTACTTTGCTACTTCAGTTGGCTGATTTGCGGCAAGTGGTGGGCATTGTATAACTGGAATTCTCCAAGGCTTTTCATACAGTTTCTCACAGCTTCCTCCTACTGAAATTAATGTGTGAAGATCTAGACAAGTGGCCTGTGAGGTGGGTGGGGAGATGGCTGATGTTCCTTTTCAAGGTGGCAACCTGTCACAAGGGGGATCCTTCAGGGGTCAATATTGGGCCTAAAGCTGTTGATTTTCTTTACAAGTGATCTGGACAATGATATCAAATGTACCCTCAGTAAGTCTGCTGGTGATACCAAACTGGGTGGCGAAATGCATACTTTCAAAGGGAGAGTCACCTTGCAAGAAGACCTGGATGGGCTGGAAAAATGGACTAACAAGAACATTATGAAGTTCAACAAAGACAAACATAAGGTCTTGCTCCTGGAAAAACATAATCCAGCAGTGCAGCACAGGCTGGGGTCTACCTAGAATGGGAACAGCTCTGTGGAAAGGGATCCAGGGGTCCTGGTGGACATCAACTCAGTGTGGGTGAACTGTGCACTGCTGTGGCTAAGAGAGACAGCGGGATGCTGTGCTATATCAGCAAGGGCATCATCTGCAGAGATAAAGAAGCCATTATCTCACTCCACCCAGTGCTTGTCAGGCTATACCTGGAATACTGTGCTCAGTTTTGGTCCTTGATATTCAAGGAGACTGTAGACAGTGCAGAGAAAGGCCACAAAGGTGATCCACTCACTGGGAAGCCTGAGAAACCTCCAGCTAAATAGGGTGTTGTGTCATCTTGCCTAGATCTTGTTTTTGCCATGAAAGGTTGGATCAGTTGATCCCCAAAGTCCTTTCCAATATAGTATCCTATGATCCTGTGAATTCAGGACAAGCTCCCATCAGTTTTGTCAGAGATTTTAAACATGTTAATTATATCGTAGACTCCCTAGTTTAGATTTTTTTTTATTTGTTTGTTTTGGTTTTTTTTGTTTAATTTGTTTGTTTGTTTTTGTTCTGTTTTGTTAGTTGTTTTTTTTATTTTTTTTTTTAAACCAGACAGTGTAGAGTAAAGAACATTTGTATTAGTAATTTCAAGATCTATAATGTATTATTCTTCTGTGTTTACCATAGGTAGCAGAATGTAATAAGATTTGATTTAATGCTTAGAATAAAAAAATTCTAGACTTGCCATAACTATTGCATAGTGTAAAATAAAACTGTTGCAAACAACAGGTAATCTGTTGGCCTTTGATTACAGTGAAGTCTTTTATAATTTTACAAACTGACTGTGCTATGAATAAGTCAGGGCAATTTACTTTGAACTGCTAAAGCTCAGATAAGAACTTTCTAGGTTTTATTTTATTCTCTCGTGTTCTACTCTTCCTCTTTTTTTAAAAAAAATTTTTTTCAGTTTCAAGGAGACTTCTGCCTTTATCTGGACTCTTCAAAACCAGAATGTGTTTACAGATTCTCTCATTTCCATGGATAAATGTTGCAGCAGTAGAGGAAGAAATATTCTGATGAGAAAGTGTTTATTGTATTACCTGTAGCAGGAAATACAGTGATCAAAAAAACTTCTGGCTTCAGGGTTACAGTACATAGATTTTTACAATGCAATTTATAGGAGCAAATGAGAAGGTTTTATTCTACAGGAATATCCACAGATAATTTACTTTTCCTAAGTAGTTTTGGAGATACTGGATAGCTCAGTATTCCAGTAATGAGATAATCCTATGGTAATGGGACGAAGGAATTTTGACTTTTGGGTCAGTAGTTTAAATGTCGTCTATTTAAGGATCATTTAAAAATCACTAAAATTCAGTGACTGGATGATAATTCAGGACTTGGGAAATCAAAATTCAGTTATTCTTCTAAAAACCTCCTGCATTACCTTGGGAAAGTAATGTGAGATGAAATTAATGATGACATTTATCACTGAAGTGTTTCTAAGGATCTGATCCCTCATTTCTTAGCTTCTTAGCCTCCATCTGTGGAATATCCATATGCACTGTACATTTTCCCAAATGATACTTTTTTCTTGAGAAATGGAGACTGTCAGGTATTCACAGATATCATGTTTTTAACACACTATCTTCAGAGGTTGAAGCGAGCTAAGGAAGTGAACATCTCTATCAGGAAAAGTATGATTCAGGGCAGTGTTAAATGACATGTTTTTGTTATCCTTCCTAGGCTAAGCTGCTTTGCCTGCAGATTTGACAGGATCGAACTGCTGGTGGGTGTCCCACATTACAAAGGTGTATCAGTGTCAGGAATCTTCATAATAAACACCTGCCAAGTCTTCCACACAGTGAAACAACGCTCTGCATCAAAAATTACCTGGAACCCCAGCTGTGAACAGCTTGTAGTTAATACTGAAGCTTCTGTTGGTTTCAGGACAGAAGGCAACTTGAGCTATTGTCCATGCATTCAATCTCCCACAACCATGTGAAGATGCAAAGACAGACAGTGGTTGGTTTGTTTTTTTTTTTTTTTTAACATACTAATTTTTGTTGTAG
>VXBX01007122.1:197019-207762 GCA_013400415.1 Scytalopus superciliaris
AACCCAGTCTTTGGAAAACAATGTTCTGCATCAGAACATAGTAATCACATATAAAAATTTCAGACTACTGAAGTAGCTAGGCATTTGTTTTGTGGCAGTGGCTTTATTAATTTCAATCAATCAAAAGCTTCCTTTTCTGTGGAATGAACACATTCTTCATTTATGCATCATATTCTGAGTATGAAATAGACATGAAAAGTAGTTTAAAAAGAGAAACTGAGAATTTCCAACTCCACCATATAAACCCCAATTATTCTAGAATTTTTCAAAGCTACATATTTTCTACATTGAATAGTAGTTGTTGAATATTTGATGGAGGTTTTTTTTCCCATTTAAGAAATATTTCACTGGGAAATCTTTATTCTATTTTAGTGGTGAATTTCTGATAAATGACTTTGAAGCAGAAGTAGTTGCGTTCAAAAAAAAACCCAAAAAAAACCCCCAAAACCCAAAAAACCAAAACCCAAACCAAATAAAAAAAAGCTGAAATAAATTTTGGTTCTGACATTAGCTTTATTTGTGGCCAGCTCATGGGGAAGCCATGTTTTTGTGAGAATACAGAAGTTTGAATAAGTTTGTTTGTATTTGTGTTATTTTTGTGCTTACTAGGAACAACCTCCTTAGTGGTTTTTAGAGGTAAATAAATTTAGATAAATAAACTTTTGAGTAGATTGCTTAATTGATTCCTTATTTTCATTATAATTTTTTAAAAGAGTTTTTCAATGTAGTGAGGTAGGTAAGGAGACCTTCAGAACTATATGAATTTTGCTCATTTCAGGGAGGAAAAGTTATTTATTTTGGGTTTTTTTGTTTAGTTGATGTGGGGGTTGTTTGGTTTGGTTTTGTTGTTGTTGCTGTTGTTGTTTTTGTTGTTTTTGACTCTTGATCTAACCCCAGTTCATCATTGCTCCCCTTTTATTCTGAACAGGCCAAAAAGACTAATCTGAAAAAAGTGTCACAGAGACAGTGAAAACAGTTGTCTTCTTTTGGCTCTTAATGGAGGAGATTTATGTATATTTCCTATAGGATTTGAAAGGCCCTTTCCTCTCTGGAAGCATGCCTGGGCCATCAGATGCAAAGTGTCTCTGAATTCCTCTCTATTCCACAGGTGCTAGGGTTTTGATTACAATGTCATTCTTCCATTCAGGTTTTTACAGCAGGAGTATAACTTATGAAGTGCCAGCGGCTGTGGCCGAGTGGGTAAAGCCACCGCCCCTGGATCCGTGCTCCTTCTCAGAAGGACGCCGGTTCGAGTCCTGCGGGTCTCGCTCTGCCAACTTCATCCAGGCTTGCCCCGGCCAAGGCTAGAGTGTCCCAGGGCTAAAGGGGGTGGGGCCAGTTCCGCGCACGCTGAGCTCCACGTAATAAATCCATTCGCGCAGGCATAAAAAGCATCGTCGTTCGCGATGGCTAGCCACACACATAACTTATGAAGTAGAAGAGTAGGGCAGGGGCAGTCACTGGGCATTGTTGATGAAATGACTCCAGGTGTGACATCATAACAATGTTCTATCTAATTCCTTTTCTTTTATATGAAAAAATATGCAGAAGTGAAAAGGAAAGATAGATAACATGACCCCAGTTTGGGTGGTGCTTTTTCCACGTTTCTGCTTTGTGGTCTTGCACTATTTTGCACTTTTATGCTATTCTCCTATTCAGGGATAACACATCAAAATAATTTTGCATGTGACAACAAAGAAGTTTGTTGCTCTTGCAAGTGTGGTAGCTTTAGCCAAAATCTAGGTTACTGTCCTAGGCTTCAGTGAAGCAGATCCAATATACAAAATTTTAGCAAATGTGTACAGTCTATTTTAGTTAGGCATATGTGACTGGAAGAGGAATTAATGAAATTCCCTGTAACAGGCAAGGACAAGGGGCTTTTTTAATGTCTACTTCCCTCTACCTACAATGTCTGGTTTGCATTGTGTGTTTTGTGGTTTTGTTAAAACATAAAATATTTTTCTTAAATTAAACTTTTCTAGAACAGATTTCTGATTCACAAAAGTGAGTTATAAGTCAGTAAAAGAAAAACCCAGTCTCTAACATATCTTGTCCAGCTCCACTGGTTGTATGGCTCTGGAACTTTTCCACTGTGAGTGCCCAGTTGATTGCTTTACTTTTAAGTAGGTTCTGTGTGCTTCCTCTGTATCTCTGCCTGAATTATTCTTAAAATGTTGGCTTTGTACCCCAAACATAAAAACAGTGAGACCTACTTTTTCCCCCCATGTAAATTAATTTCTACTAGTTCCAACAGGAAGTTGTGAATTGTTCTATCAAGACAAAGACAGAGGCAACTCAGTGTTTGTGACAAATCCAGAGTCCCATGAGCTTTGCATAGTTATTGGTTGTACTACAAATACTTCTTAATGTGTCCAGACTGCAAGCACGTTCAGACTTCAGTGTTCTGTCCCCTATACCACCAGAATAATTACATGTAATCCAATGTGCCATATGCATTCCAGGCTGTCTCATCAGAAGAGAGGTGGATTTGTCTTGACGAAAGTGTGAAGGAAGCTTATAGTTGTACTTCTAGGTTGTAAGAGCTTTTACTCTGAAGACATATTATAAAAACGAGATTTCTTTTTTCTGACTTGAAAGGGCAGCACTCCTCCGTGACCTCGGCAGTGCTTGAATATTGCTGTGGTCTGGAAAAAGTTGATAAATGGAGGGTACAAAATAGTAAACAAAGTAATTTAAGAAGCTGGAAATACAATACAGGTTCATGTACTGCAGCCATTCAGTGGTAAGTGACCCATCTAGATAAATCAGATTAGGTGAACACCTGAAGTCTTCAGTTCCATTATAGCAGTGTCTCTGACTATGTGGAGAGCCAGAGAAGAGAACAGTGAGAATGTATAAGAGTAACAACTCTGCAGACACCAAGGCCTGTGCAGAAGGAGAGGGAGTAGGTACTTCAGGCAGCAGAGCAGATTCCTCTGCAGCCTGTGGTGAAGATCACAGTGAGGCAGCTGGGCCACTGCAGCCCTCAGAGATCTGCAGTACAGCTGATATCAACCTGTAGACCCTGGAGGACCTCATGCTGGAGCAGGTGGCTGCCTAAAGGAGGCTGTGACACCATGGGAAACCTGCACTGGATCAGAGTCCTTGCAGGATTTGCTTTTTTTTCTCATTACTTTGCTATGATTTGACTGGGAAAAAATTCAACTCATTTCCCTGAGTCAAGCCTGCTTTGCCTGTGACAGTAATCAGTGAGTGACCTTCCTGTCCTTATTTTGACCCTTGATGTTTTCATAATTTCCCTTCCCTATCCAGCTGAGGAAGGCAATGATAATGTGGCTTTGGTGGTCACCTAGTGTACAGCCAGGGTCAAACCACTGCAATCTTAAATCTATTCAGAAGCTATAACTTGTGCAGAATTTATTGGCCACTTGATAGATAAGCAGAGATTCTCTCTTGAGCACCATGTGCCTGTGGTCTACAAGAGACCTGAGTCCTCCATACTTCAGAGAATGCCTTTTCCCTACAATGCTTGGCCGTATTTGCCACCAATGTGGGCTGCTGCCTAATCCCACATGGGACTGGGAAAGGGGAGTGTGAAGGTTCACAAGTCTTGTAGACTTCGACTGGCTCGTGACCACAACTAATAAGACACTTTAAAAATAATAGTAAATTTCCAGATGTAACTCCTGTTAGACTCCTTCTCTGAAACCTTGATACCTATTTTCTTTTCTGCACTAAGCTCCTTAAAGGAATTTCGGGAAAGTCTTTTTGTCAGGGCTGATATATTTTTCTTAAGATGAGTCTTGTTTTCAAAGCAGTATATAAATTGCCAGGAATATGGAAAGGTTGATATGTTTTACACTTGTTTACATAAATACTATATTCTACTAACTGAAACTATTTTGTGTGTCTCTGAAGAGGAAAGGCATTTTATCATCCCAGCTGCTATGCTGGGGTTTTTTTCAATCTCTTTCCCTAAAAAAAATGAAATTAAATTAAATTACCTTTCTCTGACTTTTCTTGCTGAAGTATATTTGAATCAGTTGCAGTTTAGTGACACAAAATACTATAAACTTCAGGATGGCAGCTGGCCTAAATACACATCCTTACCTCCTGCCCTCTTTTTAATTTTTTTTTTTTTAAATAAGAAGTTCTATCTTCTGTGAAATGAATGATTTTCTCTTTTAGAAGCAATGTTAATTTTATGTTCTGTAGATAACTCTTCTGTGTGCATGCCAGTGTTTATGTATACACATGAATACTGAATTCAAGAGTCACCTCTCCTTTGCTTATGATTCCTTTCCAATCATATTGGGAAGGGTATAGAAAAAAATCTAGGTTAAAGTACAATTATTACCTTTTGATGTAATAGCACAGATTAAAAACAATTGAAAAAAGCTGAGTTGTAATCATCACAATTGGAAAAACTTTATGATTCTTGTGCTGCCTTTAAGGATAATGATTAATGTACCTTTGTAGGATGATATATATGCCCATAGATTACTGCTTGAATTACTGTGTCTTCTTTATGACTTATTGTTTACCAGACATCTCTGAACATTTCATTTAAGGGTCAGAGAAGAATTAAAACCATTTTCTTCCCAGGAAGTTTAAAACTAAAAAGTAGTAGAATGTGGGCAGACAGATGACTCATTCTGGCCTGAAATTAAACACCTTAAATGAAATCAATCATTTATCACTGAAGCTTACAAAGACCTGAACATAGGATTACTGAAAAAACAGATGCAAGGAAGAGATACAAAATTAATAGGTCCTATGTTTGCTGGATGTAGTAGTTGCTAGTTTTGCTGGCATGATTTCAAATACGTCTTCTCATACAACAGAGGTCTATAGGGTCACAAACAGGAGTAAAACAAGTGTGTATGCTGTAGGGTTTTTTTAATTCTGTGACAGTTAAATAGAGAAATGATAAACAGGCCATGATGACCAGAGCCCATCTCCTTGGAGGACGCAGGGGTCTCTTTTCCAGAAGCTGCTGCAGGACAAACCAGCTAGGGTAACAGCTGTTCTGGTGAAGAGGGAATTCTAGGAATTTTGAACTTTAGGTTCGTAGTCTTCTTTGGTGAAATATCTAGACATTCTGTCCTGCCAGGGACAGGAAGACTGACAGATGTTGTGTCCTCTTTGTCTTGTGATGTTTTACTCTCATGAGTTTTATTTATTTTTTTTTTTTATTATTGGACATGTAATGGAAGAATAGCAACAACCTGTGAAGCTATGGCTTTAAGAAAAAAAAGTTGCAAATCATGTAAATATCCTGGATTGCAAATTATGCCTATTTGTTAATGGATATTTTACTCAAAGTATTTCTAATATTTGCTGGGAGAACTGAACAGTAAGTCACTGGCAACTGTGTGTCTGAGGTTTTTCAGAAAGCTGAAGTCACTGGCTGCCAATCAATGCTAAAATTGTAAGAAGTGTTAATGTCATATTTACTGCAGGGGAACATGTTCCTGTCTGTCCTGGGCAAATATTAAGATTCTCACAATTATCTTTTTTGAGTGGAAAGTTTATCCTGTCCCTTGAATCATGCCAGGAAAACAAGAGTTCAGAGAGCAGAACTCTGAGATCTGTGCTGATTATCTTGAGTCAGATGACTACTCCAGCAGAAAGTCATCTTCATCAGGGCCCCAACTTAAAAGCCTCTGTGCAAAATCACACAGCATGGGAAATAAACCAGAGGAGTTAGAGATGTGTGGTTGCCTGCAGGGCTACAACCTTATTGGCATTGCAGAGATGTGGTGGAGTTACTCCTGTAACTGGAGTGTTGGCATGGAAGGATACAGGCTCTTTTTGAAGGACAGGCAGGGAAGAGGTGGAGACAATGTTTTGCTCTATCTCAATGATCAGCTGGAGTACATGGAGCTTCACTTGAGAATGGAGGAGGAGCTGAGTGAGAGCTTCTGGGTCAGAATTAGAGGCAGGACAGATACAGGTGACATAACAGTGGGGATCTGCTACAAGCTGCCTGACCAGGAAGACTGAGCAGACAAAGAACTTTACAGACAGATCAGAATGGGCTCACGTTCACACACCCTGGACCTCATGGGGGTCCTGGTGATATGTGTTGGGCAGACAACACAGTGGGGCACTGGCAAGCCAGGGCTTTCCTGGAATGAGTTAACAGCTTTCTTCTCCAAGTGTCAGAAGAGCCACTGAGGAGGGTTGTTATGCTGGACCTTTTTCTCAACAAGACAAAGGGCTGGTGGGGAATGTGGAGCTTTGGAATAGCTGGAGGTGTAGTGATCATGAAGAGGTGGAGTTCAAGATCCTTTGAGCAGAGAGGAGGATGCACAGCAAACTCACTACCCTGGGCTCCAGGGGAATGGACTTAGGTCTCTTCTGTGAACTCCGCAGTAGAGTGCTGTGCGATAGAACTCTAAAGGGAAGAGGGGTCCAAGAGAGCTGAATGATGTTGAAGGATTGTCTCCTCCAGGCTCAAAAGATATGCATCTGTACAAAATCAGGGAAGAATGTCAGGAGGCCTGCATGAATGAACAAGGAGCTCCTGGATAAACTTAAAACACAAATTTCCTGGGAGGAATACAGAGAACTTTTCCAAGCAGCCAGGGATGTGGTTAGGAAAGCTGAAGCACTGTCAGAAGTAAATCTGGCCAAGGACATCAAGGGTAACAAAAAAGCTTTTTTAGGTACATAAGTGATAAAAGCTTGGCTTCATCCAAGATTTATGGCAGCTTTTTCAAGGACAACTAAAACCAGCCACAGAATTCATATCCATATTATTTTCTTCTCTTTCAATATTTTATAAATGTTACAGGCAAAGTCAGCCTTTGGAGACAACAAAAGTAAGTGTTTTTTCCCTTCTGGTATCCCTGAAACTTCAGTGAGATCTGTGTTTTGCAGCTTCCTTGACATCATCCTTCTATGCTTTTTTTTTTTGTTTGTTTGGGTTTTTGTTTGTTTGTTTTGTTTTTGTTTTTGTTTTTGTTTTTGTGTTTGTTTGTTTGTTTAAATTCTGTTGCCTTAAAGTTTTTTGTACATTTGCTGTTCTGTCTGCCAAACATGCTTCTGGTTTTTTCCATTGTTTCATATTAGAAAATACTTTGCTTTGTTTTAGATTGTTAGTAGTTCATTATCCATTCCTATTGACTTTCAACTCCAATTAATTTTTATAACAAACATTTCCGTCAAATCTGTTAGATGAAGATGCATAACCAGTCTCAACACAGACATGCATCACTGAAATACCATAGTTACAAGAAAGAAAATTATTTTTCTGTGATGTCTTTGTAAGTAAGTAAGGTTCTTTGCCATCTTTTAGATTCTTTGGTTAAGTTTGACCACTAAGCATATGTTTCCCATTCATATGATGGAATGATATATCTGAAGCTGATACAGTGACTTACAAATTCTGTTGAAGATCAGGAACAATGGGCAAGAATTGATAAAGCAAATTAGTTTTCTGCTAGTAAGTTGCTTCAAACATTTTTGTTTACTTGTCATTTTTCTGAAATTCCAATGTTAGGCAACTTTGTGGAATGTTTTTTAAACTGTTTGGCACCTGTATGGGATCTGGCTGAGATGGAGTTCATTTCACCCACAGCAACGCTCACAGTGCTTTGCTTTGCACTGGTAGCTAGAAAGGTGTTGATAACACACAAGTGTTGGGTTACTGCTGAGCATTAGCATCGGCACTGCCTCTCAACATTCCTCCCCACACTATCATGGGGCTGGGGGTGGGCAAAGTCCTGGGAGGGGACACAACAAGGCCAGCTGACTCAAATTCACCAAAGGGACATTCCATACCATATGAAATCAGCTCAGATATAAAAGTTAAGGAAAAGAGGAGTAAGAAGGAGCATTTGTTAATTATGTTTGCCTTCTGGAGCAACCACCACGTGTGCTGAAGCCCGACTTCCCAGGAAGTAGACAAACATTGCTTGCTGATGGGAAGCAGAGAATAAACCTTTTTTTTGTTTTGTCTTTTCTTGTGCACATACAAACTTGTGCTTTTGATTTTGCAAGCTGCCTTATCTAAGTCTATGAGTCATTTTCCATCTTATTTTCTCTTCCCTGTCTAATTGGTAAGGGGAGTGATAGAGCAGTTGGTGGCCAGCTGGTGTCCACCCAAAATCAATCCATCACAGCACCAGACTCAGAATGGCAAGAGGTTTATGTACTTAGTAATACTTGGGAGGCCTTGGAATTAGTGGGAAAATACATGCTCTGCTTAAGCAAAATATGTTACATACAACCAAAGGAGAATAAAGTGTGGGGTAACTCAGCCTTCAGTCTCACATTCATTGAATTAGATCCCAACACCTGACTGTTATAATCCAAGTTTAGAAGTTTTCAGTGCCTTGTCTAATGCCAGAAAACTTTCTCAGGCAGCATAAACCAATAGAAGGGACTACTTTCTCTCAGGTCTTTGTGGCCCCTGGTTTCAAGTAGCCCAAAAGTGATAAAAGGCAAGATACTTTTGAATCCCTGGAAGAGTTTCGAACTACTGCTATGTTGGCTATACATTCCTTATCTGTTGCACCATTACAGCTATCACCATTCTTGTAGGAACAGAAAACCTTTGTTGTGTTTTTCAGACAAGATATTAAGTCCAAGATAAAAAGATAAAGGAAAATCCACATCAGTAAGGTATCATGGGAGACAATTAAATGACCTAGTAATATCTACAATTTATAAATATTACAAATAAATATTACAAAAAAACCCTGTAATTTTAACATTGCTAGTTATGCTCTTTGCTGTTCTGGGAATAAGCATTCTTCAAGATGCATGTCTTTCCAACCCCATTGAAGTAGATCTTTTCAGAACTATTAGGGTTTGATGTGTTCCCCACAGATTCACTAGATCTCAAAACATTAATGCATGGTCATGGGGAATATTTATTTTTCATTTATCTTCAGAGAATTGTATTGTAACTCTTTGAGACAGATAATTAAAATGTTTTCTACACTAATTAAGACAGTTTGACATAGAACTTTAACAATGAATTCATGTGATATAACCTGTGGGACATACTCAGAAAGGTTGGTCCTTTCAAGAGAAGGTGCTAGACTTATTTTGAGGTTTACCATGTCAAAGGAATAGAATTGCTTAGGATTCAGAGGCTTACTCTGAAATTGCTCTTTGAACAAACCAGATTAAGCATAAGAAAAACACAATTATGTAGTTTTAAATGGGTTATCCATCTTAGATTTTGTGAAATCCACAAACATAGATGAAGGGAAATGAACAGAAAAATTCCAGCCATCATATCTAACTTGCTACTTAAAGTGCTCTATCACTATTTGCAGTTGCATTAGAAAAGTAGCAGAAGCTTCACATAATTTTTCATGAATGATTATTTTGTTTCTTCTGTCTTCAGAGACTGTGCCTGTGAGATTTCCACCTTTTCTTTTTCATAGTCTGAACCCATTTAGCAGTTATTCAGATTCAGAGTAGCTTGTATTACTGAAGATTCACAGGGAGACTGGAGAATCACAAGGCTTAGCTGGACCATGGGATGAGCATTAGAACTCACTTCAAAGTCATTCCTACTTTAAGTCCAGAGTTGAACTAGACTAATTCCAGAGGCACTTTCTAAAATATTTGGTTATCCTTTGAGCAGAGTCCTGGTAGCTCTCAGCTGCTCACACACACAGCTAATGACCTCTTGCACTCTTTGTTAAGCTCATAATATTGTTGACATGCTATGAAGCATCACAGTTCTTTTCAATAAAAACTATGACACTGCACAACATCCCAGGGCAATTTTTTTTCCCTAAACACATTGACTGCTCATCCTAAGCATGCACTCATCACACTGACCACTCAGGTGAACAACTGACATGGTTGCAATGAAACAAATACAGATGCTCACATGAAAGATTATTTTCTTTTCAGGACTATAGTTTTTACTGTACACTGCCACAAGGTTTGATACACAAGAAATTTGGAGCTGTCAAGATCAGAGTTCTTCACTTGATGGCAAGATGCATTTATTGTGGATTTCAAATATTAGCTGGGCAAGTGTTCTTTCTTTATTTGATATTCTGGGTTTTAATGTGCAAAATGGATTTAAAACTTTGGGTACTTGTTCTCAGCCACTGTGCCTGAATTTGTAAAATTTTCAGAAAAATGAAGAAATTACATGTATTTAAATGTCTCAGCCATTTCAGTTTTCAGTCTCACCTGGACAAGTAGTCCAGAGTAGAACTTTGTGAAATTCTAGGAAGTCCCAGTGGAAGTGGAGCAAATACACCTTGAGGCAGATATGTTGTGTTGATATGCTATAGAAAGCTTTTGGAAGGGCATATTTATGAGTAACCAAATTATTAATGCTGGGAGACGTTTTGAGGCTGAAGGACAACTGGGTTCTTAAGATTAAAATTACATTTTCATAAGTCAAAAAATTGTGTCAAAACTAAGAAGTTGATAAGAAATTAAATGTGTTGTAGGTGGATTTAGGTAAATGGCAAGAACATGTTTATGCAGAAGTACAAATAAACTATTGCTTTTTTTAGGAAAGTCAATGAATGAAAATGCTCTGTGTTCTATATTTTCCTCAGTTCCTGTGTCAACACCATAAACCTTATTAAATAGCCAACAGAGAGATTTCTGTGTTAGTCAGTATATCGAATGCATGTAAATCTGCAATATAAGCAGAATTTAGAAATGCCATTAGTAAAGCAAATGAGAATGGTAGAATGAGACCAAGTTACACGGGAAGCTGAATCATAGGCACTGGAAGTGCATCTGGTATGTGGGTGATACAGACACCAGAATCATAGAATCATAGAGTCA
>VXBX01007123.1:0-40403 GCA_013400415.1 Scytalopus superciliaris
AGCCGAGCCGAGCCGAGCCGCGCGGTGCCGGCATGGTGCTGCAGGAGCCCGCCGGGGCGCCGGGAGGGACCGCCGCTGCCCCTGCCGAGGTGCGGCTCTGCCGGCGTCGCTGGGCCATGCTGCTGCTGTTCAGCAGCTACTCCCTGTGCAACGCCTTCCAGTGGATCCAGTACAGCAGCATCAACAACGTCTTCATGCGCTTCTACGGAGTGAGCGCCTTCGCCATCGACTGGCTCTCCATGTGCTACATGCTCGCCTACATCCCCCTGCTCTTCCCGGTCGCCTGGCTGCTGGACAAGAAGGGGCTGCGCTTCATCGCCCTGGCTGGCTCGGCGCTCAATGCTGTGGGCGCCTGGGTGAAGCTGGGCAGCATGAAGCCGCACCTCTTCCCCGTCACCGTCCTGGGGCAGGTCATCTGTGCCCTGGCCCAGGTGTTCATCCTGGGCATGCCCTCGCGCATCGCCTCCGTGTGGTTTGGCTCCCACGAGGTCTCCACCGCCTGCTCTATTGCGGTCTTCGGGAACCAGGTAATGGGCACCTGCTCCCCAGCTGGCCACGCATGGGGGGCCGGCTGTCACCTACCTGGCCGGAGAGCTGGAGTGCTAAGGGAGAAAACCAGGGAGGGGCAAGAGATGCACAGGGTCGGGAGAGCAGCAGCTGGGATAAGAGGCGCTTACAGGAAAGGCGCTTACAGCTAGTAAATGCCACTGGTACCTGGAAGGACACCGCTGGGGTTAAATGTGGGTTGATGGTGACATGGTGATGGCAGAGGCAAGGGCGACCTAAATCTACAAAGTTTGGGGCAGCATAGCATGGGCGTTGGGTATGATTCTGGCTTTGAGAGGTGTTTGACTCAGTCTTCTCCAGTGTCTTCCTCTTCCTGTGTGAATCTTCAGTCCAGAGTTGTGATTCAGTAAAACCATGGATAGGCTGGAGGGAAATGCACAGTGCTGAGAAACATGCTGTAAGACAGACTGTCCTTCAAATCTCAGATTTGCTCTTGCCTCTGAACTTGTCACTGCAATATCCTCTTCCTGCTGACAACTAGATGGGACAAGGAGATTAGCACTCTGCTGAAAACAGTTCTTGTCACTGAGCCCTGGAGGGAAAGGACTTTAGCACTTGTATACTTCTTGGAAGTAGGTACAGAGTTTCCACAAGCAGCTGCTTTGAAAAAGGTTCCATTAGGCCAGTGTGAGGTCAGCTTCCCTAGCACTCTTATGTCAATGGGTGCCAGCAACCCACTCTTGCTCCAGCTGCGACTGTCTTTTCTTGTAGCCAGAGAGAGTTCAGAGGAGATCCATTTTTTACACAGCTTCGAAAGGATCAGGGAAATAGCTTCCTGACCCTTGCACTGGAACACCCACTTGTGCCAATTGAACGAAGCAGATAGGCCAATACTGATGCAATGGGGCATAAGTGGAGTGAATGTGGCTCTGCAGCCCTGACAGGAAGAAGAGGGAAGCAGAACCTGGCATTAGCTGATAGGCTGGACCTGTTCCCCTTGCTTCGGCCCCCAGTGTGCTCCCCTACACCTGACTCTGTGCACCACCCTGGACCATTCAGGCTGTGAGTGGCGACCATTCAGAGTTGAATGGTTTGCACTTCAGGTAGCTTCTAATCCAGTCTTCTTCCTCCTGTGTTTTTGTATTTATTTAGATACTGCTGAGGCAAAAAGGGGTGAAGGCTTGGAAATGATATTTGAAGAACTGAAGTTTCTTGAAGAGCACTAGGGAATTAAGGAGACTGCTTTACATTTTGAAAAGAGAAAACAAAACTCTCTCTGAGTGCATCTAAGCTTTCCTCTTTGCTCTTATCACCCATTCTAGTGGGCTGGGTTTTATGTGGTTTTAAATGAATCTTTAGAGTGAAAGACATCTAACTTGGTAGTAGTAAATAAGTAACTCAGTTTTGCTGTCAGACTTTTTAAAAATTATTCAGGTTAAGTTACTCAACAGCATGCATAAGAAATCCAAACAATGAAGCTGTCAGCCTGTGCTATATCCCCGTGTGGAATCCTCATCATTCTAAAAGGAGCAGCTTAGTATAACGGTTGTGAAAAGCAAACTTTGGCTACATGCTGCTCTGGCAGTTGAACTGACATGACAGTGAGACCTCAGTTCAGTACATAGTCTTTTCTTTGTAAGCTCAGACTTCCTTCTTAGAGAATCAGAGAAGCCAGAAATGTCAGTGACTAAAGGCGGAGCACACTCCATAGGAAAGACTTATTAATTCCCATAGTCAAGAGTCCTGAGTTGCATAACCACAGTGAATAAAAACTAGCTATTTTGTTTACTGGTGATGTTGGGCAGAGGAAAGAAATAGAGACATCCATTTTTCCTGACTGCAGTTAAAAGCTGTGTGTTAGGGAGTGTTGGCAAAGGGTATAATAGAGTGGTTTTGTAATTGCAGTATGTTACTATGGCAAATTTTTCTCTATGCTCATCCCTCTACTACTATATGGTTTTTCTTTCCTTGCCACGTCACTTAGTATTATTATTATTGAACACCAAGCACTGTTGTCCCCCTCCATCAAGAACTGCAAGTGACTACATGAAGAAGCGGGACAGTGTCACTGCTTCTTTATTTGCTATACCTGCCCTCTTGGCCTTAGGCTGCATTTCAGCAGCTCTGGCCTGACAGCAGCACTGTGCTGAGGAGAGCCCTGCCTGCTGGCTCATCTGGGTCTGCCAGGGCCGTGTCTTCTCAGGACACAGCTGCTGCTTGCTGAGCAATGGTACCTTCAGGTTCAAAGTTAGCCCTGAAGAGTAAATCATTGAATAAATCAGACCAGGTGCTAAATATCCTTTAAAAAAACAAACAATCCCTAACAGGGTATTAGCATCACCTCACTTGTTTCTGGCCCTGTTTTGGCTGTGGTATCTGAAGTGCAAAGAAAAGTTAGATTAAACATGCTTGATTAAAAGCTGGAGAGCTTCTAAACAGGTGTGAACACCTGTGGAGGAGATGATCATGTTCACTTGTTTACCCGCTGCTGATTTTCATAACATTTTGCTTTTCTACATTTTAACGGGAAGCTACATAGGTATTTTTCTATTTTTTTTTCCTTGTCCCTGCAAGCTCATGTCAGGGGAAGTATAGAATGGAGTTTGCATGTTGGATACTTTGGCATTAATATACTAGTGTTATTAAAATATTACTGGCTTCTCATTACTTGAAAGACTAAGAAAAATCTACGTGGAAACTTCCTCCGGCTGAAGTTCTGAGGTAAATAAGCAGAAATGTTACGGAGAGTTGACTAATGCCCTTCACATTTGTTTGACTATTGGGAATGATTTGACATGCTTCTGAAATACATCCATCAGTAGTTGTGTCCCTGCTATGTCAGCAGTGTTACTTGTGGAGGAGTTTGGTGCTGGATGTCTCCTCGAAGGCCCACACACAAGAGGTGAATAGGAGGGAGCAGTTTGCAGAAGGCCATGTTGCTTTCATTTGGGTATATTGATTCATCAGCTGGTTCTAGTTCCTGATTCAGACCAGCCCGAGAGGTCCTAACAGGCCTCTGACTTCTACACTGAAGGGAGACTGTCCCCTCTTTCTCTCTGGTGACAGAACCACAGCAGGAAGAAATGCTTTCCCAACATAATAGCATTTGCTTGTGTGTTCTTGTTGGAGAAGCAGGTTGTGTTCCTTCATTTAGCACAGTTGTGCTTCTGTCTTTTGGGAGTGAGGAAGCACTTAGTGCTGTGGTGTGACAGAACTAACATGGTGGTGGGGAAGCTTATGTAACAAGTTAAATTCTCAAGGCTTTTTGCAATTTATAAGCTGGAGTCTGGTGGCCAGGTACCAGCTCTCTTTAGCTGCCAAGATGTGTGCTGGACTGCTGTGCCTTGGTTTTAGCCATATCTCTCTCTTACTACTTTATCTTCCTGTAGTCACTTGATGGGCAAGAGACATGGGCAGTATGCAGAGAAGTGTATAATGGACATTTGTGGTTTTAACTTTGTAATGCTTTGCCACCAGTGCTGGGTTGTTTTGTTGGTTTTTTTTGGTTTTTTTTTTTTTTTTTTCTTTTTGATTGAAAGCAATCTTATTCCTGGTTTTGCTGTTTCAGCAAAGAGAAACAAGCATCTGGTGGGCTTGGGAGTAAGGATGTAGTCATGTTAAGTGATGTTTTTGCAGTAATTTTGCCTATTTTTTTTAGCAGGGGTTGATAAAAGGTGGTGATGTGGTTTGGGAGGAAAGAAAACTTCAGCCCCATATTAAGCTCTGCCCCTGGGGAAAAATGGTGCAGCACCTTATTCAGGTGGGGTCTGTCCCTGTTCGATGCAGCTGCCATGTAACTTCAGAGATTTAGGGCTTTCTTAACAAAAACGACCTGGGGCAGAGCTTTTAGGTGATGTCTGCAGCCTGTTGGGAATGCCAGTCTGCAGTGATTAGGTGGTGGCTTTTGAAGTGGACAAACTGAACGATAAGTTGTGAATGAAATTCAGGGAAATGCTCCTTTTCTCATACCTGGTGGGTCCTTTCCTCTTATTCTGAACTGGGAGAAAGAATCTGCCTGGGTTAATGGGTGGGGTGAGTTTTCCTAATAGTTGGGTCTGCAACATGTGAGGGAGCATTGTTTTTGTGCTGGTGAGCCTGCAGTGCTGTTTGTGCTGAGCGTGTGCTTATTTGACGCCTCAGTGATAACTCTGTTCTGTACCTTTCGTTCTTCAGGGAAGGCAGCATGTGAAAGTCTAAGAAGCACTGTGGAAATGGAGCATGCCTGGTGGAATTCCTGTCTTCCAGTCTCAAGTGGACTTTTAAATCTCTTTTGGCTGTTCTGTATCTGCTGAAAGCTCCCTGTCCCTTCGGAGGAGATTTGATCCCTGTTAGAAATATGGGCAGGTGGTGATCTGCCTCACAGCCCTCTGTAGCTTGGCTCTGTATCTTCCAGAGTTTTAGCTATTACAATAGAGAAGATTTTAGTAAGGAACAAAGAGGAGCTTGTAGTGGCAGTAGTTGACATTCTCCAGCCCTGTCTCTGTTCTCCCCCTGTAAGGAAGGGCAGGGTGGATTAGAGCACTTGGATCACAAGGAAGGCTCTGTGGCCAACTCTCCAAGATCCTGGACCTGGCTCATTGTGGGAGGGTGTGCTGACCAAATAGCAATGTGGCTTTCCCAGGAATGCCTAAGTTTCTATAAATGGACATGGGAGCCTGAAATGAACTTTTTTTACCCATTTCATCTGGTGCTCCCTTCCCAGCCATACACCAAAGGCAGCTCTGCCTTCTCCCTCATCAAAGCAGTTGGGTTTTGGGTTAAGTTCTGCATGGGAGTTTAAATGAATGTCTGCAGTGTTTCTGCTGGGAGGGTTCTGCCCTATGGCACCCTCAGCACCTGCCCTCCAGGATTCCTGGGACTGGCTATGCTAGGTGACTGTAGTAGGTCCTTGACCAAAGTATTGTATCCTCACTGAGGATTCCAGCAGCAGCTGAGGTAGTTGTCAGAACTGAAACCCCTCTTCTACTTTGCTCTCTCTCTTGTCTACTGCTGCTGTTTTCCTGTATTGTATTTATTTCCCAGCAAACTGGGGGAAGGTGCATTCAAGGCTAATAGGCCCTGAATGACTTGCATAGATCAGTGTACAGTATTGCATCATATTAACCATTATGAGATGCCACAGAAGCAGAAGTGTGATGAGGAAGGGAGTTTGCTTTGCTTCTAGAAGAGCTTTGGTTGTGCAAGTGCAGTTTGAAAAAACAAACAAACAAGTATCTTCCACATCAGTGGGGAGTAATAAAGGACCTAAGACCTAACTTACTTCATCACAAGGCTGGATTACAATTTTTCATTTCACATCTTGTGTCCTTTCTGCATCTTAGAACGCTTCAAGAAAGCTGTCTAAGCTGTGCAAATACAAGCTGTGCAAATATGTACATTGACTTCTTGACTGTCTGGATTTCAACAAGTTCTTTTAATTTTGTGGTCAGTGGTACGGAAGAAGGGTATTCTGGGCAGCAATCAATACAAAAGTATGCTGGGTGTGAACTGGCATCTTCTGCTTTAAACAGCTCCTCAGCTGTGTGTTCTCAATTCTACTGTAGCCTTTTGTATAGAAAGGCAGCTGGGACCTGTGCTGACAGGGAAGTATTGGGAAGGTGATGTGGAGCTGGAGTCACGGGGTGTGAGAAGCGGGTGGTTGGCTGCTCCCTGTGTGTTGTGATACACGGATTGTAGGGGCAGAAAGTTTAGATGCTCCTGTGAAATGTCATGGTTACAGTGTGAGAGGCACCTGTAGTCAGAAAAGGAGGGAGCACCATAAGGCAGAGCTTTGATACACAGACAAGAGTAGAGGAAGAGGCTGTGTTGCCCAGAGCTCTGGAATAGGCTTCTCGTCAAAGGTGAATCCAGGGATGATCCAGGTGTGATCTGGATTGCATCCTCCTAACTCTCCAAAGTCTTGTCTTGGAAACTTGCTAAGACTGTGTTGAAATCATGGTGTCTGAAAAGCCTGTTGTATTGGTGTTTATCAGTGCATAATCTTAGATCTTTTGATTGCTACAGTTTCTGTCCACTTGGGCAAACCAGCAGGGTGCTAGCCTTGGGGTTTCCTGGGACTCCTGCCTGTGCTGGGCCTCTTAAAAATTCACATCACTTTCCCTCCTCTATTGCTGATTTGAGTATCTGATAACAGAGCAGTTTGGTAGCACAGTGGTGTGTTTGTGTGCAAATAGTGTGGATTTTCTGTTGACTTGTTCTTTTGATCTCCTGGATGAATACCAGCTAGTCCTGATGCTTCATAGAAGAAATTAGTTGAAATAAATTGTTTCATATCTTCCACTCATAACGTTTCTGACTTTTGCTATGTGAAGAGGTTTTGTTGTCGTGGAAACCTCCAATAAATATAATGCCATGAACGCTGATGCAAGACGTCCTCTTTCTTGAATGTTCCCCTTCCCCAGTGATTCTCTTTTGGCCCTACAGATCTTCTGTCATGTTTCCTGATTTTGTTGTGTTTGAAGAGATTTGACTTGGTTTGTAAAGCTGTTCTGCTGCCTTTTTTGGCCTAATTATAGTTTTACTTCGGTTTGGTCTAGCTTGCTGCCATTTTTCTTTGCTTGAAGGAATAATGTCCAGTTTTTGAGTTAGGTGATTTATGTTCTTGGTGGAGTTTTTTTGTTTGCTTATGGTTTTGGTTTTTTCATTTTTACTTTTTACTTAACCATAGTTGCTTTACTCTGTTCTAAAATATCCTCTAGGCTTACACTGAACCTCTGATGCAGTGCCTTTGCACAGCCTGAGTGCCACTTGCAAGCATTTAATTTTTAGAATTTTCTTTTCAATTTCCTTTTAATACAGTTCTTTCCTTTTAAGCAGCTTCCTCTTGTGAATTATATATTGCCGTTTTCTTTAGAGGGTGGGTTTTTTTTGTCACTGCTGCAAGGAAGCTGAATTTGAGTGCAGTGCAGAACCATTCTTTAATATTGATTGTAGTCACACTGTGCTGCTCTAGGTCTAAATCACAAATTGCTCTGCCTCTTAAAAGTTCTCCTCAGAAAAGAGTATTTATGGAATCTAAAAATTGCAGTCTCTGCAGCATCCCTGTCATGACGCTTATTTAGCTTGCAAGGGCATTGTCAAAATTTCTTACTGTTGTATATTTTTTGCCCTTGCAGCATCTCTCCGTATCTTTTAACATTTTAACTGACCTGGATTTGGTGGTCTCCTCTCAACATTTGTACTTATGGAATTTTATAAGGCTTTTGTATTCCTGTTGCTGACTCTTAAGTTTTTTTGAGATGGAGGCCACCTCCCACCCTCCACCCCTCCACTGATCATTCATTTACAAATTTTATACTGATACAACACTGATTATCTTCCTTCAGCAGACTTCGAGTATACAATCAGCTAAATGTAGACATTTCATTTTCAAGACTTTGGGTACCTTTATACCATCTTCTTAGCTACTTGCTCTTGGTTTTATTGCCTGTTCTACTATACACTTGAATCTTGATTATGATGTTTTTGTTGTGACTGGTCTGTGACAAAATTCAGGTAGGAAATACATTCCTTGTATCTTTTACCAGCCTTCAAATAAAAAGTCATCTGAACAGTGCACTCTGCTGTCATTGCTGACTTCCCTGGTAGTCTGTTTAAAACTTATCCCAAAGTCTTTTTAAAGTGCAGTGCCAGCAGCCTGGTTCCTGAGAAGAGATCCTCAGAGGTCAGGACAGTCCTCAGGGTTTTCAGTGTGAGGATGCCGAGTGATGTACCAAATTTTGGGAATTAGAGCCTATTTATACAGGTCTTGAAGCCCTTTCTGCCTGTATAAAGATTGGAGATGCTCATTTGTATGCTGTTAAGAGGGACTGCATTATGATCCCTTATGACTGATGGTCTCTGTAGAGAGGGTAGCACAGACTGTTGCAGAACCAACCTTAGTATTACATTTCTTTATTTTCCCTTGTGCAAAAGGTGTGGAGAAGGAAGAAAAGTTATTTTTCCCTTTCTGAGATATCTTTTAAATTTTCTGATTAGTTGGGTGCAGTGTTGTCTGTGGGCTGATGGTGATGTGGGTACTGGCCTACTGAGAACCAAGCTAAAAATCTCCATGTGAAAGGTAAAGTATGTGCAGTATAATACCCCTCATGTTGTTGAGAGCTTGTCTTCATTGGTAAAAATGGTATGAATAATCCAAGGTTTGGGGGTATCCTTCAGGAAATCTTCAATTTTGGTCAGGTCGAAGGTTGTCATCTTTGCAGAATTAATAGCATCAGTTGCTCTGAAATATAAAATATAGTTCCTATTGCTATAGGTTTATTTGCCCATTCTACTACCTACTCCTTCTCGAAGGTATAAAGAACTCTTAATGGGTAAAAGTCCTTCCTATTTTTTGGAAGGAGAAGAGAGAGGACAAAACATCCATTTATAGTTAGAAAAATTGTTCAGGTCTTCTGAAAAGGCAACAAGTAGTGTCCAAAAAAGCCAGGTAAGTCTGTGTCCCATTGGGTAACTTATGACTGCAGGACCTCCCGGTAAAGGATTTCTGAACAATTTACAGAACAGACTCTCAATACCTTCTCTGCTAGGTATACCAGATAGATCCTTTCTCAGGAAGGAGCAGCTAGAGGCACACCAGATTGCATTTCAGCTGTGGATCCAGAGAAACTCATGTCAGAAGTCAGAATAAAGCATGAATCTCCCCTCCATTCCTGTTGTTGTTTTTCTGCTGTTCAGCAGCTCATGTGGCTAGCATGTGATTGCAGAGAGAAGGAAACTAAGAAGTACCAAGCACAGGAATCCAGCTTAGTTTTTCCAAGAATGAAAGAGTGGTAAGACAAAGAATCAATTTCCAGAAAGGTGTTTATAAACCTTATTTGGTAAAGGTGGAGGGTACATGTGAGGCCTGATATATAAGAGCAAATAGGACTTCCCTCAAATGTAAAGGAGCTATGTTGAGAGTCTTCCTTAGATGTTGAATCTTTGGGAATGCTATGGAGATAGGAGTGTAGCCCAGGGTGGCTCTGTCCCGGGCTAACCAGGCACACCAGAGCCACAGGCCTGCACTTGGCCACAAGCAGAGCAAAATAAATGTGCTGCAGAGACAAGCAGGCTTTTGCCCTCTGTAAGCTTTTGTGTTTGATGCAGTTACCTTTTCTGTGCAGCTGCAGGCTTGAGCAGAGGAGGGGGAGGCAGGCAATCTGATGAAAATCAGAGCTTGAAGCCTCCAAGCCAGCTGATAGTTGTGCTCACTGATAGTCACTGGGCAGTGCAGAATGAATTTAGCATAGATATCTGTTGCTGATCCTGACCCAGGCTATTCCAGGTCCCAGTGGAGGGCACTGTTTAATACAGAAGTTTGCCCAGACATCATTGAAAGTTACTTGTTCGTAAGATAAATAGGGTGTCTGAGAGTAGCAGATATCTCTGTTTGAAACAAAAGCGTTCTTCCTGTCTCAAAATTCCACCAGCTGGATGGAGGAGTAGGGATTTAGTGGAGAGTTTTCTGGGGCTGGATGACACAAGCTGATTGTTATCTCAGCTGCCAGCTATGGCAACTGAAATGTATCTGTTCTCAGATTTTTGCCGTGGCCAGTGAGTGGGCCTTCCAAAATGAGTCTACTGGCATCCCAGAAATATGGAGATATGAACAGAGAAAGCATGCAGAAAGCTCAAGGAGGTTTTCCTAGAAGACAGCCCAGGCAACACATCTGAGCTCATTCCTGGCTTACAGGGCTCTTGGGACATCTGATCTGTGCGCTGATGTGCTTTGGGGTGGTTTATGGACAGCACAATACTCGCCTTTCTTAGTCATTGCTTTCCGTACCTGTAGAGCAAGAGACCCTTTCCAGTGACTGTGAATACACTGAGCACTGCAGAATCCTTCTTTAGGGCAGCAGTTGGCTAGTGGGGCTATTGCTGTTCACTTGGCTGTGAGGCATAAACAGAATCCTCTCCAGTCTGTTGCTCTGGAACAATGAGCCGTGGTGGTGCTAATTGATTCCTATCAATCTAGTATTTCCTATAAGGAAACTGTAAATGCAATGGACTTTAACTATATCCTTGTTTAATCTTAGTGTGATGAGGTCAGTGGCTTTATAGATGCTGCACTGTTTTTTTATGCTGCTAGCCAGTGTTGGTTCAGTTGGCACTATTCTTGTATTGTTAGTGCCTTGCTGGCTCCAGGCAAATAGCACAGCCTATAAAATGAGATTGGAAATCTCTGTTTCAAGCAAGAATGAGAATGGCTGCATGGCCACCTTGTGTCTCTCTTTCTTGGGTGCTTTCTCAGTTCTTCCAAATATCAGATGCTCTTGTGTGTGCCTGGTCATGGTCCACAACAGGAAACATAGGCTTAAATCAGGAAGTACCAAAAATGAGGGTGTTGCTAAACAAAAAAAAAAAGTTTTTGCCCCAAACAGGGATGAGTGTGCAGAGCCTTGAGAGCAAGCAAGAGTTGAGTTTGATCATGGCTCTCTTTCTGATGACCAAGAGGGCTGCAAATGCTTGGGAAGAGTCAGGGGAACAAGTAAATACACAGTTCTTGGGAACCAAATGGTGATTTAAACACAGGCACGAAGAGTGAAACTCAAGGAGTTAGGGAAAAGTGGCTTTTGTAGGCTCCTCTGGAGTTTAGAGTACTCACAAATATGTTGAGTGCACTTTAGCTCCCACTTTATGAAGAGTGTGCTCCTAAGCACCAAAGCAGTGATTTCTTCTCTCTTCCATTTGAGGGTGGCACTGAAGGTCTGCGCCACTGTCAATCCCACTTATCAGTGTGACAAAACTGTGGTGTTACATCTCTTTCTTACTGAACTGAAGAAATAGCTGTGGAGTTTAGAGCCCTAATATCTTCACTAGACTATGTGCTGCCACTGCAGGAGCTTCTCAGCTGCACATATGGGGGCCTTTTGGCACAGTAGAGGCTGTAGCTGCAGGAGTTTCTTCCTGTAGCCCTTCAGAGCATTTTATCAGGGGCAGTTGCCAATCTCCATGACAAATACAACCTCGATGTTTAGGATAAGTGCCATCAGCACTTCTTTTGCTTTCAATCTTGATGTTTTTCTAGGTTCTCATAGTGGTCGTAGGGTGAGTCTTGGGAAGGCTGCTCATTTGAAACAGTGTCATAGAATGACTGAGCCAGATTAATATCTCACTTATGAGTGGACAGGTTTCTGTCTTGGCCCTTGCACTTGTCTGGTTGGAAAATGAATTGGTTCAACTCATTAACTTAGTAAAAATTGTGGTGGGTTTTGATGGTCTTGTTTTCTGCCATTTTTAATAAGCAAAAATGGATTACTGGGTAACCAGGCCAGTATCAGAGCAGATGCAAGGTAAGGAGTGGGATGTGTGTGTGGACAAGAACATACATACATGGGGAAGGAGGTCAGGGGAAGCAAGACCTCCACTTCACTGGAGAAGTATTCATTCTGCTCAATTCTGTTGTAAAACCTTGCCTTGAATATCCTGACAGTTTTAAGTGTAGTGGCAGAACCTCTCTTATGGCCTAATTGCAATGGGCAGCTGGCTTTATCTCTTAATTTTTGGATGGTGAAGAAGGTTTTCGTCTTGGTTGTGAAATTGGATTCAGCTCAGTTGACCCCATACCGAGCTGTAGGATGATGGCAGTGTTGTGGTTTCATGTCATGCCTCTGTTTGTCCCTTCTCTCTCCTGCTCAGCTCGGCATTGCTGTGGGCTTTCTGGTCCCTCCAGTTCTGATTCCTAACGTAGAGGATGTGGAGAAGCTGGCCTACCACATCAGCATCATGTTCTTCATGACTGCAGGTGTTGCATCAGCCCTATTCATCTTGGTCATCCTAGGTAAGGAGGTGGGAGCATGCACAGGAAACCAGGTGGGACTGAGATGATCAGCCTGTGTGTGTGGGGCATGGGCTGTGTGCTAGGAAATGGCTGGGAGAGGTCATATGGTGATGTGTCCTAGCATGCAGCTGACAGGGTTATGCAATACTGTGTTTTGCTTCATCAAGTCCTTGATGAATGGCACATGTGGAAGGGAGTATAAAAGGTTGTGAGCCTGCCAAACTGTTCATTTTGTCCTCTGCCTGCATAATAAAACCCTGGCATGAGTAAGTCCTTTAAAAGCCAACAGAAGTCTTCCAAGTTTTACAGTCATCTTCCCTGCAAACAGGGTGCTGGGCCTTGGGTTATATCTTGGACCTGACTACCTCTTAAGATAGAGAGAAAGAGGCAGGTTATATGGCATCACAGGAACAACCTGTTCCTAAGAGAAGAAAAGGTAGCTAGTCATGAGTGGATAGAAGGAAGCACTGAGGGCAGTAGCAGGGTGCCTGAGGTGCAGTTCTCACGCTTAATCCATAAAGTAGAAGCCTGATCTTTAGCATGAAAGACTGACGTGCTCATTGGAGAGCAGAGTTTGTCAACCAAACTCCATGCAATTTTTTGGGTAGGCTCCTCTTGCCAGTTTGTTCATGTTGCTGGTGATTGATTCAGATGTAGACTTCAAAGAATCTGATGCAGGGAATAGACAAGGTGTCAAAATGGCTGTCTAGGACTTTGCACAGCAGTATCACCTGTGACTGGGATTTCTAGACACTACATTAGTGCTAGTAAGGGGCAGCAGATGTCTTGGCCAGAATAAGAAGTGTCAAGCCTGAAATAAAACCTGCCTTCGCAGGCAGTGGACACTCCAGAGGCCACCTTCTGACTTTTCCTAATCTGCTTTGGCATTTGTAAATCCATGTAACATTTTAGCAGCTAACTGGTCATCCTTCTGGAGACAAAGGCATTACTAGTCCTGAGAACACTCTTGTTGATGCTGGACATTGCCTACACAAAAACGTAATTGAATGCAAGGTGTTTTCCTAGTGGCAGGAGGTAGTGTTGGAGACAGCCTGTTCTGTCCTGTTCCTGCATGAGCTCTTTCATGGAGATCAAGACTTAAGGAAAATGCTGTGTTTTGTACACTTGGTTTGACTAGTCTCTTTGCTGTCCCTCAAATGGCTTTAACCCACAGCGTTTGCTCAGGCCCCCTGATGGTAGTTACAAACAGGTGTACTTTGTGTCTGGTTTCAGTCTTCCAGGAGAAGCCCCCAAGCCCTCCGAGCCGAGCTCAGGCCTCTATCCAGTCAAGACCGACAGCAGAGTATTCCTACGTGCAATCAATCCTCCGTCTGCTCCGCAATGTCAACTTTTTGCTGCTTATGGTCTCTTACGGTAAGGTGCGGCCCTTCTCCCCGTGCAGTTATCACTGCTTCTCCCTCCCTCACTGTGCTCTGCTGGAGCAGTAACTGGACTGAGTTGTTTTAGGGGAGCATAAGGACAGCTATCCTGCCACAGACCAGGAATCCCTATAGCCCAGTACTCTCCTGCATAGTTACAAGCAAATACCTAGGGGAGAACAAAAGCACGGCAAGCACTCCAAGGACAGTATACACCCCGCTACTGTTCTCCCAGTCTTTGAGTGGTTGCTGTTCAGGGAATTTCCTTATCCTGTTCTTTTTCCCTAGCAATTTAGTTACTTGCAATGAGCCAATCTAAGTGCTTAGCTAAGAAATATATCAAAGTGTCTGAGTGCACGTGACAGCACTGAATGAAAGTCATTTCTCAAGGCAAGAGTATGACTGCCAGACATCGCAGTAGAGGTCATGTGGACTATGCTGATGTGCAGACTTCATCAGCTTCCTAGGCAGTGCTATGAAACAAATAGAAGGAAGGGTTGAAGAACATGTTCTTATGCCATCTGTCCTTGCTCTCTGAATTTCCTGCTTACTTCTCTTCAGCAGTCTTGGTCTGTTTCTCTGAGGGCAATGTGATGTACCAAATTTATTCCCTAATGCTGAATTGTCATATGGAAAAGTGTTTTTTCTCTGCAGCAGAAAGGCCACTGTGGTCTGTCTGGCTGCATAATAAGGTGTACTGTGGCCAGCTAGTCTGCAAAGAGTTCTGTCCTCACTCTTCCTACCGTCTTACTATGGAAGTTCCTCAGGGAGAAAGTTAAATATTGCTTGAAGTTCTGCAATTATGCCAGCAATTGTATCTGAAGGACCTGGCGGATAAGTAACCAGGTTGGAGACAGTGAGATAGTGGCTTTGTACCTCCTGAGGGTGCTAATGGTGTTTGGGATTGCTCTCTTCCTTCTCAGTGCAACAGACTTCTAGAAATGCCCCTCTCAGATTACTCTTGAACTCCACTGGTTTGCATTGCAGCTGTTTGTTTTGGCTTTTTTTCCCCTCCCATAGCACATAATGCCCTCTCAGAAAGTGAAGACAGAAAAAAATGCCAGGCAGATTATGTCTAAAGTTGTATTGTGTCATCTGCTCAGCTCACAGTTACCCTTCAGGGAAAGGAAAGACAAAAGCTTTTGTTTTAATAGCCGTAAAGAACTCTTAAAGGAGAGAGAAGGGGTCTCAGTATGGAAAAACATGTTTAGAATCTGACCTTCCTGGATAATTCCCTGCTGGTGGTCACAAACAATGTGGAAAAGCTGTTTCAGTGGCTCACAAATTATTTTCTCTTCCTGCTGCTCTGTGCATTTATTCTGTTCCTCTCTGTGTCAGTGTCATGTCAATCTCCAGCTTGACTTGAGGTGGTGACTCAGAGAGGGAACTATGCAGTGAAACTTCTTTTTTTTTTACTTTGTCTGGCTTTAAAATGGGGACAGTTTTTCCTACTTAAGTCAAAAGTTACGTTGGCCAAGATTTAAGACATCTGCAGCTCATGAGTTCAACTGAGTCATCTTGCCTAGCTAACACAAAGATACCTGCAGCCTCTCAGCTTTTGTGTTAACACAGCATATGTTGGGAGATGGAGGCAAAAACTGCTGCTATTTCATCTCCCCTGGCTGTAGAAAGAATGGGGACCTTTCCACGATGCCAGGCCAGAAAAGTCTGCAGACCTCTGAGATCTTGATATTACCAGCAGCCATCAGTTCCTTTCCTGCAGTAAGACTTACAGTGCTGGAAACGGTGGCACTGCCTCTATGTCAGTACTAGTGAACTGTTTTTGAGGAAAACCCTCAGACAGCCTTTTCCCCAAAGCTGCTGACATTGTTCTCATATAGCTGAGGCACAAGATAGAATGGACTTTAAGAAATGTCCGAGTTTATTGAGTTGGGCTCTGCATTTGAGAGCATGTTGCTACTGGGAGGCAGTAAGCAGGAAAGGGTGAGAGAGGGTGGGAAAGGCTGGTAAAGTGAGGAGAAGGTGGGACAGCAAGATCTGCATAAGGAATCATTGTCCTGGAGGCTTACCAGGGTGAAGAAGAGAAAACCAGGAGTCTGGCATGTAAGCAATAGGCTGCTTACCTATGGAAGACCTGGGTTCTAGTCTGAGGCTTAATAAGGGCTCCTTTTGGAGCTGTAGGCAATAAACTTCCCCATTCTGTCTCTATAAAATAGAGGAGTCACTGTGAGGTCTCAGAAATGTTATTCTACAGCAAGTTGCAAGCAAATCATGATAACTGGCCAGTGAGGCTGGACCTCCCAGTTACCAGTTCTGATTTTCTTCATCTATGTGGGCAAATGGCCACTGCCTCACTGGAAACAACCATTGCCTGTTTTACGGGCATTCAAACAGCTGTAATTCTCGGTGAAACTTCACTGAGCAACAGTGACATATAAAGTGCCTGCAACTTTTGCCAACCCTCGCATATGCAAATTTGGCACATTATTTTGATTCTTAGAATATTTTGCCTGACTCTGGTGCCAAGTGCTGCAGCCAACTCTGCATTACCTTCTGCCCAGCTTGGAAGCAGGGGCCCTTCTGAGTCTTGGAAATCATATGCATCACAGAGCTGCTGTGAAGCTTTTCTATTGACAGCATCAGCTACCAGAGCAGCATCTGGCTGTTCTCACAAGGCTGCTGTCCTCTTGGCTGGGTCAGAAGTAGAGGTACACAAATGACTGGTCTATGTTCATACCCAGATTTTAAGTGAAGCAGCAGAGGGACTGTGCTGATCTGTCATACTCCCATTTCCTGGCACTGCAGTTTATGATGTCTCCTAGTGAGTGGAGTGATCCAGAGGTGGAGATAGGATGAACCTGAGTTAGGGTCTTGGGAGCTGTTTTGCGATAGCCGAAGTGTTGCCAAGCGACAGCTTTGAAGGCTAGAGGGCGCCTCCTTGCTGTAAGATCTCCAACTGTTCTCCATTTCTGCTGGCTTTACTGGAGTTTCCAGCTTTCCCGAGTAACTCTTGGAAAGGATCGGGTAGATTCCTCTTGCCTAAAGAGCATGTCACTCAACTTACAAGCCTCTTCTGCAACCTTCTGACACATGATTTTGGAGCAGGAAGCGTTGTCACAGGCAGTTGGCTTATTTGGGATCACTTGAACGAGAGTCTTCATCTGTTATCTGTGCTATGAAGCTGTGGAATGAGCTTTGCTTAATCATGGGATGGTTTGGGTTGGAAGGGGCCTTAATGTTCATCTAGTTCTAACCCCCATGCTGTGAGCAGGGACACCTTTCACTAGACTGGGTTATTCAGAGCCCTGTCTAGTGTGGTCTTGAACACTTCCAGGGATGGGGCATCCACAATTTCTTTGGACAACCTGTTCCAGTGCCTCACCACCCTCACAGTAAATTGTAATATTGTCAGAGATGGTGTGTGAAGAAAGTGTGGTGTCCCCTCCAGCTGCCAGTCCTGTGGCTCCTCATGAGCTGTTAGTGCAAATGAGTACCCAGTGTTTAGTGGAAGACTGGGCTACTTAAGGGTCAGGGGAGGTAGAGGACTTCAGCTTTAGGGAAACTCAGGGTTTTTTCCCTCTGTCAAAGCTCTACCTGCTAGACTGTACTTCTGCATCAGGTATTGTGAGTTTCTGCTTTTAGCTGAGGCAGAAATAGGAAAAGTAGGAAGTGGGAACTTGTCACGTATCTGTTCTGTCAGGATTTCAGGCGTCCATGCCAGACATTTTAAAACCATGCCTCCTTATGGAGCCTGTTGATGTGTGAGCTGCAGTGGAGAAATCTGTGTCCCCATCCCACCCCCCTGTCAGGATCATTGAAGCCTTGAAAAGAGACTAACTGCAAATGTAAATGACTTTCTGAGAAGAAAGTTGTGCTGACTGTTACATGCTTCATCCACCTGGGGAAGGTTTCGCAGTATCGCCCAAGGTGAGAGTGTAGCCGTTGCAGTACTGCTGGTCCAGTGCACATGTGCATGCTCTTGCCTACTATAAGCAAAGCTCTTGGATTCTGAGCCTTCTTGAGAAGGTATTTAACCAATGAGAGTTTCATGTAAGCTGGAGCAGTGTGTCTGAATGGGGCTTGACCAGTATCACCCCAATAGTTTCATTCTCACCTTGGGTGATACTGAGAAACCTTCACCAGATGGATGAGGCCTGTAACAGTTAATCTAACTTCCCTTTCAGAAATACAATTACTTTCACAGTTGGTTTTCATTTTCAGGCCTCAGTGATATCTTTTAAAATGCAAGACTTTTCCCATGCAGACACACGCACACTATGTGCCTGGGGGTAATGCTGTCTGTGCTTCACCATCAGCTCTGCTCCTGCTTGCCTTCTGATGTTTCTTGGCTTGGAGAGAATATTTTTTACTAACTGCCAGCAGGGAGAATGCTATCAGGCTCTTCTCTGGGAGGAAAACACACAGGTCAATAACACTGTTGTTAATTGAATCCCAGGTCCTTATTAAAGGTATGATGCTGAGGCAGGTGCTTTTCTAGTATTCTGACTTGGCGGGGGGGCAGGGAAGGAGAAAACTCCAGTGCTAAAGATGGATCTGGCTGTGAGGGAGGGTTGAAATCCCATGACAGACTTGCAAGACCTTTCAGTACCAGAAATGTGCAGAGCCCTTCCTCTAGCTGCTAAGGCAAGAACCAGCCTGAAACTGCAGAGTGCTTCCTCTTGCATGCTGAGGCTTGGATGTTCTTGGTCTGTGTTGCTTTCAGTAACCTGTGTCTAGCCAGTCTGGCTGGCTCTCCTGAGACTCTGCAACCTTGTACTGGATCAATGCTCCCAAAGACTCCTCTCTCCGCATCTCTACCTTTTCACAATCCAACAGGAGAGTAGCAGGCTCTGAATGTGCTGTATTTTTATCCCCCTCTCAGGTCTGAATGTAGGTTGTTTCTACGCCCTGTCCACTCTGCTGAACCGCATGGTGATCCTTCACTACCCAGTAAGTGTATCCATCCCTCATGGCCCTCTGATGCTTACTGTTGTCTGTCACTGGCTGCCAAAGGAGGGCCTGTGAGAAATGCAATGTCACAGCACTTCTGGATGTCTCTGGCACGTGTTGCCTGGCTGGAAAGAGAGCATTGTTTCCTTTTTTTCTTTACACCACCCTGTACAAAAGCTGGTGAGCTCTAGCAAGGATAGCTCCTTTGCACCCTAAATGAAAGCTTTTACTTATGAGAAAGTCTTCCAGCACTTGACTCCCCCAGTTCCTGACCATCATTTTTACTTCAACATCTGTTCCAGAAGGCTGCCTAAACTCATGCTCTGGTGGCAGAAGAGTGGAGTGCCTCAGTACTTGAGCTGCTGTAGAGCTTACTGATGGTGCTGCATGCCAGAGAGCTCCTTTGTGTGCTGCCCTGTAATGGGTCCCAGCATTTCCTAGTCTATCTAGCCCAAATCCTAACACCAGAAAACAAGCTTCAAAGCATTTATGCTGACTCCTCTGAGAGTATCTATTCATGCAGGCCAATGCACACCTTTTTCTCTGGCTGGCTCAGGGGGAAGTGCCAAACCACTTTTCCTACCTGATCAGAATGCACTGGCTCATAGTGGGCCCAAAAGTGCTCTTGCAAAGGCTAGTTCCAGTTAGTGTGTTACCAGCAGAAAACATGTATGGAGGCTAACCTTGGTGTCTCTTCCTCTCTGTGTTTCCTGTGCTTTGCTCTTTGTTGGCTATGACTTAGCGCCTGCATTTGTGTGAGTGTGTGTGTCTTACCGCAGGGGGAGGAGGTGAATGCTGGAAGGATTGGACTCACCATTATACTGTCGGGGATAGCTGGGGCTCTGATCTCTGGCATCTGGTTGGACAGAACCAAAACCTACAAGTAAGTCCTTTATTTGCCTCTGTGTCCCTGGTGACTGTGCTCTTCCTCCCCCTGTTGTGCAAGGAGCAACCCTGTGCAGTTGCAAGTTGGGAGTCTGGGGACTGAATCATTGGGAGAATTTGAAGGGAAAACATATGGTTCTTCAAAATCCAGTTAGTCTAAAGTGCAATTTGGAGCTGTGTGTTAGACTGTACTGAGCCCATACAAGTTCTGGTTCCATTGCCCTAGGGAGGCACAGGGAGAGGATGAGATGGCCCAGCAGCTGCTTTGTCAGGGATGAGAGAGTTCTTGGCAAAAGCAGAATCAAAACTGTACCAGACCATTTCTCAGCCCTTACAAACCAGCTTCTGTGAATCTTTGTCCAGCTTAATGAAAGGCACATTGAATCCAGTGCCCAGAGGCATTGCGTGAGGGTGCGTTGCTCTATTTAGGGCAGGCATAACGGTTATTGGGGTTGCTGATGGATTATTCTAGGTTTGCTGCCCGGCAGATTGTGAAGGGAGTTCTGGCCAGCATACCCTGCCATCTGCAAAGGCACAGTTAAGAGTCTTTGCTTGTCCTGCAGCTCACAGTCCTCAGGCACTCAGATCTCACTGACAGACCCCTGTAAGATATCCCAGGGGTTGTAGAGAGCCTCTTGTGTCATACACTGGAGTTCATGTAATCAGCTTTTTGGTTTCCCTGCTGGCTTTGAGAACTGCTATAACCTGCTGTCTGAGCAGGTTGGGTGAGAGGGGACTTTACTGGTGATGTGCTGGTGATGAGTTGAAGGCAATTTTGGAATTCTTTTCTTTGCTGCAGCTTTTCTTCTGGAGCAGTTCTACTGCCACTATCCTACCTGATATCTTGGGCCAGAAAAGCATGTTCTCACTGCAGACAGCTTAGATTAATCTGGCTAGCTGTGGGCTTGCAACTTCTGAAGTGGCTTCTGGCCCTAGCTGTAAAGTACAGCGATCAAAAATAGAGAGAAAATTGGCTTCTCTAATGAGAAAGAATGGTAGATGAGGACTCCTGGGTGCTGGGAAAGAGGAGCAGATGACTAATACACAGACTGGTAGGTTGTTTATTGGTGTTTCTAGATGGTGGTGTGGCACCGAGTTCTCATTTGGCAGTCCTGGGAAATAGAAATACAAATTTTAGAACTGCACTATTTAACCATGCAATGTAATTTGTGTCTCTTTCCAGCCCAGGGCTAGTGGTAAGGTAGCCTCAACTGGCACTGCCAGACGGGATGATCTTCCTGATTCTCTGTAAGTGAGGCTAGCTTGCGGCACGGAGACTTGAAGAGCTTTGTCACTCACCAGGCAGAGCTGGGACTTGAAATTTAACAGAATGGGAGCGGGGAAAAACTCACAAATCCTGTGTATGTTCCATAGCCCCTGCTTCCATGGAAGGACCACGTAAGTAGGCAGAGCTGGCTGACAGTGTAGAAAAATAAGACTATGCCATCCATGGAACTTATCCTACAGACCCCAGGGACTATCTGGGGATAGATTTAGCCTTAGGTGAGGAAAAACATTGCTAAGAGTTTGCTCTCCATTGCAGCCAACAAAATGGAATTCTGTGAAACTAGCACATTTTTTTTCGGAGTGCTACACGGTCTTTATTTAGCCCCATTTAAAAGTCTATTAAAAAAAAACTGTCAAGATGCCAGATGTTCTAGGTAGGTACCCTCCCCCTTCCCTCCGTTGCTGAGAAAGTGTCAAGAATGAAGTGGTTAGCATATGAAAATCAGGAAGGAAAGCTATAGAGTCCTTTTTTTAGTCAGCTTGGAGAGAGAGGGAAGAAAATGAATGGGATCCAGCTGTGACTGAGGGGAGCAGGGGAAGGTTAATAACAGAAGGAATTGCAGAGCTCTACATACGTGTTTGATCTTTACTGTACCATCAGCAGTTCCTTGAAAGGGTGAGGCTGTGCTAAGTCAGGCTTTCCCCATCTGTCATGCTCAAGCACCAAATGGCCTTGTATTCTTGTTTTCATTTGTCAGGCGAAAATCCCTGCAGCAGCCCCTACACCATTCTTGGTTTTGCAATTAGCAGGCACAAATTTGGTCAATATAAATAAATATGTGAGTTACAGTGTGACAAGCAAGCAGTGCCAGAACTGGGGTTGTCTCTGGTGGTATGACTTGTTAAGAGCAGCTCACCTCTTCAAACGGACATCTTTTAGAATCAGAATCATTTAGGAAAATACTTTTAAAGTTTTGACATCAAGTTAAATGAGTCTCCATGTACATCTTTGAGGTTCCTGTCTCAGAGGAGAGATGGGGTTTTGACACCTGGAGACTGCTGTGTATGTTGCTATTTATAGGAGAGTCTGGCTTGGAATGAGGACGGAATTAATCATCACTTCTCTTTGGCCATGCTTTGATTTTAAGTGCAGTGTTCACATGACTTCACGTCCAATTGTTTTCAGACACCACTGTCAGCTTTCATTTCTTCATCCCTATAAGGCAAGACGTCAGAAATATCCATCGCTTTCCATTTACTAGGCAGAGGACCCAAGTGGTGTTTTAAACTTAGGTCTGTACAGGTTCAAAATGCATTAAAATCTGGGGGAGGAAAGACTTGGATAATGGAGAATGGGGTGCTTGGGTCTCTTCCACTGAAAGGTGAATGATGCCTCTCAGCCTAGCCTGACCATCAATTTGGACCCTCTTGTTGTAGCCCTTTCACAGGTTAGTCCTTGTGTAGTACATATATCTTCACCCTGTCCTGTATTATATAAATAATTTACCAAGGCTGTCCTTTTTTGTGACCTTTATACAGGAAGAAAATTGCATAAAACCAAGTGCCAAAGGATGAGGGAGTGGTGAAAACAAAATCAGCCTTTTCCAATTCATCTATTCTCCAGCATCTGACACCTCAGTGTCTTCAGTAATGAGATTCTTCTGGGAGCATAGGGACAAGGCCTTTGTTAAGGGTCTTGCACAGCCTGGAATGTGCTGTCCTCATGGCAAAGCCTGTGGAGGCTCTCTGTCATCCTAGTCTGTAGAGCACAGCATTCTGGAGCTGCACACAACATCCCAGTGAGCTGCTAAAACTGTTGCAGGTGGCTGTGCCTGCCAATCTGTCCCTCCCCCAACTTGTTCATTTGTTGCTTCAGGTATTGATTGACTAGTGTTTTCACAGCTGCAGTCCTATGTGAGTCTGGTCCTGTCACTTTGGCTTTCCTCCTCCAACTAACCTTCTGAGATAAGGCTGGGCTGGGCCATGCCCATTCCTTATTCTGAGGCTTCCTCTGGAGTTGAATGAACAGCAGGAGTTGTGTTCTTCATGTCAGTCCTGTTCCCGGCTCATGCTGGCCCTGTCTGCCTTTTTTCCCTCAAGGTCTCTATTTTCTCACAGTCCCTTGCATGAGGTCTTTAATCTGCCTCTTCAGAAGGGTAGGGAATGTGACTTGGGAGGGCAGATGAATGTCAGGGCAGGTTAGGTTCATCCAAGTGACAAGCTTGTTTGCTCCTTCACATATCTTCCTCTGGCTCTGCCACAGAGACTTGGCAGTGGTGCCTTCGGAGCAATGCTTCCACATGGTTGCACTGGGCTCCCTTCCCACACGCCAGAGCACTGAGGTGAGTTAACCCCAGTTTTCCTAAGGTGATGTAGCAGGATGCCTAACTTCCAGCTTGTACTCACTGCACTAATCAGCCTGATAAGCAAACTTTCCGTTTCCCAGACAATGATAATGAGTCCCTGTAAAGCCATCATGGAAACAGGTTGCTAAAAACACCAGAATGCCTTCCAATATCCTCTGTGAATCTGCTTCTCCTCCTTTGTGCTTTTCTCACTCCCATAAGATTTATGGCTGTGATAAGTGGCTTATTAAGCTAAACTGAGCATTCTTCCATGCCCTGGTGCCCCTGGGGCCACAGAGCATTCTTGTCTTCTAGAGAGCATGGTGACAAAGGCCACTTCCTGAGAAACACCCTGCCTGGTTTTCTTTCCCCAGGTGTTTTTTTGTTTCCCTATGCAACAGTTTCTATCAGTATTTCAGTTAAACCCTCTTCAAAATTTTCGGTCTTGCTTGGATTGATGAGCACTAGATCCCCTTTCTTTGTCATCAGTGGTATGCTCAGGGGAGCAAGGGATTGCTAAAGTCTGGTCTAGCAGAAGTCCTCTTGTGTGCTTCAGGCTGTTTTCTGCAGCAGGAGCTGCATTAAGGGCTGTCTGTTCAGCTCCTGTGGGGGCTGCCACGAGCAGGCAGTGCTTGGGCATGTGGCCTAAGGGCGCTTCCTGGTCTGTGATTCCCACAGCACTTATGCCTGTGGTCTTGTTCTTTTGCAAGTCTGTTGATTCATTTTGTCCTTTTGCAGTCTAATGATTCAGGGAGATCAGTGAGGAAAACTCTGTAGTCCCCTAAATCCAGCTAACGTGCACTAGATGAGATACCCATGGCAGGATCAGTTTTCTCTGTTGTGCCTCCCACTGAGTTCTGCAGTTTCAGTGGAGAACACCTTCAAGAGCTGCCTGCTTCTGTGAGCCTGCCTGCTCTAGCTCTCAAGGGGCACTGCATGTTCTGGGAACTTCTTTCTTGCAGCTTGACTAATGACAGCATCAGTGTGAAACAATGTCCTGACCACACCTGATCACTATCTTTTTGACCAGCTTTGTTTATAGATAAGGGACAAAGTGCAAACTGTTATGACACTGTATCAGATACAAATCATATGGAATACTTGGGCCATAACCTTAGGAAGCTGAGTGAGATTTTGTGTGACTGTCCTAAGACCTCTGCACTGAGCCCAAAACTGGCTGTGGGGAGAAAAAAATAATAAACCCCACCATGTGCTGAGTGTCCCTGTTGGCAGCAACTTAGGGCCACAGCCACCTCTTGGAGGGCTACACTGTATTTTAGCACTGATTGCTATGTAGTTTGGAGACTCCTGTTTATAGAAGGAGCACCCAGTTCAAACTTGGTCTGTGTAGCCTAAGCATAGAGCTCTAATTCTAGCTTTGATGTCCTTTCCTAATACTCTCTTTCCTCCATGGCTGCTTGTTAATGCATGTGAGGCATAAAAACTCATGAGAGACATCTGAGGAACCTCTATTGAGGGGGGAAAAAAAGGCTTTTACTTGTATCTCTTTGACTTTATGGAGCTGCTGCTAACTCTTTGTCAGTCTTTCAGCTCTTCTGTTTCTGCAGCCTCCAGGCTGTGTGCTAGCCATGTAACAGCTCTCTGCAACGGATTATAAGTAAGTCATCCCTTTATGCTGCTGTGCTGGTTTAAAGGTAAACCAGCAGGAGAAATGAACCCAGCTCAAAAAAAGAGATTACAAGTCAGAGTTACAATTTAATGAGAAGATTACAATAAATACAATGATACAGAGGAAAAATTGGTTTTGACCCACAAAACCTAAATGTATAACCCAGCACCCTGGGGCACAAACAGAATGGAGTTTGTTAGCCCCTGTGCTGAGTTCCACATGGTCCCCCTGAGTACAAAGTAAAAGGAAAGGAAAACCTCTTGGGGAGGATGATGGTTGCAGTCTGGTCGAAAGTGGCAGTTGCAGTCCTGTTGAGTTTCTGGTCCCCCTCTGGATCCAATGAGTAGTACCAGAAGTCTCCAAACCCCAAGATTATATATGCTTAGGTTCAGATGGGAATGCCTAGTACCTCCCTCAGGGTGAGGAGTTTCACAATGGGTGATTTACTCTATGAGTCATGGCATATTTTTGGAATCCCTGATGGCCCATTAGCAGACATGACCCCTCAGGCTGGGTGTGAAGGTGCTAAGGACTCCCCAGAGGGGAGTTATCATGGCTGAGTTATTGGTGTGAAGACAGGAAAACTTCCCTATCTCACAGAGTTCTTAAACACCCAGCCTGTAGCCTGAGGGGTCAGGTATGCCCCGGGCAACTGCTGCAAATGATCCGTTATTAACAGTTCATGAGAAATGACATAGAGGGTGTAGAATATACTCCTCCCCCACCCCCAGCCACTGTAACTAGGACAGCTGCCTTCACAGATGACTTTTTTCCTCTGTGGAAACATTGGAAAGAACATATTCTAGAAATGATATAGCATTGGAGGTCAAGGGATTTAACTACTCCTTTGATTCATAACAAAATTACTTTGTCACAGCACAAGGTTTAGCCTTTCAATACATTAGATGTATTGGTGTCTGGTGAACATTTCTAAGTATGGTCAATAGCTGAAGCCTGAAAATAACTTCTAAGGCCTGTATTTGGATAAGAATTGACATATGAGCCCAACTGACTGCAGTCATTGCAGCAGTGAGGGAGGACAGAACCTTAGCTGGAACAGTCTGGATCTATCTGTAGTAATGTAGTGTACTGGAAACATTTTATTATACATTATAATACTGGCAGTGGTCATTTGCATTATAAAGGAAAAGTGAAAACAGTTTGAGGTTTAGTTTCTTCAGTAGAATTCTAGGAACTGGTTTCAAACACATCCTTTAATGGATTAAGACTAAAATTTGGTAGAAATTACACAGCTCATGGTTATACCTTTAATTTCTTCCTAAAAGACAATGGCCAAAAGGTTTTACCAACTCTGGTAACTGTTCTGTTCTCAATATCCTGATGGAATTTGTCAGGTAAAGGATTTTCCTTTCCTTCCTAAAAGCTTATGTACCATGAAGAGCTACTTGCTGCCTCTTGTACTAGAAAGAGTCTTGGTTTTTTTTATGTGGGAAGGGTTTCCTTGGTGTCATAGACAGGATGACAATTGCTGAACGTTTTGGATCCTGTGAAGCTGGCCTGGGCTGCTGCATGTCTCACAGTACTGAGTCCACTGATGATCCTCTCATGGCCTGGCTGCAGGTTTGGCTGTTCCCAGGTTCAGCCTGGCATGCTTCCTAAGCATGAGGTCTCTGTCTCCTCTGCATAGATATGGGCTTGTGGCTCAGCTGCTCTTGGCTGTGAAACTAGCACTATGCCGTGGCTTGAGGGTGAGGCTGTGAGGGCAACCTGGCTTGTACATCACCTCTCCAAATACAGCAGACAGTTTAAACAACAGAATAGAGCAGCAATGAAAGCTGTTTTGGACAGCACTGAAAAATACGTGCCCACAAGGCTGTAGCAGTGTTGACACCTCTTTCCTTTGCTTTTGCCACTTGAGGGTGCTTCATCTCCTTGACTCCTGCGTGTTCAACTAGTTATAGTACAAAGGGTGTTCAAGAAAGATTAGTGATCTCTCCATTTGGCTTTTGTTCTCCCCCTCAAGTGGCATGTATAGTACATGACCAGAGACCTGTCAGCCTATGGTAGGATCTTCCTTCTGCTGCCCTGCTGTGTGCACACATGCTCTTCCATGCTCTCTGTCAGTCCAGTTCCTCTGTCTCAGGTATGAATGTCAAGAGAGCTGTACAATTTTTTTATTTATTTTTTTTAAAGCCATGTGCTAGAAGCTATACCAAGATCTGTGGGCTGAAAGGAGGACTGAATTAAATAAAATCCTGACTGCTTTTTCTTGCAGGCAGACAACACTAGTCGTCTATATCATGTCTCTGGTGGGAATGATAGTCTACACCTTCACTCTGAGCCTAGGCCACCTCTGGGTGGTCTTTGTGACTGCTGGCACACTGGGGTAAGTTCATGTGCAGGCTGCTTTCCTTGACATGCTAGGGGATGAGCAGGGAAGCAGAGTTCGTGGTGCAGGAGAGACTGGGGAGAGATATAGCATGTGTAGTTTAAACCATCCTGTGTGGTTTAAGGACAAAATTATCTGATACTTCCCATCTCTCACTCATATGTGTTTCATTGGAGTCAGGGACATTATTGTGACCCTGCTTAGCTGCAGCTGCCTTAATTGTTCCAGGTAATCAAGTGGAAGCATTTGGAAAACCAGGGGTACCACAGCCCAATAGATGACCAACAGACAAGAATGGAAAGCATGTTGGCCTAAGCGACTTTTTGACCCTGCTGGGGGTGATGCCCCTTAGAGCTATGGACTACACTGTGCCTCTTCAGTCTTCCTTCTGGTAGTTGCTGAGTCTTCCTTTCTGTGTGCTTCTTTACAGGTTTTTCATGACAGGGTACCTTCCCCTGGGCTTTGAGTTTGCTGCAGAGCTGACATATCCAGAATCAGAAGGAACATCATCAGGGCTCCTTAATGTCTCAGCACAGGTAGGTGTGCTGTTTTCTCTTTGCTTGCCTCTTTTTAGGCAGAGATTAAATAGTAGTTCCAAGCCTTGACTCCTATTTCTTGTCCATTCTTAGTGTAATGTACTGTAGATCCAAGCAACCTGGGACCTGGCCTCTAGTGGCAACAAAACCATTCTTTTTCTGTTTGAGAAAATCCATCAGGATATCAGTCATCCTTGCCTTTTCCAACATTGCTCCTAACAGCCTAGGACCTGGCTCTTCTCCAGTGAGAGCTGGGATTCCAGATTTATGGGTCATTTGTCATCCCATTAGCTGCAAGGAGGTACTTCTGGATGTATTTATAGCCAAATTTTAGCCTCACTGGCCCAACTCTTTGGCTGGCCTGTATGCTCTGATACTTTGGTAAAGCTGGAAAGCAGTTTGAGCTGTTTTATAATAACATACAGCTTGACACTGCCTTTGTTTGTTTGTAGATTTTTGGTATTGCCTTCACCATTGGCCAAGGGCAAATCATAAGTCACTTTGACACGAAAGCAGGAAACCTCTTGCTTTGTTCCTTCCTGTTCCTAGGGACCATTATGACAGGTAAATAAAATTTTCATGTTCTTCTGCTCTGGCTTTTCCTCTCAGGCTTGGCATATGAATTGAAGGGCTTTTGTATGCCATGGTGTCTGCAGGAAAGGGCAGAACCCACACAACAGTCCTGTAGCAATGTTGCTCTTCTTTAAGTATCTAGTCTGTGTTACAAAGAAGATCCAAGGCTTCTTGCCCTGTATAGGTTTCAAAGTTGCACCTTCTGCACGCTGCAATAAGGAATCTCTATCCTGCTTGTTTCAGAAATGCTCTCAGCCTCATCCAGGAGAATGGTTTCCCTTGCTCACTGTAACATGTTTCTGTTTCTTCTGGGGCTTCTGATGCTCCTTTGAATCCTGGGCAAATTGGTGTGGTTTCTGCATGATGACTTAACTGCCTTCACATCTCTTTTCCTCCCTCTGTTCCAGCATTCATTAAGGCTGATCTCCGAAGACAGCAGGCCAATTTGGAAAATGAAAAGACCGTGAGTAAACCCCGCTTCAGTCCCTGCTGCACCCCTGTTATTAGCTCAGGACAACACCCAACCTCTTTCCTTTCTAGGAAAGGGGCTGTCTTGTGGTGAAGATCCTTGTTGGCATTTTCAGACAGGTGGATGTAATTCTAGTTCTGTCAGCTGCTGAGGCCTCTGTTTGCTCACTGTTAATGTCATGCAGAGTCTGTAGGCTCTGGGACTCTGCTTCATACATCTTTGTGTTGGCTAGGGCCAGATGTTGGGCAGTGCTGTGCTCACTTCTCTCCCCTGAAAATGTATTGAAGCCCTTCAGTGCTCTGCCCTTTTTTAGAGCAGAGTAACTATTATTCTAGGCCCCTAGAGTGGCAGGTTATTCTTCTTACTCCTTGCCATCAGCTGCCAAGTGGGGTTCAGTATATGTGACTGGGGGAAGCTGGGTTACAAAGCCCAAATGAGGGTTTGAGCAGCCTGGCTCCTCACACTTTGCACAGTGCTGTGGACGAGGCTCCTGGTTCATATCTGCACACCAGAACTTGGGGTATAATGTCCCTGTGTCATGCTGTGCAGTAAATGCAGCTGTTTGCATGTGGGAGAGGGATACTCTTAGAAGCTCTTCCTGTGGGGAGCAGGAGGGGACTGGTTGTTGAGGCTATTTCCCATATTGCTTTGGGCTCCTCTTCTAGGATGTTAGCAGAGATATCCACCCAGTGTTCAGGAAGCCATCAGTGACCATGACTAGCAAAGTGTGTAAACCTCAGTTCTCTACTTGCTTGAGTCAGCTCTATTCAGAAGACAGTGCTGCTCTCCTCCAGAGAAATCTAACCATTGCAGCCTGGAAAAAGACCAGAAGGTCCAAGAAGCAGGTCTGCTCTGACCAGCTGCTCAGGAAGGTGGATTTTCAATTACAAAATACATGCTTTTTAATTAGTATTTTGGTTTTATTTTTACTAAGTTATCTGAGTACAAATGCAGAGGGTAGGAAAAGGGAGTTGATGTTGCTTTGAGTAGTTCTTGTACATTTGATTCTAGACTAGTTGGGGGAAAAAAGACTGTACAACTTATCCAGTTTGGGTAAAGGAGTCCCCTCATCCCCACTGTAATAACTTAAATATAATTTCTTCTTTTTCTGCTCTGAGGCTTACAAATTTAGTTGATTTTAGCAGTGGTGAGCTTCATGGTCTACAGGACCAAGCTAGAAGACAGCTGCTCTCCCAGAATCGTGGTGTGAATGTGGCTAACTGGAACACATTTAGCTAAGCTGAGCTGGAGTAAAGACCAGTCTGTTTTGACATGCACAAAACTGCTTGTATCCCTCAACTAACTGTTCTGAAGTCAAAGGCAGAAGGTGAATTGTAAGACCAAACCATCCTCTGCAAACCCCAAGGCAGCTGGTGGCACTGTGAGTTAATTCATAACATGTATGTGGAAGGCTCAGGAAAGGACTTGAGGTCCTTTGGCAGTGAAGGTGATGCTGAGTAATGTAGTAAGGTCCTTTCCATTTGTCAGACTAGATGAATTGTACAGTTTTGCTTAAGCAATTGTAAGAGCTTGCTGCTGGAGGAGCAGAGCATTGAGATTAGAGCAAAGGTAGTGCAGGTGTCATTTTTATAATCCTAAAAGTCTCCAGAATGACAGTAGTAAGAACCAGAGAGATGTGCGTGAGGTAACAGGTCTCAGTCAGTCGAAAACTTCACTGGAAGTTCTCCTCCCCCTGAGGAGTCATGCTCTGAAGAAATCATGATGGACACCCCACCACAGCCTCAAACGTGGCCTCTGCATGGCTGAGCTCACCTGGGCACTTCTCAAGCCTAACAACCAAATGCCTGTGCTCAGCCAGCTGAAGGTAGGCTGATCTGGTGTTTGACACTAAGATGGCTCAGCCAAAGATGAGCCAGCTGAGCTTGGGCATTGTATGCTGCCTTTGTGGAGAGTTCTGATGCAGTAAGGTATTGGAGCTTTTCTATGTGGCACAGCTGTCTTACACATGCTTGGGTGATTTTACTGGTTTCTTCCTTTGCCTGTTTCTCTTATTTTGCCCCACTTTCATTGCCTTCCCTACTTGCCTCCATGTTTTCAGGGTTGGTGACTTGTGACTGTTCTTGCAGAGACTCCAAGGCAGCAATCAGATCATGGATTATGGGACTGTAGCTTGTAACTGTAACCCATCAATTCCCACTCCTGCTCACTAGCTTAGACACCAAGGTAGGAGAATTGCACTAACCTGTTTCTCTGAAAACTCACAGGGTGGCACAGGCACCAAACCAATGGCACTTCTGGAGTGACAGCAATGGCTGTAGAATACCAAGAACCTTTCTGGCCTTCTTGGGTACTCACCTGAGGGGAAAGACAAGATAGCTTCCAAGAACAGAGTGGAGATCCCACCCAACTCATGTCAGATAGAGTCGTAGGGATTCTAATAGGTGCAGCAAGGCAAAGCCTGATGCTGGATCAAATTGAATTGTCAACTATTGCGGAGATGAGGTGCAGACATTTGGAGACTCTTCTTTGACATTACTTTTACAGTCCAGTTTCTTTGCTGGAGGTGATACCAGGAACCCTGTGGGCTTTGATCACAGCCAGAGTGCACGGCCAACTTCAAGAAGGAAGTTTAAAAGCATCTAGCAATAACAGAGTCATTGGATTGGTGCCATTTGGTATAAGAATGTCTGAAAATTTTAAAGCTTTGTGCTTACTGATCTGTGAATCTCAGTGGCACTTGGCATTTGCTCAGCTGTTTTACTCACTGTCCTCTGCTTCACATGACTGGCTGATCTGCCAAGTTAACCATGCTACCCTCTGCTTTTCAAGGTATTTATAGAGTGTATGTATCACCTAGTGCCACAGCCAACAGGACTAACAGGCAAAAGCAGAGTGAGTCCATTGGGAAAGCCAGTCTTAATCCTGCTAAGACTAAGGCACATACTACATGAAGCTGCTATGCTTTGATGGAAGGGTGAGGAAGAGTCCCATGGGCAGGGAAAGATTTTTCTCCAGACTAAGTGCTTCTGGAGCTGTCTCCATGCTGCAGTCTGGCAATTTCAACTGGGTGCATGTGTGGTGTTGATTTTGGACCAAGTAGCTGAGAAGCTGTAGCTGCATGAGCTGGGGAAACCCACTTGGGGTGTACTGGAACTTATTTAATGGCTGAAGTTTATGTTATTGCCTTTGTCAGCAGACCTAGCTTAGGACAATTACCAGTGTTACCACTGACATCCCAGCTGCAAAACAAGACACTGCAACCAAAGCTCAGGTACAAGGCTCAGGTATTGATGCCCTGTCAAAACTGCTTCCATAAAGAAAGATGGGTCATTTTCATTGGAGACTCCCTTCTGAATGGAACAGAAGGCCCAATATGCAGATTGGACCTACTTCTTGGGGAAGTCTGCTGCTTTCCTGGGGCCCAGGTTAAAGATGTGAAGAGAAAGCTTTCTACCCTGGTACAGCCCTCAGATTATTGTCCATTACTGACTTTTTGGCTGTGCAGCAATGAAAAACAAGTCCGAAGGAAAGGCAGACCCTGCTTGACTAACCTGATCTTCTATGACAGGGTGACCCACTTAGCAGATGAGGGAAAGGCTGTGGATGGAGTCTACCTGGACTTAGTAAAGGCTTTGACACCATTTCCCACAGCATTCTCCTGGAGAAACTGGTTGCTCATGGCTTGGGCAGGTGCAATGTTTTCTGGGTAGAAATCTGGCTTGATAGACGAGCCCAAAGGGTGTTGGTGAATGGAGTTACATCCAGCTGGCATCTGGTCGCTAGTGCTGTTCCCCAAGGCTCAGTGCTGGGACCAGTCCATTTTAGTATCTTTATCAGTGAACTGGACATGGGGATTAAGTGCACCATCGGTCAGTTTGCAGACAAGACCAAGTTGGGCAGGATTGTTCATCTTCTGGAGGGTAGGAAGGCTCTGCAGAGAGATCTGGACAATCTGGATCCCTGGGCTGAGGTCAGTATGAGGTTCAACAAGATGAAGTGCAGAGTCCTGCACTGGGGTCACAACAACCTCAAGCGGTACTACAGGCTGGGGGAAAAGTGGCTGAAAAGTTGCCTGTTGGAAAAGCACATGGCACTACTGGTGGACAGCTGGTGAACACAGGACAGCAGTGTGCTCAGATGGCCAATAAAGCCAATGGCATCCAGGCTTGTGTCAGAAATAGTGTGGCCAGCAGGATTAGGGAAGGGATCATCCTCTTATACTCAGTGAGGCTTCACCTCAGGTACTGTGCCGTGGGTAGGTTTCCACGAGCGAGAATGAACTTAACACATCAACGTGATGCATATCCAATTCCAAATTTATTTGAAACTTCTACAGGTATATATACCTTTTTACTACAGAACACGCGTTTCTATATGCAAAACGATTGGCTCTTAGGCTACAGTCTGTCAATCTTTATTCGGGAGGTAATTGGTTAACAATTAGCTCACTGTGTCATTGTTGTTAGTTGTTAAGCTCATTATCTCTCTTTTTCTCACTGCAAGCTTATCTCGGTTCCCATGGCATCCTTGGTCTTTTTCCCAGTCAGCTTTTACACAGTTTAAGTAAACACTGTCTCTTAGCTAAGCAATTCCCACAGTACTGGGTTCAGACAAGACAGACACTGAGGTGCTGGAGTGTGTCCAGAGAAGGGCAACTAAGGTGGTGAAGGGTCTGGAGCACAAGTCTTGTGAGGAGCAGCTGAGAGAGCTGGGGATGTTTAGCCTGGAGAAAAGGAGACTCAAAGGACACCTTTTGTAACTTTACAACTACCTGAAAAAAGGTTGTGATGAGGTGGGGGTAGGTTTCTTCTCCCAAGTAACACCTGACAGGACAAGAGGAAACAACCTCAATTTGCACCATGGGAGGTTTGGATTGGATATTAGGAAAAATTTCTTCACTGAATAAGTTGTCAAGCATTGGAACAGGCTGCCCAGGGAAGTGGCTGAGTCACCATCCCTGGAGGTATTTATTAGATATGTAGATGTGGCTTGTAAGGGACACAGTTTAGTGGTGGATATGGCAGTGCTGGATTAATGGTTGGACTCAGTGATCTTAAGGATTTTTTCCAACCTAAATGATTCTATGATTCTGTGGTTGTTGCAACAAGAGTGACACTCAGAGTCAGTTGCTTCCAGAGGATGCAGAGCTGTAGAGTTGTGCAGTCCTCACACTTCCCACTGAAGCACTGTACCATTGGCTATATAGCAGTTTGTCTTCTATCAGTGTCCTCATCTGCTAATGGTTATAATTAAACAGATGTTATAGTTAGTAGATTAAATTAGCCTAATGGCATTCTGTACTCCTCATCCTCTATTAATAAAGCTGTAGTGTGGTCTCAAGGGCACTTGAGACTCCTGTGTGCCCATCTAATATAGTCATAAATAAATTGACTTTTTGTGTGTGAGAAAACTACTCTTGATAACAGAGGATAAGTCAGGACTTGGTCAGGGCCAAGTGCATTTTTTTGCTGGTTGTATGTTTGCCTGGATGCAAAGATGCATCTGATGGATTCTGGAATACTCCAAACCATGTTGCTTTTCCTTCCAAGGCCAGTGTGATTTAGAGGCTGGCTTAGGGCATTAGGACAAGCGTCCACCCTCAGTAGCTTACTGGATTACCTTGGAAGCTGTACCATGCTTAGTCTCTAGAGAAATAATGCCAATTAAAAAATGCTGAAACTCTGTGTAGTGGGCACAAGCAATGTGTACTCATCCTCTGTTTCCCAAACTTCCCTGCTCCCTTTCTGTGTTTACTGTGTGGCAAATACCCTTCTTCTCCTGTCCCAAAGCTATAGGCCATCTCTATGCCCTTTTCCAGTACTGTGACTCCCAGCTGTGAGAGCAGCCTTCCTTTCCAAAGGCAGTGGAGACTTGCAAACTGGCTGATCTCATAAAACTCTCTTCCTGTAGCTCCACAGCAGGTGAGTGGTGCTCAGACACCAGATGTGATTGGGGAGCCTGTTCAGAGTTGCTAGAGTGCTTCCATGGTGCATTCTGGTGGAATTTCCCAAGTCTAAATGCTGTTTTTGCCTTATTCCTACCTGTGGCACTACTTCATGCACCCACCCACCCCTCCTGCTTGTAGAAGTTACCTCTCTGCGCTTTCTGGCTTTTGCTTCCTAGCTTTCACTTCCAGGCATGTCTGAAGCTTTCCTGATCTCACTCCTCTGCTTTGGGATATCACTGCTGACTTCTATAAAACCTTTTCACCTGCAGTTTTTGTAAGAGCCTACTCAAAATGAAACTGTTTCGTATCTCTTGCTTCCATGTTGCCTGGACTTCTCTTGAACTGCACTGGGCATGTGAATCTCTTCCTCATGCACCTCTGACTTCTGCCTCAGATGTCAGTTTTGCCCTACAGTGAGTAAACTCAAAGTCCAGGCTGCAGGAACCTCCACATTCACCCCTACAAATCTGCATGCTGTCTTCTGAATTGGTGACAGCTGGGCAGAATCAGAACTTGGAGAGGTATCAGAAATCCTGTGGTAGGAGAAGTCTTGGGTTTAATCCTAACACACCCCAGAAAGGCTCAAAAGAAGAGCTCATCAAGCGCCAGCCAGGAAGGCTGAACTGGAATGGCAAAAGTGGTGGTAACTGGGCAGCAATCTCAGTTTTCCTTGCTTTTCCTCTGGGAAAATAACTCTACAGCTCCCTCCATCTTAAGTAATCAGGCTAGTTATTCTAAGGATTTATGAAGAAAAAAACCTGTGTATGTTTGCCTCTTATTTCTTATGGCTCTCTAAGATATGAGTAAGGAACTTTGAAGAAGGCGTAACTATGGAATTATCCCAACCACAAATTCAAGCTGGGGACAGGAAAGAAACAGGACAGAAGGTTCCAGCCCTGAATGGGTGGGGATGAAAAGACTTGAAGATGAGCAAAACTGGCAATATGCATCTCAGACATGCCAGAGCCAGGACACAGAGAAGCTAGTTGCTGTGCTGAGCCTCCTGAGGATGCATAGGATGCAGGTTCTCTTGTGTTTGCACAGACACTGTGCTGCCTCATGGCATGCAAGAATTCCCAGCACCTTCCCTTGTCCAGGGAGCTGGCCCTGCAATTCAGTGCTTTGAGGCTGAGCTTGTGTCACAGTGAAGTCTTATTGCTGAGCTGGCTGTGAGGCTGGTGCCATTAGAGGTGTCAGCCCCACAGTGAATTAGCAATGCTCTGAGGACTACAGCAAGTAGCTTAATGGAAGTGGGACCCCTTGCACTGCCCTGCTGCCCCAGTACCCCTTGTTTGGGCATTCAAAGTGTCAGGAGAAGGAAGAGGAAACCAGTTGCACAATCTGAGGACAGTGATTCTTCTTTGGGGATTTCTGCACACTAGCAAGGAGCTATGAATTAGCCAGGCTCAGACCAACTGATGTCTCTGAAGCCTGGGTCTGGCCACCCAGGATCCTAACCATATTGTTTTTCTTTGTCTGACTTGCAGAAAGTGTTGCCAGAAGCTCACTCTAATCCCATAGTTCTTGAGGAATCAAGGCTATGAAATGGAAGGGTGGAAAAGCTGCGAGATACAATCCCCCTCATTCCCAACTTCACTACCTGCACCACCCTCCTGTGACATGCGCCCCAGGAAGGGAGGAAGCATCAGGACAGAAGCCCAGGGAACTGCTTGTGCAGGATGTGAAAGAGCAAAACAAGAAAGGGGTTGTTCTATTTAGTTATACCTTTGCATCTTGCTATTTTGGAGACTTTGCCGCTTGGGAGGAAAAGTCGGGAAAACCTGCTGTCTCCCACCCCATCCCACCATGTATGCTTGGAAAAGGCACGTGTGCTGAGAAAAGCCACAGTACCAGGCTAGCCCTGAGCACCTGCGAGTGGCACTTTGCATGTGGCTGTGTCTCCTCTCACAGGCAAACTGTGACATGAAATGCAGAAGCTGCACCACACTTTGTGAGTAGACCTGGAACAGCTTTCAGCTGGCTCTGGGGAAGAGGGATTGCTCTGCCTTGCTGCCCATGGTGCTTTGTGTTGCACAGGTGATGGTAGAGGCCTGAGTACATCACCAGCAAGTGCAAAGCAGTGCATCAGCTGCTGTCAGCTCTGTTTTTATTATCTGGCTTTCCCAGATGAAGCACTCTGAGTCTGGATAAACCGCTGCTCAGAATTCACTGGGGTTGGCCTGGTGTTCCTATATATTGAGCAACTGAGAGATACCAATATGCCTCCTATCTGGAGGCAAGGACTAGTTCTGCAACTTAAGCCTAGCTCATCACTACATTAGTAACAGAAATGAGTCAAACCACAAGATTCCTGTGCTGTCTTCCTCCTTAACAAACCAGTGCCTGTTGCATGTTTCAACAGTACATTAAAACTTTTGTGATGTGTTATATTGAGAAAATCAGCCAAGGCTGTGTTGCTTTTCATAGCCATAGAGAGTGGTATGATGGGAATTCAGATTTGCTCCAATGTGGAAGCTTCCCACTTTATAACAGTGAACAGGAGAAGCTGCCCTCTTACCAGCATTTGTGTCTTACAGATACTGTTCATCTGTATGCTGTTTATCTTCTAATGTTATCACCTCTCCTTCTTTCCAGCATCCCACCCACAGGGGAGACATCAAGTGTCCTTATACTCTTAAGTGTCCTTAAATTCTGCAGTTATTTATGTCTCATTTGAGGGAGGGGACAAAAACTGCACTGGGGTGAAACAGTTAAAAATACTCCTGTCTGACATACAATTTTTGACAAGACATTCTTCAGGTGAAGTTATAACAGTCTTTTGATACGTTGCATTTTGATACAGCATATCTGAGTTCAAGAAGTGTTTGGACAATGCTCTCAGGCATATGGTGTGATTCTTGGGGTGTCCTGCCCCTGGCCAGGAATTGGAGTCTAAGATCTTGATGGGCCCCTTCTAATTCAGCATATTCTATGATTAAAATTCTATCTTTGATAGTTTGTGATTGAGGATGGGGGTTTAGAATGATTTCAGTACAAGTTTTAATGTAAATTAAAAGTATACAATGAAATCTGACATATATTAAATATTTGAAACAATGTACATGTGACTCTTTTAATAGCCTGAAATGTTTTGCAGAATGGAAAAATCATCTTTCTACCCAGTGCTACTGCTGTGCTCTTTTGTGCCCTTCTGTGCTTTCCCTCTTTCTTCTGCTTCCCAGTTAGGAGTTCTTGGTGTTTTTTTCCTATTTCCTGTGTGCTGTCCACTGTTTCGGGCATTATTTTGCCTAGGTCTAAGCAACCTGTTCCTGTTTTCTCCATCTTCTGCAGTTATAGGTACCACACAGGTAGCTCAGTCCTTGCTTACAGATGCATACAGTTCAAATTTGCTGTCACCAGCATGCTGCAGAACTCAGAACACAGAATCACGTGTGTGATGTGAGCAGTCAGACCTGGAACTCTGTGGGACGGAGTCAGGGAAAGGTAGTTTTGCTGTAAAGAGATGATGTATCCTGCAACATACAGTAGAAACTGCTGTTGACTCTGATCCTCTACCCACTTCTGTGTAGCAGAAAGACAGACATAGTGTGCTGCAGTTTTCTGTCATTTATTAGAAATGGCCCCATGGGAACACATGTGCAGGTTACACAGCAGTGCCAGGGGTAGCACCCATTCTCTCTTTCTGGTCCGAAGAGTTCAGCGAATCTTGGATAGCTCTGCACCTTCTCCCTACAGATACACTGGGAGAGAAGTCCTTAGTGCATTGGGCATGCCTGAGAGACTGCTATCTGGGCAGTCAGTTACCAACTGTCCCCCACAAGCTTTGATACAAACTCCTCTGGGACTTGGTCTTTGACATCAGTCAGTTGAAATGTTGCCTGAACAAGAAAAATACACTTAGTAATGAACAGTGATTGACAGAGTCCAACACTGATCCACCACTGGGGCTGATGTCCTGGAGAAGTTCAGCTGAGCTTTAATGAAAGTCTGGCAGGTGAAGACAGGAGATGACACTGACCTGCACAGAGCCCTCAACTTCAGTTTTTCTTCTTGTTTTGTGATAGTGCTTCTACCTCCAGGTACTGCAGCCCAATCAACATCCCCAGAATAGAGAAACCTATGATGGAGATTCAGAGTGAGCAGGGTAGAAAATGCTGGGCAAGAGACGAGGCAATCCCCTCCCACCATCCCCTCCCTGCCCGTAGCCCACAGCCACCTGGGGAGTTTTTCTGGGGGTCCCAGCTCCAAGGAGAGTTTGTGGGGGAAGGATGCAGAGCTCTACTTACTTGCTACCATGAGGGGTGCCATAACTCCAATTGTCAAGGCTGCAGTGCGGTAAATGAAGACCTCAGAAAGGAAGTGAGCAAGGGCCAAGAAGAAGGTAAAGAGCGTGAGGTGATAAAGGCTGGTGGAGAGAGAAAAAAGCAGGTTATCATATCATCATACTATGGGCATGAGTATGGCTGAGTGAAAAAGAGACCAACCTGCATGCTGCCCCATCTGCCATCTCTGGTAGTACAGAGGGCACTTGGTCCCTTGCCTAGTGAGGTGCAAAAACTCTGGGCAACAGCTGAGGGGAGAATGAGGCAGAGCATTGGACAATGCATTGAAAGTCACAGGCATTATCCGGCCTGAAGGCAGAGGAAGAAGGGACAGCAAAAATAAGGCACTAGTGAAGTGAGAAGTATGTGCACGCACAAAGAGGGTGAGAACTGGAGGAACAGCAGAGAACCAGGGTGACAGGCCTTAGGTGACCCCAGGCTCCATCACCCAACAGGTCTTCCCACCTGTGCTCTGCTACCCTCTATGGCCCACAGCTGTTAAAAGGAGCAGGTCCAAGAGATTCAAGATAAAATCCCTCAAAGGAACAACCGACTTAATTGTCATTGGCACAGGCACCACCCCTTAAAGACACACCTACACCTCCCTACCTCAGACAAGCCTAGGCAATCCAAGGACATGGTGCCAGGTGACTAGGGACTTCTGCTGTAGGGCTAAGGGAAGAGGTGACAAAAGAGTGTATTCTAGGAACCTCCAATAAAGGCTTTCTCTAGCACAGACCCCACTTGCTCTGCTTGGAAATCCTACTCAGAAATATTTCTGTTAGCACAGGCAGAAATTGCCTGCCTCCCACCTCAGTCCCAGGCTGCGAATCAGGCTGCGTCCTCAGCCCCAGATAAGAGCATACGGCAGAAGGCAGTGGATTAAGAGCACTGCAAGGGGGCGCCTCAAACTGCCACAGTCTTAAACTGATCTGTCATAGTACAAGAAGTATTGAGCATCAGTCAGACTACAGCATTAGCAATTACTTCATTACCAGAACAGCAACAGCATCAGAAAGCACTTTCCAAGCTGGAGCTCCGAAATTTGACAGTAAGAAGCTCTCAGATCTATCCATTTCTGCCTGAGCTAAGAACAGCAATCAAATGTGCAGGCTGTCTCCACAGAGGCAGAAGGGAGCAGCAGCTATCCCACAAACCCTGCTCTGCTATTTGAGCTTTCTCAGGGGAAGGCTGCCAACACTACAGGAAGTTCAGGAAGAGCTTTTGATCCCCCACTGCCCTCCAAGCTAGCTGCTCAGCCTGTGACTGACAAGCAAAGCGATGGGGTGTTGCTTTACATACGTCCTGTTGCGGATGTCGATGGCGCAGAGACAGCGAATCACTGACGACAGCAGAGTCCAGACGCCGAAGGTCCGAGCCTGGAGCCCGTTCACTGCACAAAGAAGGAAGGAGCGCATGGGGGCCAGGCATGGCCCCGCCTGCCACCCGCAATGCCGCCGGCGGGGCGCACGCCGGGGCTGCGGGGGCTCCCAAGGCNCGCCCCTCGAGGCCGGAGGGCTGCTCCCGGGCCGGTGGAGGCGTTACGGTGCCCGGCCGGCCCCGGGCGGCGGGGCGGCCTCGGCGGGAGTGTCCTCTCGGGCCGGGCCGGCCTAGCGCGGGTCTGCGGCCAGAGGCGGGG
>VXBX01007123.1:40416-64362 GCA_013400415.1 Scytalopus superciliaris
GGTGTACAGCTTCTCAGCGAGGAAGCCGTGGTCGCGGAAGCTCTGTAGGGTGTTGCCGGCGGCGATGAGCGCCACCATGACGAGCCAGCTGCGCAGCACGCTCAGGAACCGGCCCNGTTCCGTTCCGTTCCGTTCCGTTACCGGCGGCGCTCCCGCAGCGGCCCCGCGCGCGGCCCCGCCCCGCGCCGCCATTGGCCCGCGCGCGCCGCTCCACGCCCGCGCCACGTGACGTAAGGGCCNCCGAGGCGCTGGGGGCCGGCCGTGAGGGACAGCCGAGCCCCAGACAAAGCGGCGGACTCGGCGCGGCGATGACTCTGCAGGAGCCGCGGCGCGATGGGGGCGGCCCTGGGGCCCGGGGCGAGCACACACAGCCCGCGGCAGGGCAGGGCCGGGCAGGGCAGGGCCGCGCTTGGCCGGTGCGGGGCAATCTGTTGAAAGGTGATGCTTCTTCCCGCACTCTCCTGGCTAGGCGGTGATTTACAGTCTGTAACGCGCCTGCTGACAGTCCTGTGAGAAATATCTACTGGCAGAAGGGGGGAGTTAAGTTATCTCATTTCTCTCGCTGTCGTGCTTAGCTGTGCATTCATGCTTTTAATCTTTTTTGCAGTTGACCACTCTTGCAAGATCCCTTGGATCTGCAGGAATGAGTCTTGGTGGCTGCTGAGACTGGGCTGTATGAAAACTCCCAGAGGAAATGCCAGTTGGGATGGCTAAAGATCTGGAGGAAACCGGTTCATCCTCAGAGGAGGAGGAGGAAGATGCTATAGATGGACTGGAGTAAGTAGAGAAAACCCCTCTGAACTGTTTCTATGTGTCTGTGCTTTCTGCAAGATTTGCGGTAGTCTGAAAATACAGATACATTCCTTACCCTACTGCCTATTAAGCAGAAGGTGGTTGATTGGGCCTCAAGCCTGTGGACAGGCTGCCTACATTTGTAGCCTAAAAGACTACTATATTTACCAGTGTTGGACCTGCAGCTTTGCCTTGGCTGCTCTGAAGTCTGTAGTTCATTGATTTCTTTCTGTCACGTTCCTAAGCTGGGAACTTTTTTTGGTTTGTCCTTTCTCTTTGTTTGTTTTTTTGTTTGTTTTAGCTTTTATTGCTGCAGAGTACAGAAATCTGTACAGTAGAATGATACACAATGTTTTATGTCCTCTTAAAAAACCCTGTCTTGTGAGAGCTCAACTCCTAGAGTTCATATTACTTACTTGCAATAAGTAATTACATTTGTTCCATCTTTGTTTAGTAGCCTCCTTTATCATTGCTTATAAAGGAGTCACTTCCTTATTCTTTGCCAGAGCAGAATCCCTTTTCTCTTTGAGTTGTAACATGTCCTGTTAGTTTTCTTTTGGGTGCACATTGTGCCTGATTGCCCAGTTGCAAACTGCAGTGACTTAAGACATTTAGAGGAATGTCACTTCATATCAGGTGGTTGGTTTTGTCTTGTTAGATCCTCATGGATGGAAAGGTCCAGAACTGACTTCAGCTAGAATGTAACTGTGTGTCTGCATCAAGTGACTAAGGGGTATGCTGGGAATGAATGACTGTCACCTGGAGGATTGAGCCTCACTGTAAATCCTCAAGACAGGCTTAATATAAACTCCTGTCCTTTTGCCTCAGCTCATTTCCCGCTTACATAAGGCTCTGGCTTGTTGTGTAAATTCTGGAAGCTTCTTGGGTCCGTTCCAGTCTTAACAGCTAATAACACCCCAGTAGTAGGGTTTTTTTTTTTCTGAATTATTTTTTAGAGGTAGTGGACGCAGATGGGAGTGCTGTTGAATTACTTTGTCTGGGTGATAATGGTAATAACTTGGTTAAGTGGACCAAGGCTATACTTAAGAGCCCTTGTCCAAGCTCTAGGGAGAGGTGGGATGGAGATGCACCACCACAATCAGAAAATTGCCCTTTTATCTCTGATCATGTGTTTTAAGTGTTGGAAGTGTTTTGTCTTCTGTAGTTTCTCCAAACCTGTGGCAGGCAGTGATCTTGCACATTCTACAGACAAATGCTTCTGCATATCTCTGCCAATCTTTGTATTTCTTCTTGTTGGTGTAAATAAAGATGTCTCTCCAGCCCCTCAGTCTCTGTTTTTTGTTAACTTTTCATAGTTTAATGTCCTTGCACAGTGAGTAAGAAGCAGCACGTTTTATTTGCTTAGGGAGGTTGACAGCTTTTCTTTGTGTAATCTTAGAATTTGATGTAACAGGTCTTAATTTTTTTGGGTGTGTTTTTAATTTCTCTGAGGAGATGATAGTTCTTAATGTCATCTTGTGGTTTTGCACAGAACAAATGACTGTATCACAGAGCCTGTAGTTGGAGTGGTGGACAGGGGCATTGTTCTTGAATTCTGGACGTGCATTCCACTGTATCTGGCTGAAATTAAAAGGGAAGAGTACACAAGTTTATCCTTTGTGTTGAGCCAAGCTTGTTCTAGTCTCTCAAACTCTGCATTAGTGCTTTTCTGTGCACTTCAGAGTCCAGGATTGCAACCAGCCAGACTGCACTGATTTACAGTTCTTAAATCAGAGGCTGGACCCCGCATTACAAGGGCTGGTTGTGTCGATAACAGCAATTGTGGTTTAGCCTGAATTATAGATCCTGTTTTCATGCTATACATTAGGAGAACTGTAGCTGTAAAAGCTCATGAGATTTCTCCCAAATTATACTCAGTAAAATAATATGAATGAAATAGAACTCAGGCTGGCAAGAACAACCCAAAAAGAGGATGATCTGGAAGATTCCCTTTACAGCTGAGTACCTAGGATGCTGTACTGGATTTGCATGGCCAGGTTTTGGTAGCAGGGGAGCTACAGGGTGGCTTCTGTGAGAAGCTACTGGAAGCTTCTTCTATGTCTGGCAGCCAATGCCAGCTGGCTCCAAAATGGACCTGGTGCTGTCCAAGGTCACACCCATCAGTGATGGTAGTAGTGCTTCTGTGATAACATTCATGAAGGAAGTAACATTATTGTGTGGAGGCAATCGTGCTCAGAGAGGAGTGAAAATGTGTGACAGGAACAGCTCTGCAGACACCAAATCAAGGAAGGAAGAGAGGGAGGAGGTATTCGAGGCACTGGAGCAGAGATTCCCCTGCAGCCTAGGGTGAAGACCATGGTGAGGCAGGCTGTCCCCCTATAGCCCATGGAGGAGACCCACATCAGGGCAGGTGGATGCCTAAAAATAAAGTTGTGACCCTTGTGGGAGGCCTGTGCCGGAACAGGCTCCTGGGAGGGACCTGTGGAGAGAGGAGCTCACACTGGAGCAGGTTTACTGGCAGGACTTGTGTCCCCTTGAAACCTCACATTGAAGCAGCCTGTATTTGAAGGACTGCACTCTGTGGAAAGGAACTTGTGCTGCAGCAGTTCAGCTGTATCCTGTAGGAAGAACTCACACTGGAGGAGTTTGTGCAGGACTGTCTTATGTGGGAAGGATCCCATGCTGGAGCAGGGTATGGATCCTCTCCCTGAGGAGGAAGCAGTGACAGAAACAACGTGAGATGAACTGATTGTTACCCCATTCACTGTCTCCCTTTGCCACTGTGGGGAAGGAAGTAGAGAATCGTGGTGAAAGTAAAGCCTGGGAAGGGGGGTGAGGAAAGTGTTTTTAAGGTTTGTTTTGCTTCTCATTATCCTGCTCTGATTTTGATCGGTACTAAGTCCAACTAATTTCATCAGGTCACGTCTGTTTTGCCTGTGACAGTAATTGGTGAATGATCTCTCCCTGCCCTTATCTCTGCTCATGAGCCTGTCATTGTATTTTTTCCTCACCTGTCCATTTGCAGGTGGGAGTGATAGAGTGGCTTTGGTGGGTACCTGGCATCCAGACAGGGTGGAACCAGATGCCTAGCATGTGTGCATGCAAGTCAGCACAGGCAGGGCTTAGGAGCAGCCATGAAACTATAGCTGAAATGCAGAGTAAATTTATTTTCATTACCTTGATAACTGCAGGATCCCTAAAGCAGCAAGATGGCAGGGACACAGACACTGTGGAGCTTGGCCCTTGCTAGAGGATCAGTTGAAGCTGCTGTTTGCACCTCTCTTTCAGGGATTCTTGCAGGTGTGGTTTACCACTGTGCTTTGACCTTTCCCACAGTAGGACAGGAATCTCAGGCATGTTCGATAAGATGCCTTGAAGTCTCTTGCAGTCTTGTGTTTTCTGACCACAGATGTGCCATTTGTCGAACACGCAAGGATAGACAACAATTAGAATGTTATATGTACTTTTCTACACCCAAGCTGCAAATCAGTTGGCTGTGTTTACAGTCCTCCTCGTCACTCTTCCATTATTTTCCACAGTGTGTCCTGTGGCCTGTGTCCTGCCCACAGGCTAGATGGGCAAGCATGGGCAAGTATGGAGAATTGCTGTGTCCTCACTGTAAGTAACTGCTGCATGTGTGAGGCTCAGCAGTTGCTTATACTGACTGTCCTGTAATTTCAGGGATCATCCATGCATCAAGTGGACTGGTGGTGGCTGCAGGCGGATCCCTGTTTTGGTGTTTCATGCTGAAGCTATTCTGACCAAGGACAGCTACCTCCGCCTAATTGGAGGTGGGTGTTACTGTGTGCCAGGTTTTGGCCTGAAGGCATGAGGTGAGTCTCTTCTCTTTGTGGTATGGAAGAGGACATGGTTGGAAGGAAATTGCAATCCTCTCTTGTCTACGAGCACTGAGATATTCTGAAATGCTTGATCCATTGGTGATTGTGTATTATGTCTTTGGTTGTGACAAGGGTCTATGTTTGTCCCTCCACTGGGTCCTGATGTGTTTTGAGTTGGAACTGTCTGCTTGCAAATTGAACTTGGCAGCCATGCTAGAATTTAGAACCAGAATATAAATTCACTATAGCTAAGAACTCTAAAATCAGTCATTGCAGTGTGTTTTAAGGAGATTTCACTGGGAAATAAAGCAGCCAGCCCCACAGCTGTATGAACAATAATAAGATGTAGTAATGGATCTCTGTGTCTACAGCCTCACAACTGTGAGATGGCCCTAAGCAAAATGATTGCTGGCAGCACTTGAACTGGGAGACCAAACCTGTCTAGCATCAAATAAGGGAGAGCCTCTAAATAAGAGGCTGGGTTGTTATAAACAGTCACTTTGGATTGAGAGAGTTAGTACTTGTGGGTGTGTACAGCTGGGTGCTCATTGTGGATGTGCTGAGTTGGAGTAAAGCTAAAATCTATTCAGCTTCTTTTTGTGAAGGTGCTGACACTTCTTTCTTCTGTTGCTTCTTCCTTTCTTAGGTAATTGGTGCCTTCATTTCTAATATCCTATGCAAGCAGAAATGCTTCTGGCTCACTGGGGTAAGGGGTGGAGAAGGTGATTTGTATGTGGAAACTCCTGATCCTTTTCATGTGAGTTGAAAACATACTAGGATGGTGACAGAAGCTGATGGTAATTGTAACTTGTATTGTAACTGGAGTGTAGGCTCTCTTCTCCTTTTTCTCAAGTGGTTTAATAAGTCTACTGCTGGATAGTGCAGCTCATTAAATTTCCTTCAGCTTTGTCTGGTCTCAGATTATGATGCTTCTTACACTTTAGACTTATTTTTGTTGACAGAACATATTATGTGATGTCTAATCTAATCTTCACCTTTTCATTCTCAGTTTGAACCAATTTGTAAAGTGCCTTTTCAAGGCAATTCTGCATTCGAGCATTGCAATTTCTGTCTCTTCTTTCTTGGAACTCTTTTGTGGATTGCCACATTCTTTTATATGACAACTGGCCTCTCATCTTGCTACTTGCTTTCAGTTTACCTTATACGTCAAGTGGAGTTTACTGCATTTGTTTTTATGATTTTCTACTTGGATAGTGATTTTGCCTTTTTATTTCTTTGTCCTATTTACTTTATTTCCTATTACATTTTGCAGTTATTTGTTGGAAGATCAGTACAGGTGGATGAGATGTAAACAAAAATTCAGTGTTTCATTTTGGGTTTTCATGATCTAAAAGGTGATTGTATAAGCTAGTCATGTCAACAGGGGGTGTAAGGCTTGATTACTTTTAGCTAGAAATATCAATCTTGAATAGAGAAGAAAGAGCTAAAATCATGTTTGGAGTGTTATAAAGCAGTCTGTGTGTAAAGGGATGTTTTGAAAAAGTACTGTGGGTATTTGTTAGGATGTCCTGTTCATTTTTTTGACATGATAGGGTTCAGTGGTGCAACTGTGTTATAACTCAGGATTGATCTAAGTCAGTTCAATGCTGTCATTGGAGTTAATGCTCAAAGAGATGGATGGGCATTTCTTATCAGCCTTTGCCTGTTATGTGCTGTTGCTCTCTGTGAATTAAGTGCAGTTGTACTATGCTGAGTCCTTTTCTCTTCTTTGGTAGCACGAGTAACTTTGATTTATCCTTTTAGATGCAGGCTCTAATATCGTGTCTCTTTGTCTCTTAACAGAGCGCTACCACATGTCGTATAAGATTGTGCGAACAGACAGCCGGCTGGTTCGAAGCATTCTGACTGCCCATGGATTCCATGAGGTGAGTGCCATGAACTTCTGATTATGTGCTGGGCTGGGAGGTGATGGAGATGATGTTCTGGGTTTGTTTTGTTGTGTGTTGGTTGGCTTTTTTTCTTTTTTTCACTCTGCAGGGTTAGAAACAGGAAGTTGCTGTGGACCCCTTCAGGGTTTTTTTTATTTTATTTTAAAGTACTCTACCAGTCAGACTGAAAATATGTCATGATTCTGTGCTCTTAAAGGAGTGCCCTTTGGTCTTGAGCATGCAAAATTAGGGAAAAAGGGATGCTGAAGTTTGGTCATGTGTTTTTAATCTTTTGCTTTTAAAGCTTCATCTCATACCCTTGGAAAGATCTGAAGGAATTGATCTCTCAGCCTTTACAAGCTCACAGAAGTATTGACGTAGTGTTTCACATTTCTCTTCTATCACCTTGTCTTGCTCTAAAGAGCATCCTGTAGGCAGCTAATGACAGTTTGAGAGATATGTGTGTGGAGTGCATTTTTTTCTGAATAACACAAGTTTCCTGAAGAGATCTAAAATGATTTAAAAACTGTATTTTAGCTGTTTATGAAAAGAAGACTCTCATGTTTGCTTAGAAAAATATGACATGGTTATTTCCCAGGATGGGAATAATTTAGGGCATGAGTTTCACTGGCATTGTCCTTATGTTAGAGATGTGTAGAGAAAATTGTCTTAAACTAGAATTGCTTTGGTCTCATAGACCTAAGGACAAGTGGTATTGCTTTTCATGAGTTCTGTGTTTCTGTGTGTGGTGTTTATGTTGTTTTTTAGGTTCACCCAAATAGCACCGATTATAATCTCATGTGGACAGGATCACACTTGAAGCCCTACTTGCTGCGTTCTCTTACAGATATTCAGAAAGTCAATCATTTCCCTAGGTAAGGCCTCGATATCATGTTTTAATGAATATCTCTGGGATGATTTGCAAAACTCTGAATGTAGGTAACTTGAAAAAATAGAGTATACATGATACTGGAAAGTCCCAACATTCTGGGCCTCTACTACATGCTGTCTTCATTCTAAATGGTCTTTGGAGTTTTGGGAAGATAGTATTTGAGTTGAAGTGCTTGTCTATAGCCCAAGTATTGGATTTACTGAATTTTTAATTTTCTTTATTTGATGATATACGTAAAGTATTTAGGACTTTGGTTTTCAGTTACAGAGTCCTATGTCCCATTCTGAAGTTTGCCACGACCATTCCAACAGTTTGATGTGCTTCAGTCTATCTTGGGAATTGCAAGAAGTGCTACAAATAATACTAATACAGCCGTAGGACAGACAGTAAAACTCGAGAGTAGTTGCAGTTTAGGATTTAGACATCTGATAGGGCTACAGATACCTTAGTATCTAGGATGAAGATTTGTTGCACTGTCGGGAAAAAATAGATACACTGTCTTGTTTTGGGACTTCAGGTCATATGAACTGACACGGAAGGACAGACTATACAAGAATGTTGCTCGTATGCAGCTGGCCCATGGGTTCAAGACATTCCATATCTTACCTCAGACCTTTATCCTCCCAACAGAGTACCAGGACTTCTGCAGTAAGTGAATGGCTGGTGATGCCCAGACCTTTTAAAGCAGAATAACTGTGGGTGGGGAAGGGAATTACTTTTGATATCCTAGCCTTTTGACTGTGCCAGTGTTTAAGGTAACAAAATTAGAGGAAACTGGAAAGACAGTGGAAAAAGCCCACATGATTTTTGTGTAATTTCTGCTCTGCTGTTTGCTTCATGCCAGAAAGTCCTCGAGAAGCTGATTTGGGCCAAAGACTCCAAAACTGAGCTTTTTTTATGGGCACAGTGTTGGTCAACTTTACAATGTCCTTGACTGATGTCTGGGAGTACTGAAGAGAGAAGTGCCAAAAGGTGGCATAGGGCTTAGGAATGAATCTATCAGAGCAGCAGGAAGGACTTTAGAGAGGGGCTGTAATAATTACAGTGATTCCCAAGGGGTAAAATAAGACATCAAAAAAGCAGACTTTGATCTCCGTATGGAGTTTTGTAAAGCTTTTACTGTAGGCAACATTCTTGATTCTTTCTTCTATGAAAATAAGCAAAATGGAAGATATTTCAGACTTGTGCTGTTTTGTTTTAACCAGATACCTATTCTAAGGACAGAGGCCCATGGATAGTGAAGCCGGTGGCCTCTTCCAGGGGTCGAGGTGTCTACCTGATAAACAATGTAAGTTTTCAGCAAAAGTAATGCTCTTCAGTAACACTGTCTTCAAAGCTTGTTAGCTTCCAGGCAAGAAGCATGGAAGCATCTGACCAGACACTACTCTGGTCCTACTGGCCCTATTCTGAATTTCAACCATATGTTTGTGAGCAATCAACAGCTCTGAGTAGCTGGAAAAGCCTGCCTGGGCCTGTAACCAAAAGCAATCTATTTCTTTGTATGCTCTGCTTATCTTGCAATCTACCTTCAAGCCTTAGCTTATAAGGAGCAAGTTTATACTCCCTGAGAGAGTTTGGGAAGCTGTGCTGCTTCATGCTCTCCTTGTGGCTGACAGTAGGCTGGCCTTGTGAAGATTTTCAGAACTCTCCTTAGCTGTTTCCCTGTGTGACCTAAATAGTCCTCAAAGAGACTCCTTGTCTCCCTCTTTCCCATGGAGAAGAGCAGTTAAAATATAACCTGATACAGTAGGGAGTATATCAGTCTTAAAGCTGTGTTATCTAAAGGCCAGTGTGCCCTTCCTGAAGTGTAATGAGGGTAGTTCTATGAACTCAGCATGTTGGTTATAGTGTCTTTTGCTCTTTTTGGGTTTTGCAGGGAGTTAGGTTGTCATAGGTAACAAATACATCTGAACAGGAGCCAAACACGAGGGGATTCCAGTAAATATTCTCAGCAGTGAAACTGACTGTTGAGTCACTTTTTCACTCATTTGAAACCCCTTAGCCTTCCCTGCACTGAAGGGGTCATGCTGCCTCATCTGTTCTCTACTTGGATCACTTCCCATAAAATAAGGGAGCAATTTGCCAAGTGTATGAGGTAAGTATTTCCAGAGCTGCACTCAGTTTTTTCTTTGCTTGAAAGGGAGGAATGAGCTCAGGCTTATATGGCAGTTGGCCATGACCTGGGGAAAAGACCCTTCTGGGACCAATATCCCGTTGTGTGTCTCTGTTGCAGAAACACTTCTGCTAGTTTAGCCCACAAGCCAGTTTCCTTCAGTGTGATGCCATTGAAAGAGTGTCTTCTAGAATCTCATCACAAAAGTTCTTGAAAGCAACAACAACCAGCCACCTCAACAAAATAACAAACTTCTACATTTCTCTCATCTATCATAGAACAGGCTGTCACTTTTGTGTGTCACTTTTGTGTGCTAAGGAAAGTTGAGCTTGTTCCCTCACATTGTGTATGTGCACTTTATATGCTTAGGTTTCCTGCTCATGATGTTGGTGTTGTGGCTGAATACATGCAAAATTGGATAAAGGCAGAATCTTGTGGTTCTCTTGGCTCTTTTGCAAACTGAGGGCAAGAAAATGTTCAAGACATTGTTTGTATGAGTAGTTAAAACTGGTCACAGGAGGCTTGCATACAGCAAAAAGTAAAGGCTTTTTCAAAGGATCCCATGATGTTACAGTGTGTATTTGTATTAGAGCTTTCTGTTCTAAGCTAAAAGGATAGCTTCTTCCTGGTACAGGAGCCCTGAACTGAGCCTCAGTAGAAGGTATTTACTCATGGAGGTAAAAGGGTTGGGTACCAGCCCAGGATTTGTTATGAGGAATCATTTTCTTCACTTGTCCCTTTCTCGTCAGCTGTAGTTACTCCTTCCAGTGTCTTATAAACCCCTCCTTTATGTCTTTGGTTAACTCTTGAGAAGCAAATGGAGTAATAGTTACTCCTTAGATATGCCTTTTTTCTGGCCTGTTTTACATCACTGCCATGTGACTGCTAAACCTGTATTGTACACTAAAAAACCACTTCACTGCAAGATTCAATGGGTAGGTTTTTTTGCCAGTGTAATCAGTCCCAGACTTCTGATTGTGATCTAATTACTTTAAATATGTTGTGACTGACAGTTACATTTTTTTGTTTTGTTCTTACTTCTTCCCTCCTGAGACAGTTGTTGGCACAGCGTGGCTTTAGGACAGCAAGGCTGAAAAAAAATGGTGGGTTTGATCTAGTTATCATCTTATTCCTTAAGCCTCCTGTTTTTTCACTCTTGAATTCTCTGTTCCTCTGCAGCCAAGCCAGATTGTCATGGAAGACAACACCCTGGTTTCTCGTTACATCAGCAACCCCCTGCTCATAGATGGTGAGTGTGCTTGGGAATTGCTTTTCTCTCTCCCACAGCTGTGCATCTGAGGATCTCTTCGACATTTGCTGGAGTTTAGTTGAATAACTGAGCGATCTAGCTTTGACTAGTACCAGAAAAATGTCACTAGAGAATTTGTTAAAACGTGGAAGCTTTTCTACTGGGAAAGCTTCAGGCACCTATATCTGCAGCAGAGTTTATTGCTCTCGGGGTCTGTTAAAATTCCTCAAGTGGATATGATGTCTGAAAGATATATGCAGTCACTGACTCTTGACAACTGTATTTCAGATTTCAAATTCGATGTGCGCCTCTATGTTCTGGTTACATCCTACGATCCCCTTGTCATCTATCTCTATGAGGAAGGATTGGCCAGGTAGGGGAGGATTCTTCTTTTTCAGTGTATCTGCACTTGGCGATCCAGACATGTCTTGGCTTGCCTCTGTACTCCTGAAACAATAGTAAATGAGGAGAGTGCTAGTTAGGGAATTCTGCAGAGTTTAAATATATGATGCTTCATCATGCTGTGTCCCATTAGTTTTCTTTATATAGATTATAGGATCTTGAGTGAGGGATTTTATTACATATGTAATAAATAAAGCAAGTTTTCAACTCTTAAGGGTTGAATGACCAAATGCATCATTGTCATGTTCATTCTCAAAGTTGTGTTCTTAAAACTTCTTTGGATTATTGGTGCCTTTGTGCCTCTTCTCCATTCTCCAAGGTAAAGGGAATCCAAACTTTCTCAAATTTATCCTAAAAAAGAAAAGCGGTTGAAGACCTGTTGATGGCTGTATTGGTGTTTGTTTTAATACTTTCAACTACTCTTCTAAATTTTAGGCTCGTATTTGTATTCTCTGCAGTATCCAGTAAGTGGGTTTACCCACTGTTTTTACCCAGCAAGATGTCAATTTTCCTCTGCATATAAGTCATGAAATATACCTAAGATTCCGTAGGAAGAACACTTATCTACCAAAAATACCTGTTTCTCTTCATCACCCAAGTTTAGCTAAATATTGATAGAATCATAGAAAGTGAAGAGGGAAACAAGATAGAGTAGACTGCCAGAATGTTCTCAGAATGGGCAGTGCATAGCAAGCCTTCAAAATAGGATTTGCACCATCAGTAATGTCTTAAAGGTGATTCTGCTGATCTTGTTGTAACAAAGGAGTTTGCTTCTGGAAAAATCCATTTGTATAAACACGAGTGTTCTACTCTGAGGATAAGTGTGCGTTTTCGTCTCTGACAGTAGAGTAACATGTTCTCCTTGTGGAGGGAAAGGAGGATGTATATGTGGGCATGTGTGTATGGTTTGGGGTGTGGGGTTTTTGTTTGTTTTTCTTTTAACAATTCAAGTAATATTAGAGGTCTGGGAAAGGAAATAAGTATATTCTTCTGACTGAAATACACTGGTCAGACAGTTCTAGTGAATCCATTAAGACAATCATCAAATCATTTAAATAGGAAGGGAAGTGTAGGGGTTTTTAGTCCAATTGCCTATCTAAGACAAGACCTTCTTAAAAGTTTGGACATGTGCTCTACAGCCTTACACTATAAAGTTTTTAATACCTTCCAAGAATGGAGATTCTGTAGTTTTCCTGACAACCTGTTTCAACATTTGGTCATTCTTATTGTGAGTGTCTGTGTGGTTTTTTTATGTCTAACCAGAATTTCCCTTGTTGCAGTTTGATTGTTGCTTCTTGTCCTTCTGCCATGCACCTTTGAGAAAACTCTTGCTCTGTCTTTATACTCGTGCATTAAGGAGTTGAACACAACAATTAGATCTGTTCTTAACCTTCTTATCTGCAGGCTAAACAACTCCTTCCCTCCAGCTTCTCCTTATACATCATGTTTTTCAGCCTGTTTCAATACATTCTGCTAGACTTGCACTGCTTAGTCAGTGCTTCTGTTGGGGAGCTCCTAAGTGGACATGATGTTCCAGATATGTGTCCAGTGCTTGCCAAGCATTGACAAATAAGAGTTACTAGCTGCTTCCCTCAACCTACTGACTATGCCCTTGTTGTACAGCCCAGCATGTAGTTAGCCTTCATTGGAAGGCCAACTGCTAATTCGTGGTCAGCTTGTGTTTCACCAGGGCCCATCTAGTTGATCAAAGGAAGCCAGTTGATGTAATCTTCTCGGATTTCAGTAAAGCATTTGATATTCTCTCCTTCTGGACAAAATGTCCAACATACAGCTGGATAAACACATTACACAGTGGGTGAGCAACTGGTTTGTGGGTTGGGCACCAAGGGTTATGGTAAATGGGGTTACATCAGCTGGCAACTGATCACTAATGGGGTTCTGTGGGGCTTCAACTTAGGCCCAGTTCTCTGGACATCTTCATAAATAGCTTGGAGGCAGGACCCCAGGGCATACTAGGTAAGTTTGCTGGTGATACTAAATTGGGAGGAGCTGTTGACTCCCTTGAAGGCAGAGAGGCTCTGGAGAAAGATTTCAACAATTAGAGAGATGGGCAATCACCAACTGTATGAAGTTTAGTAATGGCAAGTCCCAGATTCTGCACCTGGAGTGGCTGTGTGTATAAACTGGGGCATGAGAGGCAGGAGACCAGCACTGCAGAAAGGGATCTGGGCAGTTTGGGGCACCACAATATAAAGAAAGATAGTAAGCCATGAGAGAGTGTCCAAAGAAAGGCATGAAGATGGAGAAGGCCCTTAAGGAGAAGCTGTATGAGGAGCAGCTGAAGTCATTTAGTTTCTTCAGCCTGGGGAAGAGGAGACTGAGGGAAGACCTCATTGTAGTCTACAACTTCCTCATGAGGGGAAGAGGAGGGGCAAAACTGATCTCTCTGGTGACAACACATGAGGGAATGGCCTGTAGCTGTGTCAGGGAAGTTTAGGTTGGATATTAGAATAAGGTTTACTACTCAGGGGGTGGTTGGGCACTGGTACAGGCTTCCCAGAGAAGTGGTCACAGCACCAAGCTTGACAGAATTCAAGAAGTGTTTGGACAATGCTCTCAGGTACATGGTGTGATTTTTGGGACTCTCCTGTATAGAGCTAGGCACTGGGCTTCAATGATCCTTGTGAGCCCCTTTCAACTCAGAATATTCTATGATAATTTGTCAGCCACTGTCCCTGCTTGATAACTTGGATGTTGTCTGGTTGAATTCCTTTGTTCTTTTGACAGTCAGAGTATTCACTTCTAGAGCTTGAAAAGATGTAGTCAACCCTGAGCAATTAACTTAAACGTTCTTTCTGGGTATCCATCCAGAAGCAATTAATCTCAACAATTATGAACTCTCCATCTTGCTAAGATCCCATGTGGCAGTAATACTTGCAAATCACTTTTCAGTGTTCTGAAATCCTAAACAGTTCTACTTGTGTTTAGTTTCCATTTGCTTAAATGATAATCAAATCTGAAGCACATGGTGTCGATGTACATGGGAAGTGGAACAAATATCTACAGGATACCACAGTATTACTAACAATAGTTATCCTTTGCTTTGAATTGCATCCCATCTTACAGCTCTTTGGGAGAAGTAGATAGCTATGGAGACTAAATGTGGCACTAGATATCTTGATATGCTCTGTGATATGGTCAGCTCTACGAGTACAACTGTGGAACTAGTGTAGAGGAAGTAATGAGATGTTATCTCTCTTCCAAGGTCCTGACTGGAGAGTAGTTTTGTTTCTCTTACTAAACTTCAGCTGCCCACTGAGCAATTGCCGCTGTAGCATCAACTATGGCAAAAGCCTTGTAGTTGAATGCTTTCATATGATAGGTATAAATTTGTTGCACCCAGTACCTTTAATTACTCTTCAGTTTTTCCTGTCTTCTGTGGCTGTAGAGCTGGTGTGTTTGTGCAGCAAATGCTGTCAAGCTCTCTGTGGAGGACAATATTCAAGGTGGGCAGAGGTTGACACAAAACATTAGGTGGGCTATTCTATATGGCCTCTAGATGGCACTAGTGGTCTTCAGCTTTAGCAATTTGGATTTTTGCCATACTTTGGATTTGCAGACTCAGTTGATGAGAGATGAGGAACCTGGAGCTACTGGATTATGGCTTCCTATTTAGCCTTTTTACCTTCCATTTGACAGTGCAAGTTAAGTTCTGGGAGAGACCCTTTTATTACCTCACACATGTAATGCCCTGGTTTAAAGCTGGGTCAAAACCTTAGCTGTGCAAGGAGGTGGAAATGTTTTAACCTTGGGGAGTGAAAGCTGTTTTTCTTTGCTTAAGGAAAGAAAACCTTAGTGCTTAAGACTAGAAGCAATTTGTAGCAGAGAATTGGGAGGTGATATCAGGGTCTGGAATCAAAGGGGGTATTGAAGCAATCTAAGGTGAAAACCACCAGCAGAACAAAGAAATCTGATTTTGCAACCTCTACTAGTGTTTGTGGTGCACTGTGGTGACTTCCATGTTTTGAGTTTGCTTTCTGAAGGCAGATAGTCTCTGAAGTGTAAAGAGTGACCTTCTGAGTTGTTCCCTTAATTTTTTTTTTCCTTTTTCTTAGTCTGTCTGAAAGGTCATGTTCCCCTCCAGTGTTACACTTTTCATATTACAAGAGGAACCTGACTGTTTCAGTAAAGTTGGTGGCCTTATCAGGAAAGGAGTGCTATCAGGAAACCGTAAGATGTAACAATTTTTAAAAGGAACAAACTTGGTATACCACACATTTGAGATGTTTGACTAAATACTTCCTTAGGCCTAGTTTCTTTTGGCACAGCTAGACTTGTCATGACATGATCTAGAGTGGAATTTGAGGCTTTAGAAAAGTAAGGGATTATGGATCCAACATTTGTACCTTTTTTTCATTTTCCATGTGGAAGAATGAAGAAAGTTTCCTCTGAAGGAGATGGGAGGGATATGTACCCAGAGGTACATGACAAAGCCTTCAGCCTTTGTTGCAGCACTGATCCCCCGTTGGATTGAAATATGTGTTGAATGCTTTTCTAGTACATACTGAAAAAAAAATAGATAAAGTGTGCTGCTGTACATCTGTTCAATTGGCAGATACTTATAACTTTCTGCTGGAAAGGGCAGATAAAATCTAGATTGGTCGCCTGGAGAATTATAGCTGAGACCTTTGCATTGAAGGTATAGGTTTGGAAAATGAGATGGTCATGGCAAGCTTGGTCCAGGTTTGCCTGAAGGTGTAACTCAATCATCTGATCATACATACATCTAGGTAGTTTCATTTATCTGAGACTTCCAAAACAGGTGATGCAATATATTTATTGACATACCTTCTATATCTTAGTTTAAATAAGAGGTACATTGTTATTTAACTACAGTCTCAATTGTAAAATTTGACATGCTTTTGAAGGTGACTTACCAAGCCCAGTTGCATGGGAGTTCCAAGGCGGCTCTTAGAGACAACTGCTGAATCGGTGTATTATGCTGGTTTTTGGAGGGGTGTTCATGGAAGCAGAGAATAACAAGCCTGACTTGTGCCTGAAGTACAGCTGAAGAGAACATAGAGCCAGGAATAACTTGTGCTGTTTGTGAGCCTTTCTATTTTGCCAACCCTCTCTCTCCTGTTTAACTTCCCCTCCTTCTGTGTACTTGTGGGACAGAAAGGAGCTTACTGGACCTGTCTTGCTTGGTACCTGCAGGCATAATGGAAACTTGACACATAGCATGGGGAATTCATAGTGAAATGGCTCCTTGTTTTGAGGAGACTTCTCTATAGTTTACTTTTTTCCTGAACTGCTTTGTTTAGGCAGCCCTATTTCTGAGCTTGAATAGCTGGAAGGGTCCTACTCCAGCAGGAACTTCTCATTCAGATTTACACTGGATCTGAAAAACAGATTAGAGAGGGGGGAAAAAAAGAAAGGCAAAACTGAGCTGAAAACCAAATGTTCTTGCAAAGGGCCCAAGGAGCTGCAGACTGAAGAGACTTTCCAGAGGAACATGAGAGTTCACTCCGGGGTTAGGCAGCCAGCCTTCCCAGCAGCTGCCACCAGCTGCCATGCTGCCACCTGAGCTCACACCACTCAGCCTTGTGGCACCCCCTGCTTCGGTAGCCTGGCTTCCTAATTAACACTGGCCCCTCTGGGATATTTACCTTTTCTGTGCTGGATTCCTGTGGTTTGCAAAGAATTCAGGTGTTAGCTTTGAGCCAAGGAATTCACATTGCCTCACAGGCTGCACTTAGGCCAGAGCTGACTGCAGTAGCCACATCCCCCTTGCAGTAACCCCTGCCCAACTGGGGGAGGAGCGTACCTCGCTTCTGCCTGGATACCTGGGATTGGGCTACAACCATTTCACTAGATATTGCCTTGCACAGAAGCTGTGGAGCACTGTTATTCACAGATGTATCCACTGGGCAGTGTGTCAAGCCAGGAGACTTTGTGTTGCTTCCTTAGTTTTTAATTAAGATAAGGAGGTTTGAATCACCGAGGCAAAAGATCTATTTGTCTATCTATATATGTCTCTTAATAGAAATTTGCTGCTTATACAGTCACCTGTTATCTGATGTTTTTTACCTTGAATTTTCTTCTGTAAAATGGGGTAGTTGTGCCTCAGTCTGCTACTGTTTGAGAGTTACAATGAAGCTTACTATATATATAATAGATATTAATATAAAAATATTCCATTTAAAATTTTAAAAGTATTTTTATTGTGTATGTTTGTCATGGCCTGGTGATGCTCTTTGTTAAATTTGGTTCCCATGGTGGGTTGCTAGGCACTTGTCTGTGGTACAGGATGTGGTTCTTTTACAAGAGTTTCATTTTGAACAACCTACTCTTGTTGAGCATGATCAAAACTGCTCTTCTGGTTGAAAGAGTTGTTTAAAAAAAGGTGGAAAAATGGCTCCTTGAGCAATGTTTGTGTATCTTTTAGTAATACAATACTGACCTAGCATAGCCCGTAAAAAGAAGTGTGCCTTGTCAGCTCCAGCAATCTGTCTTCTTGATGTCATGCTTTAAGAAATTCTGAAGGAAAATTAGCTAATACTAACTAGCAAATTTTTAAAAAAATCTTTTTATAAACCCCTCCTCATCCTTCATTCCTCAAATTATTCCTCTGTCCTGCCGTTCTGAGTCTTTGCGTAGTGGATTGTGGTTTACCCAGGCATGTTATTATTAGGTGTAATGGCCTTTAGACTTTGGTTTTCTGTCCTGTGCTGTAAGGGAACCAGGTTCCTTAAACAAAGTGGCAGCTAATAGACTAACAGGGAAGCTAAAGTCTGATGTGTGGGGGGAGGACAAGGGACTGGGAAAGTGACTCCAAGTGTTATGTGTGAGGAGCATGCTTGTAGAAACACTACACTGACTATTTTCAGGCTATTTATGCAGGAACTCTGTATGCAATCATGGAAGAGTCTGTCATTTTTCTAGCACTTGTGTGAGAGAAAAGGGATTAACTATTCTTTCCTCCTTGCCACTCTGGGGTCTTCTATCTTCTCCTTCTCCTTTCCCAGGCCCTGATTTAGATGCCTCAAATAAGCATTCCAGAGCTACCAAGTTTCTTGGTAACATCTTCTGTAAATATTTAATGATTCAGTTTACATGTTTTCAAAATGACAGGCAAACTTTATCTTGTGGTCAGTTCATTTCCTGAAGTAGTACTGGAGATAGGGCAAAGAGTGGTATACAATCCCTCAGGTAATGTCCTGCCTGAAACTGTGACAGTAAAAGGGTAGGCTCTTTGGGTTAAAGCAGTGTGGGGTGTGGGTTAGGGCCAAAGTTTTGTGTGCTGAATTTGGGGATTTTTCCAGTGTGAGCTCTGAAGTGTTTTGTAAATTGCTAGGTGAGCAGGGAAAGAGCTTGCATGTCACTTGTGGAGTAGGTGACTTATTGAAGGTGGAGCTTAAGCATGCTTATTAGGCTTATAATGAACTCTTCCAAGAAGGGGAAGGAGGGCAGTAATCTGTCAGTATCTGAATAACAAAGGTGACACTGAAGCATGGCAGGGAGAGAGCTGGAATGTCTCTAAGTGATATAGTGTTAGTCTGGAGGTTGGGAGTAGTTCTGGAGTCTGAAGGAGTTAGTAAGGATTTCTCCCTTGATCTTTCTTTTTGTGCTCTCCAGGCTACCTGCTGCTATTACTGCCACCCTTCTGTTTGCTCTTTCTCTTTCTCTGATCCAAGAGAAAGTACAACCAGAGGGAAGGTAAATGTGGTGTTGTCGAAGGTGAATACTGTAACATAGTGTAGTTGCTGGTATAGAGAACTGGTTGTTGTCTTCATCCAAGCTGGTGTATGCCTGTGTGATGTGGCTGTGACCAAATGAGACATGGGCAGGTGGGCCAGAACAATGGAAAGTACGAGTGTCATTTCTCTATTTTAAGTTTTGAATTCTGAAATGAAGGGCATCTCCTCTGTCCTGCTGGGGAAGGAGAAGTTGCAGTGAAGGAACAGAGACTGTCAGGGCTGTTCACAATATGATTGTTGCTAATTCTGCCTGGGAGGCTGTATTACTGGCAGCAGGTTGTGTGGAAACAGAGCAGCGCACAGTCAACCTCAGTTTAACCTTTCCTATTTCCAGCTGCAGTTTTGGGGTCAAACCTCTCCTGCAGTATTTCTGCTTAGAGATTTTTGGAATCTAATCTCTTGTATACTGTGTTAGTACATGTCCTTAATTTTCTTAACTTATCCCTTTCCTTATGTTTTGAAAGGACAAGATTCATTACAAGGGGAGGATCTTTGAGCAGTAAGGCCACATAAACAAGTTAATGAACATGAATATCTTCGGTATTACTTGTTGTTCAATTTAGGCAGTGAATATAAAGAGTACGTAACATCAGGACATGGGAAGGTCCTTCCTATGTTCTTGCTGCTATGAGCTGTATTATGTGTGTGTAATATGTATCACAGAGATGACCCAGGTTAATGCTGTGGTAGAGGACCATTCCTCTTGCATTCTCTACCTGTCTCTTCTGCACCCTCTGCAAGTATGTTGGCAGGTGAAAGTAAGTTCAGTTGTTCAACTTTGCAAACTAGTGGTTAGAACTTGCATTATGGAGAAAGCAAATCTGAATTCAGGTCAAAACAGAGTTGATATCCTTCTGATCATGGATACAGAACAGACATCCATTTGTTTCTTGGCTACCTGCATAATATTTCACATTGTTAACAATAAGAACTGCTGGTTTAGATGAAGTGGAGTCAGAAGAATGCACTGATGTGGCAGAAAACCTTCCTGTGTAATAGTGGAAAATGTCACCTTTTCCTAAACTTTTTTTTCACTTGACAAGTCTTAAAGGAAAATTGCTTGTAAGAATTAAAAGCAATATGAATCATTCAGCCCACATGCATTATCAGCAGTGCCTGCTAAGTGTGTTGGGTCTCTGCATTGCTAGGCCTATGGAGTAGTCCAGAACTTGGACAGGAACAGATCACAGTGGGGAAAAGTGACAGTTGCTTGATGCAGAGCAAGAAGAGATGGTATTAGTAAGCAGAAGATAGCATTTAGAAGAGTTTCACTAGATAATATTGTCTCTTTTGCCTGAAGATGTGCCTTCATGTGTGGACAGTCCAGCCTCTGGTTTAAGAGTACTCTTGGATTCTTGTCTGATTGCAGGCTCCCACATAGCAGCATCCACAAGTAATGCTTTGGCTTGAAACAGTACTGTCCTGGCAGATGATGATCTGGACTCACTTACTTGTGCCTTCATCACTTTGGCTGGATTAAAGCAATATGAGACACCTGGGCATGAAGCCTTTAGTGTTTAGGAAAATAGCTTGTGCAGAATATTGCAGCATATGCTTGTGGTAAATTTTGTTACTGGGAAAAGATCAGGCTTGCCCTTTATTTTCTCTGCCCGCTTAGCATATAGTTTCTGAATTGCTTTTAGGATCTCGGCCCTTATCTTTTAAGTGACACATATTCTATTCTTAGTAGTGGCCTGGCATAAAATTGGAAAATAGTAGAGGCTCAGAATGAAATTTGAAAAGAGCATAGCCCTGAAATGAAGTCATCTTCTAAAAGATTGTAAGATTTCTCAAGAGTTTATTCTAATCTCAGGTTAACACCTAGAATATTTTACAAGCATTAGAATTTTCCTGTTTTTCACTCTTACTGTAAGGCCTTTTCCTATGACCTTGGTTTCTCTAAAAATAACATGTAAATTTCTGTTGAAGCAAGACATTCTGTGGCATGCAAGTCCCTTGTCTTTCCTGGAGAAAGCAAGTGTGGCGGATGAGTAGCCTAGTTAACACAGTGGAAGAAAGGTACAGTAAAGTATAGTTTGAAAAGCTGTAGAACTATAGAGTACTGAAGATAACTGTAATGGTATTTCAGAGGTAGCAACACTCTTCCATCCAGAGCAAGCACCAAACACAAGTATAAGGAGTGTGGGCTATTGCCAGCGTTGTACTTGTGATCTGTTGCCATTCTGACATCCAGAGGCTATTGATAGAAGCTCTAGAAATAACTTTGATTTTCCGTTTGCAGACTTGCACTTAGCATGTGGCTAGTCAAACCAGCTCTGGATGAATCTGTTAAGCTGGCACTGAATTCTGCTGTTTAAAGCTTGGTTGTTTGGGGTTTTTTCTAGTAGTAGGTTTGAGTTATTTAATGTTTTGTTTTGGGGTTTTTTTGGTGCATTGCTGAAGTGGCCCATGATATCCCTTAAGATGATAGCACCCTAGTAAAAGAGAAAGTTCATGTACCGAGAACTCTAGAACTCAATGAAATACCTTCTGAATAGTAAATCCCCATGGAAATGTAATTCTGTGCACATGGAGCTCAGACCACCTAATAATTAAGGATGGGCTCTGTAGAAGGAAGCTAATGCAAGCATTTGCAAGGTACAGAAATACTATTGTCTGTGTCTGCCAGGGGTTCATATTCTCATATTTCTGAGTATGAATAATTAAAAACATAAGCTGAAAAGTATGGTGAACCTAATTGCCCTCTGCTTCAAAGTACCGAGGGAGCCATGACTTTCTGAAATGGCTTGCTGCTTGTGCTCAGTATCTTTCAGGATCTGGCTGAAAGTATATTATCAACAAATGCCTTCAGTATGTTGCCAATAAATGTTAAGATGGAGATAATGAAATCATAATTAAGAACAAAATATACGATAGGACTGTTGTCACTGTTTTCAAAACAGAAGTACTAAATTCTGGAAAGTTTCAGTTAAACTGAAAAGAAATTCAAATACTTTTAGCTGGAAATATGTGGAAAGGGGATCCAAACTTCCAAACTCTTTTCTGTTGCCAGCTTCCCTGACTTCATATGTAGTTAAAGCTGAGAAGAATATGGTGCAAAATATTTTTCACTCTTTTAACTTTACTGCTTAGTTACATCATGGAAGGGTTTTTTTCCCTGCCCCTGCTTCCACATTCGTATTTAAGGAGAAGTTTCATCTGATGAGCATTTTCATGGATCTAGTGGTTTAGTTCTTGTGGAAGGAGTTATTTCTCAAAATGGCTACCAAGTGAGGGCAGTAGTGGCTTCATTTTAATGGAGAAATAAGATCTTTGGGTTTTTGGCAGTTCTTTCTAATGGAAGGATTTTTTTTTTTTTTTTTTTTGTAACTTGTTAGATGTCTTTGTATTGTTCAGCTTCTTCTGAACTATGGATAATAATAGGGGGAGGTTGAAGAGGGATGACTTAATAAAGCAAATTGGAGATGCATTCTTTTCTGGACATTAACTTATTTGTGTAACCATCCTTCTTTTGTTTTTTTTTGAACACTCCTTTTTTCTGCATTGAGGCTTCACCCATATCTACTCCTCTTTTCTTGCAGCTAACCCTGCCCTCTTTGGCACATACTTTTCCTCTTGCCCAGGCTTCTTTGGATAGCATGTGTTTGACTTTATGCTTTCTTAATCCCTTTTATGTCTTTTCAGACATTCACATCTTAAGCTGTTTTGGTACAGGAGGATTGTCAGAGTGAAGAATGTGTTTTTTCTCTTGTTGATTTTTTTTGTTGTTTTGATTTTGTTTTGTTTGGTTTGGGTTTTTTTAATCAGTGGCTCATACTGGCCCTTCTTCCAACCAGATGCCCTGGATTCTGCCCTCGATTTTTTTTGTTTTATTTATTTTTCTCCAAAGTCTGAGGCCTAAAATATATATTGAATAGGATTACATGCAGTATAAGAAAATGATTGCGGTTGGGCTAGATGATCATTGTAGGTCCCTTTCCAACTGCATCTATTCCATTACATTATATTCACATTACATTCCATTGTATTTAACTTGGTGGCATGTCCCAGTCTAGATGCCCGATTTTGCAATTGTCAGCACAAATAATATTATCACCTGTTTAATGTTTGATTTTTTTTTTTTTTAAAGTTGTTTTGTGACCTGATCCTAAAATGGAGGCACTGTCCACTTTCTGTACTGACTCTGCATCCTAACACTGACCTTTGTTATGTTTGAAGGAGGATGTACCTGCATCTGATTGAAAGTTAATTGGTATGTTTCTGTAATATGCTCAAGTGACTGTTCAGTCAGGTGATCTGTCTTCCTGTGGCTTTTCAATTTGGGGAGCAGATGAAGTGCAGTGGCTAGAGTGTGCACCTCAGCAGGTGATGAGCTTTCAGCTGCAGTGCATCTGTAGGTGGGTGAAGGCTGGTCATGCAACTGCAGATTCAGACAGCAAGTTTTGCACAAGATGTAATTTTAAACACTTTAAATTGTCATGGCTATCAAGAGAAACAGTCATCCCAGAGGAATCTTCCTGAGAGAAAACTCTTGCAGGCTGCTGTTCTCATTCTCATGTTGACCCGTTCCTTTTCTGGCACACGTATATGATCAGTTCTCCTCTGCCTGCACAGTGCAAACAGCAATGGAGGGGTAGCATGAGCAAGGAGCAGTTGGTTGCTGGAAGTTCCTGCTCCTTCCCCAGAAGCTTGTATTATTTCAGCATTCATTCAACCTCTTCTTAAAGAGATATCCTATTGATAAGATTAGTAAATTGCTTCAGTGCAATTTTGTGCTGTATTCCTATGCTCTTTTAGAGGCATTTGGTGTTCATTGTGTTGTCATCACACGAATTTCTGTACCCATGCAGTGACCTGATCTGGTTTAATGAATAGCTCAGTAAAAAAAGCTGGCTTTAGATGGCTTGCTGTGCAAGATGCTCTTGTACTGGTAAAATGAAGGTAGACGGCTGGTGAAAGAGTGTTTGGAGTTTGGATAGCTCCACTGGAAAAGTAGGATAAAAAGGCTTATAAAGTTATAACTTTGTAGCCAGATCAGGGAGTTGATCTACCTTTGTCCTTTTGTGTCCTTCTCCCTTTTATGTTCAATTCCCTCTACCTGCACATCAACTCAAAAAAAAAAAAAAA
>VXBX01007123.1:64386-149701 GCA_013400415.1 Scytalopus superciliaris
AAAAAAAAAAAAATCCCTGAAACACCTTGCAGAAACCTTTTTCAGTTGAATCAATTATTTGATACATTTCTGATGGTAGGGCATAGGTAAGGGAGTGGTCGTGGGGTATGTGGTTACAGTTTGCGTAAGGCCTTTCAGTCAGGAGGTTGCCACTGTTTCCATAGTAAACAGACTGATTTAACTGTGTTATTGTGGGCTGTAGCAGGGTTCATATGGAGGCTAGATAAGCTTGTAGCAGTGTCTTGCTTCTCACTGAGATCTTCCCTACAGGTCCTTTCTCTCTACTCAGCTAGGTGACATATTTGAGATACGAAGGGCTGTGCTGTCCGAGAATGACAGCACCTTGGAGCAAATGCTGCCTTATTGGACAGATTGGCCTGGCTTGTAGGTTGTGCCTGGTTTTCTGGATGCCTCTTGAGAAAGGGAATTGACAGCTGTAGGCTGTGTAGTTGTTTGTGGTAGAAATCACTGTCTACCCTTTCTTGAGGTGTCCTTATAGAGTACACAAAAACCAAGCTATGCTTGTATGAAACTTCAGGAAATATTGCTTGTAGTATGCATATGTAGTGTGATTACCGTGAATGTGTGTGTTTCCCAGGACCAGTGGATCTTAAGTATTCATGGTAGGTCCTGTTTAAACTGTCCAAAGCAAAGTGGCCTATTTGGCTGGAAAGTCCAAGGACTGCAAATCTAAGAAGTCAAAAAAAGTGTCTAGCATGATGTGTACACTGTTAGGCTGTGAAAACTCTCAGGAGAAAAAAGCCTTGCTACTGTAAGACATTGGAAAACACACTAAATGAACATGGATGTGCCCCTTAAGTATAAGCTGTATTTTTTGTGAGTAGAGGTTGCATTTGATGAAATCTTGTTACATGCCTTCTCGCTCCAGCTGTTGCTGTTGAGTGGTCTGTGTAGTGGTCTGCAGTGACATGTTTGCTTTATCTAGCAAGCATGCCACTTGTTCAAGAAACACTGTGAATCTTTATCCCTCTTTACAGATTTGCAACAGTGAGGTATGACCAGGCATCCAAGAACATTAAAAACCAGTTCATGCATCTGACCAACTACAGTGTCAACAAGAAGAGTGGAGATTATGTCAGGTACTCAGCTGGAAAATGGAACTTGATCTCTTAGAGGTTGGGCCAGTTTACCTGAGTTGGTCTAATGCTGATCCATAGAGGTAGGCCAGTGGTGTGAATCTGCTTCTTTTTTTCATGTTTTTAGCTGTGATGATCCTGAAGTAGAGGATTATGGAAACAAGTGGAGCATGAGTGCAATGCTGAGGTACTTAAAACAAGAGGGGAGAGACACTGCAGGTCAGTACAGATCCTAATCTTATTCTTTTATTCCTTTGTTGGATCTTAATCATCTCACTAGTGTGAATCCTAAGAAGTCAAAGAAGAGCGCCAGTGAGTCCCAGTTAACACCAGAGCAGGGTGGAGGGAAGCATTATTCCTTATTCTAGCACTAGAGGTGTGCATTCATTCCCTGTCCCCAGAGATGAGGCCTAAACCCTTCCCTTTTGCAAATAGTATTCTGAGGCTTTCTCAGGGTGTGTTTCTTAATGTTTTACTACATTTCCCGTTTTTTAAGGTCATTCCATTCCTTCTAAAAGCTTCCCTCCCTCTACTGCTCCCATGGCCTTTCAGTCTGATGAGTGACCAACCTCTGGAGAACTGTGCCAGTTTGAATGACTCTTGGATGTGGTGTCATCTTTCCATGGCTCAGGTTTTTGCTGAGTGTTTTCATTTCAGTCTGTGTTTCATATAAACTAGCTCCTTCTTCCACACCTTTGCCAGGTCTGCTGGGAGTAAATGCATCTGCAGAACAGAATCCGGGTATATCCTTTAAGGGATAAATTACCTGTGATACTGAGGCATCAGTTAAACTACTGATAGCAGCTATGGCCCATATTGCAAATATTGCCAGGGAACACTTAAATGTTGGAAACGGGGGTTCGAATCTGGCTTTCAGATGGAAGTAGACTTTTTCTCTATCATGTGCATGCATGGCTGTCCAATCACTTGCACCATGTGTATTCAGCAAGCTGTGAATGCGTAGTTATTTATTTTGCTACATATCCACACCTCACCCCAACCTGACATATAAAACACACACTCCTAATTATTAAGTAAACTGCTGAGCAATGCAGGCAGTTTTCTTTAACTGTCCATTAAAAGACTTGCACCTTTCTCTGATGCATCTGGTTCTGGTCACAGGGAGGCAGAATGCTGGCTGGAAAGTGCTGGCCTTGTCTGAACTGGCAAGATTTTTGTGCTCTAGGATGTTTATGTACACTGGGATGTTTCCATGCTGTGTTGGCTTCACTTAGTTGTCTTCTAGTACTGAAGTTCACATCTAAATTTGCTTGCATGCTTCTCCTGTAATTGTTCAGGTCCCTGCATGTCATCATCTGAGCATGAGAAATAGTAATCGTAGGCCTAAAGCAAACTCTCAAGTGGTTTGTAGTAGATGTTTGTAGTAGGGATCGCCAAATGTCTGTGTGTATTTGCTTGTGTTCACTTTGAGGGGTGAGGAAGGCTGCCCTTTTATCCCTACTAACTTTTGAGACTAGGCCTCCAACGTTCATTCCCTCCTCCTCTCACTTCTCTATTGCTTGTCCTTGAAAACAGAAGCTAAGTGTAGTGTTCTTTCTATTGCATGACTCATCCCAAGCCCAGGGTAGAATCCAGGTCTATGTCTAATGTCCATCTTTTCTTGCCTTTTGCTCCGTCTCTGCTTAGACTTCTGTTCTGAGCTTTGTTCACAGGCTCATGCAGGGGGCTGCAGAGTGCTTTCTTACTGCAGGTTTTGTATAGGTCAGCAGGACTGGAAGCTGTCAGCAGTCATAATTCTGAAAAGATTTATGAACTTTGGTATGGGAACAGCTGCTTTAGAGGAAGGTGCAACGTAACAGAACGATTATCTCATAAAAGTCTCTTGGTGACTTATGGCTTATTCTCTGAAATTTAAGGACTTACCTTTAACCGACTCTTGTTTAATCCTTCCTAATACTCTGAGTGGGCAGTGGTCAGGCTCCAGCTGACTCGTGCCAATGTATTTGCCATATGTTTCTGCTTACCTGCACTGTACATATATTCTCATTTATCATTCTCATTTGTATTTTTGCACTAGGATACTTTTGCACGTATCTATATACTTACGCTTGCATGGGTTTCTAAACAACATTGCTTTGTCATCCATAGGCTCTTATGTGCTTTGATTTGCAAAGGTATCTGTCCTTATGCATATTCTCATGCCTTTCTAGATATTACATGTTACTTCACAATCTACTTTTTCCTTTTTTCTCCACCCTTCCCCCCCTCCCCTTTCCTTGCAGCACTGATGGCCAACGTGGAGGACCTGATTATCAAGACTGTAGTTTCTGCTGAGCTGGCCATTGCCTCAGCTTGTAAAAGTTTTCTTTCACATCGTGGCAGCTGCTTTGGTAAGGCACTGGGGACATCTTTGTTGATTGACTCTTGAGCAGTGTTTTTAACTTCCAGATTTGTGATGCTACAGAAATTCCCTAATGCTAGGAAGTTGGATACAGTTTTGGTTGTTTTGTTTTGTTTTGTTTTTCTTCTCAGTATAGGCCTCTGTGAGGGAAGGGTACATTGGATCTTAATTGACCCTGTATCAGTGTTGGTCATCAAAATCTCCTGCTAGAAAATGAAAATGGGATAATGAAAAAGGACTTGAAAGGGAACTGGAGAAGTGCTGGAAAGTTGAAGTTACTGACCCGCTAGTGCCCTTGCAAAGGATTGCTGCGGATGATTTAACACATGCTTTTAGAGCATTTGATATTTTCTCCTGAGCCACCTGGCACAACGGTAGTTCTGCATTTTCCTACGTGCGTCTGAGGACCCGGGAGAAACGTGTAACGCGATCCCTGCAATGGTGGTGGAGGCGAATGAGCTGTGCTTTCTGAGAGCGCCGCAGGGTGGCGTCAAAGGCCACTCCTGGCAGGCGCTGGACGCACAACTATGTGCTGGCAAAGGGATTTGAGAGCTCGCTGGCAGCCGATGCTGGGACGAGCTCCAGAAAGCAGCGGCTGGTACCACAGTGTACCTTCTCCCACTTTCCAGTGGCTGCTTCCCAACCTTCCCTAAAGAGGCCTCCTTCTGCTCATAGCTACCCTTTGCTCATGTGGATACATGCACAAAGATGGAGTCTCAGTCAATGCTTAAACTGAAGGCCAAGCTTGGCTTAAGCTATCCTTTGTTTAGGTATCAGGTAAACTAGATTGTGAGAGGTAAAGTAAAGACATTACGTGGTCCTTGCACGGCACTTAGATACTGACACTTCTGCAGCTTTCAACACTCCAGTATAAATGCTGTTATCTTTGGACAGTCAGAGATGATGAGACACATCCTGATGCCTTTGTTCGAAGTTGAAGGATCTAGTCATGCATGGAGATTTGTGAGTTAAATAATAGTTTCAGTGAAGTGGCACTTTACTGGTTACTCCTGAATTATCAAAAACTGGATTTATAAAAAAAAAAAAAAAAAAAAAAAAAAAAAAGCACGCCAAAGAAACTGTAACTACCTCTTTTTTGGCTTCTCCCTTTTCCTCCCTCCGTTGTGTCTCTCGATTCCTCTGAGCTGTGTATGTGGAAACTAATGTTCCTCATGTACTTTCTGCTGGGCCTGGCTCTGAGGTTATCCCACTTCCTGCTGCCTCCCCAGGGCTGCACTAACCACCCTCTTAGATGCTCCCCCACAAATAAACTGTTTTGTTCCATCTATTTCAGTGTAAACATGAATTAAGAGCTTCCCAGGAAAGAGAGCTTAAGTAAGAGCCATACTGCTTCCCTAGGGAGCCTTAGGCATTCCAGAGCTCAGTACTTTTTGCCACCTTCCCCCACGATTAAGTGGTGGTCCTTGTCCCAAGGATTTGAACTGTGTCATATTGTATGGCTCATTTGTCATCAGTGTTTCTTGTTCTGACACTCTTTGGCTGTGCCACAAGGTTAACCCCATTGTAATAGACGCTTTTTCTAGCTGGAAATATTCAGAATGTGTCAGTGCATACCTCTTAACATGGAGGAGAAGACTGGTAATGAAGATTTCAAGGCAGCATGCAGACTCTCACAAGAGACTTTTTGTTTTAGTTTTTTCATTCTGGGCTGTAAACAATGAACTGCATGTGTGCCCTGAGAAGGGCTGATCATTTGAAAAGTATATCAGACTTCAGAAACCTTTATTTGAGATTCAGATGCAGCGGTGGGACTTGTTTCGAAAACTTTTAAAAAATATAACTGTGTACTCTACTGTAATGCTGTTTGAGGGAATAGGACTCCCATACAGTAAGACTCCCAACAAAAATTGCCACTTTCTTGCTAAAAATTAAATCATAACTATTATTTGTCTAGATGAGGTTGACTGCTTCTCCACCAATTTAGTGGTCTTCCAGTCCTTTCCCAGGTAAATGTTTCTATGTGTAGTATACTTGTTTTCTAGATTTAAAGGAAGAGAGGTCATTCATGCCTTCTTAATTTTCTAAAATAAGACTGATGAGATAGTCTGATTCCAGCTATGAGTGCTTGCCTAGAAAGTGAGACTGATAGTTCAGGATGATTCTTTTTCTAATGTCAAAGTGGAGTGCTGCTGACAATTTGTGAAAAGATTGTACTGAGTCCCAGTTTGGCTATGTAATGTGAGCTGTTTACTGCATTCTAGTAATATATCAGTTTTCAGAGGACTTGGAATGCTCAGTTTTGGTCCTCTGAAGTGCATCACAGAAAGCAGTGCAAGTACTATGTGATTTTGTTGCCCTGTTTGTGCACTGTTGTTAAGAAGTGATCTCAAACCCCTACTTTGTTTTTTGTGATTAGCTAAAAATTCCTCATGTATAATTAAGCTCCTAGTAAAAACTGTCTTAACCAGTATCTCCAGAGGACAGCATCCTGCAGGTCTCTAAATCACTGCATTGTCCCAAAGTTGGTAACCAGTTGAGTTGTTGGTTACCTCTGCAGCCTTCTTTAAGAGAAACTAGATTTTGTGCTGGCTTTGAGAGATGTGGCATCTCAGTGTGGGAACAAGAGGTGTTAAAGACTGCCTTGTTCTCCCTCCTGAAGCAAGCATTTCTGGGTAGGCTAGAAAAGGCAGTGAGGCTTGCTTTCAGACAGTCTGAAAAACCTCCCTGTAGGATTGTTTAGTAGGGCATGAAATGAAGGCAATTTGGTGCAGCACGTATTTTTGCTAGCATCCGGTGTAGCACTGGGTTTTCTGCACTCACTGAAACGTGGGCCCAAAGAAGCAATAGATTTAAGTTCTCTGTTTCATTCTCAGTTCTAGTCAACCCAGCTGTGACACTGTTGAGCTCTTCTGCAATCAACGAGGCAGGGCAGGATAGAGTAATGGGCATATTGATGCCATCAAAGCAATGAATTTCTTATTTAGCTGCTTCTGTATCCTAAGGCCAAATTGTTCAGGCTTATGCTTGTGATCACATCTGCATTAAGATGGTATAGAACAAACAATAAACTATTGTAATACTTGAGTGGTGCTGACCTAGAGCTAAATGCTTAAAAAGTTTTCATTTGTATCTAATCACCAGTGTCTCATCATCTATGTTGCTGTTCTTCATGAATGGTTTATTTTCTTAGTAGTAACAGCTGACGTATTTGGAAGAAGCATTTTATAGTATTGAACAGCACTGATCTGTTCCATAATGAATTTTGCAGAGTAATAAAAATTTTATATTCTTAAGAAATTTCTGTATACACTTGCTTGACATGAGGTAAGTCCCTGTTTAGTGACTAAGGTCAGCCATACATAATACTGTGTATATTCCCTATGTTTTTCTGGTTTTTTAGGTGACATGTCACAGAAAAGTTGGACAAGGATTCCCTACTCTTACCCTTTTTTGCAAGGCCTAATCCATTCTATTTTTATAGCCTTACTATTGGTCTTTGCTTTAAAGTTGGTATATAAAGATGCCCTTTGAGTCTGAAAAGGGTTGTCCTTAGAGTCCTCCGGCTACGATCAGATTCAGGAGACCTGTACCTTTCGAGACAGGTATTTTGATGATCTAATGAGCAAGGTAGCTTTTGTCATGTTACTGTATCTTCAAATTTGACAAAACTGTCAGCTGAGCCTGAAGGGTAAAATGACTTCAAAGGACAGGATTTTTCAGTTGTAGCTCCTGTAGGAATAGGAGGTCTTTGCCTGCACTGTTTTTCTGACTTGTCACTGAGAAAGACCTAGAAAGAGTTAAATCTTCCAAAAACAGTCATAAAGAAATTGCCAGTTTATCATCAGTGGACCCGTGTTACCAAAGTCTGAATCAATCCTGGCTTCTCATTTCATCTTCTACTGCCAGTAGTTCTTGTAGTGACATTAAAGTCTTCAGCAGATAGACAAGAATGTGAAAGTAAGGAATACCAGGTTATTCTCGTCTCCTGGTTTTCTTGGGGCTGAGGTTCTTGGTGTTTAGGAGCTTGAAATCAGAAGAACTTGAGCTGATAAGGTCAGGAAACATGCTCTTTCTCCTTCACCTTATGTACCCTTCTATCTAGAGAGTCAACTGACTTATTTTCATCTACGTGCTACTATATCTTGTTAATTTGGGCACCTAAGTTTGCTGAGAACCGAGCAGCTGCATACCTACTCTTATCTTCCTCTCTGTCATAAGGGATGTAAAATGATGTCCAAAAATGGTTTCTGGGATATTAACCTTTTTGCTTACTATGATATCACACACTGAGTTGAAAATGTTTCTCTTTCATGGGTGGTAATTTATTGACCCAGTATGATTAGGATTATAAACGCAGCCCAATTTGCACCAAGACTCCTGTTCTTTGATGTTAGCCTTGAAGGTGGCCTTATTAACTTTTCTGAATTCAGAGTTGAAGGATGATTTTGAGTCTGATTTTTGGTGTAGGTGATGAGCCCTGCTCAACTGTAGTCAGGAAACCTCAGGAAAGAAAGTAGTGGTTTATGTAGAAGGAAGACAAACAAGATGCTGGAAGGTCTTGAGGACAAGACTGACAAGTTGCTGATGTCACTTGGCTTGTTGATCTTCCTCAAGGATGGCAGTGGAGGGGGAGGTCTGATCTCCTCTTTGATGGCCAGCAGTAGGACACAAGGAAGTGGAATAAAGCTGCATCAGGAGAACTTCAGATGGGACATTAGGAAAGGGCTCTTCACTGAGTGGGTGGTTGGTCACTGGAACAGGCTTTCCAGGGAAGTGATCACAGCACAAACACTGTGAGAGTTGAGAGAGTGTCTGGATGATGCTTCTAGTCATGTGGTTTAGTCTAAGGTAGTCCTGCAAGGAGCAAGGAGTTGGACTCAGTGATCCTTATGGGTTCCTTCCAACTTGATTTGTTCTATGACTCTATGTGTGCACTCTGAAATGAATCCATTTCTGAAGACTTTTATTTGGAATGTGACTAAGTGTCCTTCAGGCTTCAGTAGAAGGACAGAAGGTTGAGAAGTCATCTTATGAGTGATGGGCTTTCTCTGGTTACCTGTAGTGCAGAAAGTGCCTCTAAGTGAAGCAGTCACATATTTGGCCAAGATAGGATGAGAGACTCTGGCAGGTGCAGACGGCATCTTGTAAGCAGACAAGGACACTAACATGTGGAATAATTTTGTCCCCTCTTGCCAGGCCTTTCTTGTAATAACACTGAGAGTTAAAACCTTCTTCTGTTACAATAAAGCTCTCTAAAAAATGGAATTAAGATGTATTAGAGGGCAAGGTGAATTCCTGCACGAGACTACAGCACCAAAGCCCTTGGTGTCCAGAATAGGGGTTTCTATTACATTATTCTTGATAGGACATTGTGGTCTTTTGCTTATCAAACCATAAATTTTGCTGGTCTTTTGTAAGAGTAACAGGAATGATTTGGGACCTGACTGATAGCCCCCAATATGTAGATTTGTTCATGTCCCTGTAGTTATTTAAGATGTGCTCTACCACAGTTGAAGCAGGTACTGTACCATCACTAGATAAAGGGATGGAGTTCATTTACAAAATACTGTGTAGTTGCTGAAGCCTTAAGCTTGGCAGCATATTCAGCAAAGCAGTATGGCTGTCACTATAGTCTTGGAAGTTTTTCTCCCTGTCACTGAGTGGTTGCTGCTTTGGATGAAATTGTAGCACAGTTAATTTTTCTAACTTTTTTCCTGATACCTTGTTACATGTTGTCTATAAGCATGGTCTGCAGGATACACCTTTATATAAGCACAGAAAAAGTAGGAAGGAGAAAGGGAAGACTTGAATTTCAGTGGCAAAAGTGTAATTCTTTGCATTAGGAATGTCTGTAAATATGCTCCTGCATAAAATCAGGCAATCAGGTTTTTATTCTAAAACCAGAGGAGTGGCCTGCTATGCAAATTTTTTTTTCACCGTGTATGTGTCCCTTCCTAACCTCAGGTTGTCTCCATTCAGTTGCAAAATAGGTACTTTGTAGTAAAGCTTTTTTTCCCAGGGAACAAGCTGCAAACAAAAAACAGAATTACAGTGACCCAGAAGGAACCAAGTTTATTCATTCTAGGCAAAATCATGAAAAATTTGTTTGCGTTACCATGCTATCACTTGTGATTTACTTTCTAGACTTAGAGAGAATAACAAATTTTTGGGGGATATTTTGTAAAAGGCAGTGCCAGTGCAGTCTTGGACAGGATTATAAGCTGAATTTGGAATACATGGAGGTTTATCAGAACCAAAGAGCTTGACACCATATCTCTAGCCTTCTTCTTAGTCTTAAATTATGTCATTGGTAAAAAAAAAATAAATCTCTGGCTGAACTGTTGCTGTTAGACTTTAGTCTGAAGCTAGGCCTTCTTTTGTGAGGATGGGAAGCTTAGTAGGCAGTGACTTCTCTATGGGGGCTAGAGGGGAGAGGCAGACTGTTCCTGCTGTGTCTTGGCCGTAGCTAATACCTCCTGATATAATTTGTCTCTTTAGCAAAGTGCAGGGTTGAAACATGTTTTTGTGTATTATAGTAGCAAGAGGAGGGGAGCAAGGGGAGGCGCTATGGAAACTTGGTATCTTAGTTTCTCCTATTCTTCTCTTACAAACAGTAGTGGCACTAGGTGAGTTGTCATGAATGTACTGTTGCCATAGGATGAGGCATGCTTTTGTTTTTCAGTCATTCTGTTTTCTTTACTCTCTCTACAGAGGGAAATGGCAACCTTGCTTATATTCATAACTGCAGAGGATATACTTTTGATCTTGCTATGCTCATATGACTCAACATCTTTTTCCTGCCTCTGTATTTATTTTTACAAATGATAGTGAAGTTTCACAGTGGAAAGGATAGTACTGCTTCTGTGTTTAATCTAGTTAGTGCCTTTTGTAAATGTGGAAGAGGTCCAAGAACTTATTTCTAGGTAAACTTCTGACTGTTTGTTGAGCCCATCTTTGTGCTGAGTCCTTTGTGGAACCTGTGAAGCTTGATTCTGTTGCCAGAACATGGATATTGCATAGCTGCTGATGCCCTGAGGTACAGAGACATCTGTCTGTGGGTTGTAGATACAACCTAGAATAATTAAAACTTGGGGCATTATGGAGCATTAGTGGAGTCTCCCTAGGAGACCCTGAGGCATTGCAGATGACGTTAGATGTCTGTGTTTAACGGTGGAATTGAGCCAGCAGGGATAACCTGAAGAGCTTACTGTCCTAATAAACAAGGTAGACACAAGGAAAAGGAATGTAAAGCTCCAGCAGCATGTTTAGGGCTAGCTGAGGTCAAGAGGTTTCCCATGTGTATTTGTAAAAGTGGACAGAGTGAGTAACTGGGTGGGAAAGATGGAAGTTTAAAGAGCAAGTGATGGGCAAGAGAATTGTGTGGGAGAGGAGGACAAAGTTAGAGGAGCCAAAATACTAGCAAAGGTCCTTTGAGGGGCAAAGGGAGGGAATGGCCAGCAACAAGAGAAGCAACAGCTAGTCAAAACAAAATGTGCTGCTTCCTGACTGGGGCTGGGAGGTTGTAGACCAGCAGCTGCTACAGACCCACTCATTGACTTCTCTGCCTTGGCTATGAGCTGCCTATCCACTGGAGTTTTCTGTGCCGTTAAGAGTCATTTGTCTTCACCAAATCTGAGATTATATTTTGAAATAATATATTAAAGTAATCAGAAGTTTCCCCTGGTCAAAATGCTTTGCTAATGTTTACACTTAAAATCCCCACCTCCTCCTTTCCCCTCTACTGCAGCCTTTCCTGTCTGGGGAGCAAGAGAGCCAAATGTAGATTCAGCCTCTTTTCTTTGCAGTGAACCAGCTCTTTAACTCTGTTGTTTTGCTTCCCACTCAGTGTCTGGCTACAAAGTCTAGGGAAGTAAGCAGGCAGTGCTCTCTGCTGCCATTTCCCCCGCCCTCCAAGTCCCCCCCACAGCTCATTAACTTCCCGTTATAAGATACATGAGCTTTTGCACAGCTGTCTGCATATGAAGAGCTTGTCAAGCTGTCCAGCTCTCCAGAGCCAGCATCAACGTCAGGCAGGCAACTGAAGGCCAAGGCCGGAATTTAAGGAAAGCAGCATGGCAAAGAAATTCTCCTGCCTTTATTCCTGGCACTAGGAAACTGGTTAATTCCATGGAAATCCTTTTTTTCTGCCAGTACCCTGTTCTGTGGTGTTTTGAAAAAAAATTTCTCTTAAGTTGCCCTGATTATCATTAACTGTATCTTTTAGTGCTGAAAGAGGGAATTGCATAAAGGGCAGCTTCTTCTTGCAACTCTTTCCAAACTGAAGAGAAGGTGTGTGTGTGTATAGAGTGGAATAGTAAGATCAGTCTTGGAATGGGAAGCTGCCTTCAATCTGTCCTGTGTAGAGCAGAACACATCTAGCAGATGTAATGTGTTCTGAATGTTTTAGAAACTAGGGAAAAAATATTTTTATCATGGTTTGCTGCAAAGTGGCAGGCTGTCAGTAAGCTAACAGGTTATGGGAGGTTGTCCGTATAGATGGAGCTGCTGAAAAGTCTGTTGTAATCCTGGGGGGATACTGCAGAAAACATACAGGAATAATTGATAAGAAGCTGATGCTTGAAAGAAGCAAATTTTCTCTAGCTGACTGGAACAGTGAATATAGGGATTTAAAAGTGAAAAGAAGAATGAAGTTCTTTTGTTTCCAGGATTCAGTGGAAGAAGTAGATTGAACCTGCTGTGTTTGTGTCAATTCTATGTGAAAACGAGTAGAAGAGTTTTGCACTAACTACAGTTTATGGGCAGCAAAGAGTTTGTTTTTGATACAGTGCTTCCCTAAGACTCATTTTTCACTCGCCTCTCTTCCCCACAGGCAGAATATATTTAATCTTGATTCTGAGGAAGTGAAAATTCCCACTTGTGGAATGTTGTTATTTGTTCGGCCCTAGAGAGTTCACTGGATTTAACATAAATTATTTAGATAGGAATGACTTGATAAAGACTAGTGTTGGACCTTATCTGGATGCTTAAAGATGCAATAAGGTGAACTTAGAGTGTCTGCTGTGTTTTCAGAGCTGTATGGTTTTGATGTCCTTATTGATGACACTCTCAAACCCTGGCTCCTGGAAGTGAACCTGTCCCCATCATTGGCCTGGTAAGTGATTCCCAGTTTAATAATGAGGACTGTTGCTAGAGATGGTTGTCCTTGAAACTTGTGGTCCCAGGAGGGCATGATACCTGCAGATTATTTGTTCCACTGCTGATTGGCAGAGAGGATAATACTTTGCTTTTTCATTTACATAAACAAACTTATTGCAGCAATAGGTTTTGAAAGGCCCTGTTTGGGATTCTGTTTTCAATTATTTCTCTTCCACAGTCTGTCATCATTGTTAACACTTTGTAATCTCCCATCACAGATGAATTTTTAAACTTTCCTTACTGTTGTGTGGGATTTCAGTCTGCTTGGCTGATAGAAGCTTTAAGGTTTTGGAGTCCAAGCAGAGTTCAATCATTATGTTGAGTATGTAGGTGAATGCTCAGGCTCAAATGTTTGGCCTAGTACTCTCTTTAGCTACAATCTAAAGAGTGCGTATTGTCTTGACCTTCATGCTGACCCTCATCCTCTAATGAAAATTGGGGAATTATTTTTGTAGATCTCTCAATTATGATTTTATGTGGAAGAGGCATAGTTATTTGTGGGTTTTAAAAATTCTGTGACAGCTTTTATCAACTTCATGAAGTGTAGCACAGATACATTCAAAGCAAATGTTTCTAGCTAAGCAGAGTGAAAACAAGGCTGTATGTGTTTACATTAGGACACTAAAAGCTGTGGAAAAAGGAAAAAGAGAATCTGTTGCTGTTTGATCTTTACCTATGTATGTGAAAATCACCTAGTTTTCTTCCCATGTTCTTTTTGCCTTTGTTAAGAATCAATACAAAGAAACTATATTGTGAGTTACACTGGTTCCTGATGCATTCCTCTCATTTAGTGCCAGACAAATAATTTCTCTTGTCCTCTCTTGCATGTGGGAACAGTGATGCTCCTTTGGACCTGAAGATTAAAGCTAGCATGCTCTCAGATATGTTCACGCTTGTAGGTGAGTGTAACAAAAAGTTTCTTCAATCTTTCTTTTGTTTAAAACCAATGAAAGGTAGGTTTATGAGCTGCGTGTTATTGATGAGCATAACTGAGGCAAACTCCAATTAAGGAAAGCAATTGTATTTAGCACTGGGAAGTGGTATGTGGACATTTCAACTTCAGAATAATCTGTCTGTTTCTGATGCTTAGGTGGTGTTAAGAGTCTCAGTATTGTATTGGAAGACGCTATTCTTTAAGTACTTGATTTTGAAGCAAGTTACAGTTTTTATTAAAAAAATGTTGTGCAAGGTACAGTTTGGGACTAAACAATGCAAGGTATAAAAAAAGAAAAGCATCCTTATTGGTCTGTGGGTAGGGACAAGAAGGTCATATAGAGGTTGAGATTGTGAACAGGAATGCCAGGTTTATATGTGAGGACTTGCCTGTCTTAAAGTTCTCATGTGGCTCCTGATGCCCACAGGCTTCGTGTGCCAGGATCCAGGCCAGCGGTCAGGCCGGGCCATTTATCATTCAACTGAATCTGTCAGGAGAAATGCATACCAGAAAATGCAGGTAAGTGATTTTAACAAGCCAGAGCTGAGGAGGATAGCAAAAAGTCATTCTTATTGAATTTGACTCACAGGTGAGAGAGGCAGTGAGTGAGATTATTTGGATTTCTAGCATAACTACAGAAAAAGAAATGTTTAACTGTGTGGGTGGTGAAGCACTGGAACATGTTGCTCAGAGAGTTTGTGGACTTTGACTTCTTTGTGGGCAACAAGCTTCCAGAACCCTAGAGCCTTATAAATGTCTCCAAGACTTCCTTCTAGGTGGAAAGACCTTCTTGCATTTGAAATGTAAGACTTCTTTCCCATTCTGTTTTGGAATCTCTTGCTGCCTTTCCCTTGGATGGTTGGACCAAGGCTTCATGTGGCTTGCTGTGACTGCCCACTGCCTTTTCTGCTGAGTTAGTGCATTCTTAACACTGTAATGCTGAACAACACTTGTTCTCTATCTGGTTTTGGCTATGAAATGGGTTCCATAAATATCTGTGGAAATGGGGCACTCACAAAAGGCAGGGAGATCTGGTACATCACTTGGGACTTTGAACACATTTCTCTTCAGGCACGTAGACAAACAGTTTACCCTGACACGCTCTGCATCTGGTACATGTGCTGCTGTGAGGGACGTGCAACGTGGCTGTGTAGCTCTAGTTCAGTGAGAAAATGACAAGTAATTTTTGTTCAGTAACAGTGTACCAATACACTGCCCATTTTGGTATAGGGAAAACTCACAGAAGTTGCAGTATTTTGTTTCTTGTAAAACTCAGATTCTTTAGTCACTGAGAGAGAGATGAATAACTGTTAAGGTGGGATTTGAGTATCTATAGGATGCATGTCTGAGTCCGAAACTTCTAAGGCCAGTTTAATAGGTAGGGTTTTAAATACATATCTCTCTGACTACAAAAGTGCTCTTTCTATGAGACAAAATATACATCAGATAAATTAGGAACCATTCCAGAAAAAATAACCTTCTCTCTTGGAATAAAGTGATCAGATCCTGATGGTTTGACATCTTTTATCTGAAAAAAATTACACAGGACGGTTTCAGAAAATTATTGTGCTTGGAAGCATTGAATTTTAAGGAGGCTTTAAACTTTTATTTGTTTAAAAAAACCTTAAAGAGATGTAAAGCCTAGCCAGTTGAAATGTGAAAGAGTCATATGAGAGAGCAGTGGTTACGAGGTTGGATGCAATTATCTTTTGCGACAGTTGTCCCCCTTACCTCTGTTTAGCAGGAACAGGCTTATGATCCAGTGATAAAGTTTTACAGCATGTTTTTTGTAAGTACCTATATGGAAATTCCATGGCTAAACAGATGCTTAGAACTTTCCATGGTTCGAGGATGTTTTGTCCTGTTCTTTGCTGAAAGCATTTTATCTCAGATTGTTGGATCTTCGATACCTGTTCCCATTCTCAGTTGCAAAGGGTATGTTGAATGTCTTTTGTTTTTCTTTCTTCCTTCATGATGTCTTAAGTTTTGGTTGTTCACATAGATCATCTTTAATCATTGTAAACATTTCTGCTTGGGAAAGAAATGCTGATACCAGTGCCCTGGAGACGCTCTCTTGCTCTTGAATAACTGTCCTGAGATAGTCTGAGTTTCACCAGATGGAACTGGTGAAAGTTTCTTGTGCAATTTCTTCAGTTTGACTCTCTGAGCATTTCTCCCTCCGGGGAAATGAACAATTTAGCTGCTTCCTTTGTAACTTCTTGTTGATTTGGGTTGGAGCTCTTTCAGTTAATTGTAAGCAATAAAGGACCTTGACCTGTTTTGTATAGACCAACTGTAGTGCAGAACTTGTCAGTAGTACAGCTAGAAATGGTAGATAGGTCCCATGAGACTATTTTTTTACACCAGTTGCACCTCTTGGACGTTGGAGGAGGAGACAGCCTGAATATCACTGAAGGCAAGAAAAATCTAAGCTCCTATGATAATTGTTTTCTTTTGAATCTGCCTCTGTCATTAAAATGGTCTTGCCTGCAGGCCTGATGCCAGATAAGTAATACAGGGTGCTTTCTGACATTTTGATGATGTTTCTACACCTGTTTTGGAATGTTAAATATCATCTTGTTTCTCCACAAGAACTGGAATATTGTTGAGATATTTAAATGAAATTACTTGTGGAATTTCAGGATTGTTACTATTTTTAAAATCCTCTTTGTTTTATGAACAATTCTACTAGACAGCATCTGCTTCTGCTTAATACATGGCTATTAAATATCTTTATCTGAGTAACTCTTACCTTACAAAAATATCAGATTTGGTCATCATAGTTGAGTTCAGAGCTCTTTTCTGTGTGTTTTTGAAAATTGCATGTCCAGATGCATTCTGCACAGCTGAGCACATCTGAGGATAGGATTAGTGCTGTGTTTTGAATAGGCACAGGATACATTTGTACAGGATATGAGGAAGGTCTGAACTGAGATGGTAGAAGCAGTTAGCTATATCTCTGGACTTCAGTTATTACAGAATCATAGAATGTTTTGGGTTGGAAGGGACCTTAAAGATCATTTCGTTCTAACCTTTCTGCCATGGGCAGGGATGTGTTCTACTAGACTGGGTTGCTCCAAGTTCCATCCAGTCTGTCCTTGAACACCTCCAGGGATGAGGCATCCATAGCTTCTTTGGAAAACATGTTCCAGTGCCTCACCACCCTTAGCTTATACTGTTTTGCTTAGGGTACTTGCTGGTCCTCAGCGACTCGGGCAGGAGTGAGAGTGTCTTGGAGAATACAAGGTCTTTATTCTTTTTGTGTGTCTTGCAGCGTCCTGCATCTGCACAGTCACAAGCAGCAAACACCAGATTGGTAAGTCTCCTTCAGCTCCCGTCACCAGTACAAGGGATGCAGTTTCAAACGCTGTCTTGTACAGTGCTTTTGGCATGATTAATCCCTAACTGTATTTTGCAGCTAAAGTAGCCTAGGGGGGTAGAGTAGCAATGTGGGGGAAAGTCAAAAAGAGGAGAGAAGATAGTACTGGTGTACGTTTGCATGTGGCTAAAGCAAATGTTGGAAAAATATTTACAACACTTACAGCAGCTTAAAAAAAGGTAGGTGAGGTGTGCTGAGAGTCAAGTTCAGCTGGGTCAAATCCCTAGAAGTTTTGAAGACTACAAGTGTTTCTGAACTGCATCTTAAATTTATAAAGATGTTTAAAGGTAAAGTTGTCACTCTGATCATCAAATGTTGAAGACTGTGGAAGCACAGTAGGTAGACCATTGAAAAGAAAAGTACAAAAAGTAATGAGAAGCTGGTAAAACCAGCAGCAAATAGGAGTGTCACACCAAAAGGGAGGAGGAAGAGGAATAAGGGGATGGAATAAGTCAAAATGATGAGGAAAGCGCAGGTGAATCTGCAGACAAAATCCAGGTGGCCCTATAAAAGAAGTAATAATTTTCTGTGAGAAGTCATTTGAAGGACACTGCAAACATTTGAGAGTGAATTGGGTCAAAATAGAGATAAGAAGGATTTCTTAAAGTTAATGGAAAAATATGGACTATTGTTAGCATAAGTCAGACTGATCTACCTTTCTGAATGTCATATTTGGCACCTTTCTTGCAAGCCATATGGACAAATCAATGTTAGTTTACAATTCTAAGCACCTGGCTGTGTGGGGACATGGTGGACATTATTTTGCTGCTGGGCGTCCTGCATGAATATAATGGGAATTATTCTCATTTGGTTTTTTTATAAGGTTTCCCAGCAGGAAGGGAAGGTAGGACAGATGGAATCATCTTGAGTACCTAATTTGTTCTATGCATTGCTATTTATGTCATTCTGTGTAAGTTTAGCTGAGGCTCAGAGGAAAGTCTTATTGAATAATGAGGTTTTGTAGAGAATAGGAAGGATCTTTGTGCCAAGTGCTGTCAGTGCTTAGTAAAATTAGAATCATGATGTGGGAACCAGGGATACTTGCAGAATTTGGAGATACACCAGAGCAGTTGGATTTATCTATACTTCTAAAGATAAGCTGGGTCAAAGAGGAAACAAGGTCTTTGTGAAGTTGGAGACATTTCTGTGCTACAGCCAGAGGGTATTCTGTAGTGAAACACTGAAAAAAGTGTTTGTGCAGGAAGCCCAGTAAAGTTAGAGTTTTTCTCTAGCATTTTGTCAGCAGTGTATTTTTGTTCTCAGGTAGAAGCCAGAGCTGCCAATTTGTAGGCATATGTTTTCTGTTTGTAATCAATGAAATCATCTCTGTTGTATTCAAGTTTTTCTTTAGTAAAGTAGATCATCTAATAGGATGAAAAATTTCCTGTAATGTTCTCTTTGAGCAGCAGTTCTCACATGGTGATGATTGTTATGGTGGCGTCAGGAAATGGCTTTTGAGAGAAGGTTACCTATCAGGAGATTTTAGAGGAAGTTGTTAAGCAAAGTTGTTGAGCTGTGGGTTTGAAATGGAGGAAAGCTTAGGAAGGAGGACTGAAAGGCTTTCAACTTAGTGCCGTCTACAGCATCAAGCAAAGCTGTTTGGTTACTGGCATTTTTATTTGTTCTGCAAATGCTTGTGTCTCCCGACTTCTCATCCGGATTGTGTAATTTTCTCATATTTTTTTAAAAATCAGTTTTAGTTAGGCTGAACAAAATGTTTCAGCTGGCACCATGTCTGTTTTATCTTTGGATCTTTCTGGCCCAATCACTGCAGTGTAATCTATTCTAGTGCAATGCCTGCTGCTTTTGCTTCATCTACAGATTTTGAATAACTGCTTGCAATTTCTAATGAAACAGAGAGAATTAAATTAAATTCCAATAGTCCTTACAAATAAAGATGCCACTTTATCCTGCCATGGATTTTATTTGTATCTGAGTAGTACGGAATATTCCCCTGGATTTACCCAGTTTAAGGTTTCTGTCATGTTTTTCTCCTCTTTCTAGATTAAAAATGCTTTCCGTGCATTCTTTGCTCAGCATATAGCTAAAGGAAAATTTGAATTTAGTATAAATGCCCAAGACCTTCTCAGCTAGACTCTTTTAATGCTATTTTACAGAGGTAGTTTATCTGAATTTAGCCTAAGACTAGCTTAAATTTACTTGAGAATAAGTTAAAAGATTTTAGTCTTGCCCAGATTTGAAGATTTTTATAATCCTGACAATTTGAAGACATTTTGAATTCCTGTCCTTTTGTTAGAATTGGTCACAACTGCCCATCAGGTTAAGAATAAGCTTGTTGAGTCTATCTGCAGATTATTTATTTTGTAATTTTTAACAATAAGCATAATTATGCAAATTCGCATTATGTATTTATGTACATCTACAGGATCTGTCTGTTAAGTAGGAAAAGTAGCAAGTTGACATCCAGCAGTATAGTAACAAAAGAGTAACAGGTGGTGGACTTTTCCCTGCAACATTTATGTCATCAGTGAATTAAAGTTCTGTGGTTCTACTGTAGCTACACAATTAGAACAGAGAATTATGGTTCTGGTACCACTGATGTGTGAATCTAAGTGTATTTGGAGCCTGTGGATGATGGCTCTAGTGCCCCTTGGGTGAGGATTTTTCTGTATGACATCCTGACTTCCGCTTTTGGGTATGTCTCTTGTCTTCCTGGAAGGGGTCAGGGGTGTAAGTACTGGCACTGATGCCTGAATTGTAAGTCCCGCTATGCTAAAATCTAAGGGTGTGAATACTCACACTGAGTGTTGTCTGTGGCATGGACTCTTCAACAGCTGGAGTGTGGAATTGTGAATTCTGGCTGTGGTGCTCCAGACTGTAGATTCTGCTGGGAACGGGGTCCTGGAATTTGAATATAACTTTTTTAGTAAGAAAATTGAAAGAAGAAAAGAGTAAAATCTGGATTCACACTGTCTCTACAGCGTACCCGTCCTCTGTCTGCCAGTGATGCTGAAGTTAAAAGCTCGATGCCCTTAGGCAGGGAAAAAGCAACAGGAAGGCACAGCAGCTCTATGCTAGGCCTCTCCATGGAGGAGGTAAGTAGACTGTTAACAAGCTTTGTTTACTGTGCCTTTCATTCAGTATGTGAGGTTATTTGCTTAGCAAAGAGCAAATGTGTGTATATGAAAAACATGACAGAAGTAGTATAATTTCCAAAACAGAATTGCTGCCTTTTACTGCTGGTCCTGCCCTTGCCCTCAGTTATGCCAGGCATACATATATGCTTGAAGCAGTGTTAGACTGCTTTGGAATTTAAGTGCAAGGCAAAACTGCCTAAGGATATCACATGTACCCAGCCATTGTCAGGACTGAATAGTCTTGTCTGCTGAAACAGAGATATTTTTTTTTTTTTTTTGTGAAAAAAGAGTTTTTTTTTTTTTTTTTTTTTTTTTTGTAAGGTTCATTTTTTCATTGTGATGTATTTTGCTGGATTTTTTTTGAAATTTTTAAATCCAGATAAAAGTTCTTCGTCGAGTGAGAGAGGAAAATGAACGAAGAGGAGGCTTCATCCGGATATTCCCTACCCCATTAACATGGGACCTTTATGGGTAAGAATAAGAATCTGATAGAGTAGGAGTGATGCTCTCTGTTGAGGGATATTCTGTGTTGGATATCAGCCATCATGGCAATCAAGCCATTGAAAGTTTTGGTAGAGCTTATTTTAGTGTTGGGCGTGCTGTTCTCTGATCCCTTGTTTTTATCAGCTGCTGCTTTGCCCAACTACACCACATGGAAAGGTGTCAAGCATTGCTTCTGGTGTTGCTTTAAATGTCTTTCCTTCAGATAATCTATTATTGCTATCTACTTTTACATCCTAGAGCTGCATACTGTGTACTCTTGTAATTAGGCATAAATGCCATATAGGGCTCATTTATTCTGAAAATTATACTATATTACACTTTTCTAGTTTTATTTTTCCTGTCTGTAATGTTTTCTGTCTCTTGCATCACCAGAAACTTCAGCTGAAAAATGATAGCTCTCTTCCTTTTCTCTGTTATAGTACAGCATGTTGTCTGAATCCAGTTCTGGAATATTTTTAACAGGTCATTTATTTATGTGTTATGCTGCCTTTCATTGTGTAGAGCTCTGTTTTGGTAATTCTGTATTTTGTTTTTATAGATCCTTTTTAGAGCACAAGACATCAATGAACTACATGCTGGCTACACGTCTGTTTAAGGACAGGTAGAAAGCTTTTCTCTTTGGGAGAGAGGTAAAGGGCACAAATATGAAAAGGATTGATTCCTCACTTATCCAGTCTTATAAACATCAGTCTCTGATTTACAGGGGTGGTGATAGTTGGTCATCTCTTCTCTACTGTGCTGGTGACTGTGGAATTTTCTCATATATTTACATATTGTGCTTCTGAATCCGGGGGCACTAAGGCCAATACATAGAAGTCATGGGAATCATTGGAGTACAAAGATTGCTATAGACATGAGAACTTCGGGCATGTAGGTTTCTCTGTGAAGGCATTGTAGGTGGTCCTTGCTTACCTTTTGCTTCAAATTTCCAGTCACATTGAGCTTGTCCTCATGTAAAGTAAGCACTGAAATTGACTCCTCCAATGGTTGAATATCCCTGTGTCTGGACCTGTGCAAGCATGATTTGATGCCTCTTTCTCTGGGTTATGCTTGGGTGGAAATGGAAGTTCATGCCACTAGCTGAACTTTCACTGGGAGTTGTACACAGAATCTTTCACTCTGTTTAATGCCCTTCCTTCTCAACAGTTCTTACTCAAATTTGAGATCCACTATAGAGTAACTGCCAAGTAAGGATAAGGAGGCTGAGAAAGAAGGGAGTATTTACAAGCTCCTCCTGTGTCAGCAATGTATGATTTTTCTCTGTGTATGTTCAGGGATGTGTCTAAAGAGTAGTTCCAAATGATGCCTTCTCCAACTCAAGCCTGGCAAATGCAAGGATCAATTCTAGTACAGGTCCTCAGATTTCCTCTTTTGGAGCTCTTTTTAAAAAATCTCCTTTAACATAGAACTCAAAAGCAATTCTGTAAATTTGGTCTTTTCATTGTACATATGAAAGACTGGAGGCTTTTTAATCCAGGCTGATCCAGAACAGAAGGTAATTTTTGGTCTTTTTCCCTTTATAGGGTCAAGATGAAAAGAGACTTCACTGGGAGATCCCGGTAAATGGCTTCTTAATTAAATAATTTGTACTTTGTGGGATTTTTTGTAAATTTAGATTTGTACAACTTCATCTTTCAAGCTGTGGGTCATCACCTTTTCTTCCTGAAATCCATGAAAATAATTTTAGAAACATAAATACAGTGGGAAAAGAATATACCCATATGTGAAGAGCTCATGTTTTGTTGGATTAGACATTAAAATTGCTGTTCTTAGGCTTCCCACTTTGGTATTCCTGCCATATTGATAAGCCTTATCATTGAGCTGTCTCAAAAGATCCTGTAGTGCATCAGGGTTTTGGACTTCATATACCATATATTGACTTTGATCTAAAAGATAAATAGAGCAACAAGAATTTTCTGTGAATGTTCACACTTATATCATACAGAGCACTTTTCTGGAACTTTGTGCACTGGCAGAAAATGGTTACTTTTGTTATGTTTCCCTTAAGGAATCTGGGCAGAGCTCCTTGTCTCTTGGTTTAGTCAGAACTTGTAGAAAGTTTGACATTTTCCACTTAGATTATATTAAAATTCTTATTTCTGACCAAACAGTGAAGAACAAGCTGTCTACATAAATGGTTCAGATGACTGGAGTGAAGTCCGTGTACTCTCTTTCCATCCCCCTCCATTGTTTTGTACTCTTGCAATTCAGTTTTCCTTCATTTTCCTTTCCTTGAGCTGCTGCATGATGGTGCTGCTCAGTCATGAAAGCATGCTACTAGGGAAGTGTGTGTTGGGGCTTTGAGAGATGATGGTCTGTAAAGTACTTGCAAGACTCTTTGCAGACATTTGCAGACTTAAATAGAGCAGAGTTAGACTGATGATAAATATTTCTTCCCTGTATCAGGAAAGAAAGTTTCTTGAAGAAATTTCACCTGCTAGGTCTCTTGTATCATCAGGAAGAGAAGTACAAAGAGAGATTGAGGGATGTCTCTGTACTATGCTTCCCAGAGCAGGTCTTAATGGAAGACTGGATATGAGGATGGAAGCTGTGGACTCTCATGCTCTCTTTTATGAGAGAAAGCTTGTTTCACTGGAGTTACGGAAGCGTCGGCGATGTCATGGCAAGGCTAGAGCAGCACAGACACGATCAGGTACACATGGCTAGAGTTTTAGATGAGCAGCTAGGCAAAGGCAAGCAATTAAAGGACTTACTCATTTGAAATGTGTGTGAATGGAGTTGTTCTGGTTTCAAGTGTTAATAGTTTTCACTTAATTCTTCTTCTGATTTCATGGGTTTTTAGTGTCTAAAATTTCATTCCCACCTTTCCACATCCCCATCTATTTGATTAAAGGTAATCAGTACTTGCTTGGAGATGAGCTTGTGGTTGCATTTTGGGTAAAAAATTCAACAGTATGTGTGCTTCTGTAGTTCTTCAACTTTTCAGAGTAAGATGGGACCTTCCAGATTGGTTGTCCTACACAGCAGTGATTCTAAGTTGTTGGAAAGAGAGAAATCCTTTTTATCCAAGCAGATACTAGAAAAACTTACAAGAGGTGAATGATCCTCACAGGTTCCTGAAGTTGGTATCTAAACTCTTTCTAGTAGCTGTGTGGTACTCACTGCAATGAGAGAGATTGTACCTTATAAAATGATATTTGCAGCTGTGTTAGGCTGTATGATCTTTATTGACACGTGGAAGTGTAGATTTTGTAGCTAAAAAAATCAGTGTATATATGTGTTTCAAGTATGGGTGTATATACATGTCAATAAATATGGAAGGATCATGGTAATATGTAGGAAAATGCCTTTGTTTTGTTGAAATTTTTTTGGTGGTGTTTTGGTGGTTTTTTCATTTGTAAAGTTAAAAGAATAATCTTGGTCTGTCTTCTCTGATATTGGGGAAATGGACTTCTCAGCTGTTTGATGCACAAGTAGAAAGACAGAAAGGATAATAGAGGTGCTTAACATTATGTTCTAAAATGGTGGTGTTCTGTCCTTCTGGCAGAAAAGAGTTTAAGGGAAAGCCAAGAGATATAACTAGTAGGAAAATCCTCCACTCTTTTTTTCTTAACCAGCATAGGTGATTTCTCCTCTACTACAGGCACATCAGAATCAACAAAACTGTCCCTCAAGTCAGACACAGAAGGTGAGGAGCAAGAGGAGATGGATGAAGATGAAGGGCTAGATAGAACTGTTTGTTCTGTTTCGGACACCCAGGTGAAAAACAAGCCAAAGCGCTCTGACTCGGTGAAAACTACTTGCAAGGAGAGGTTGCTAAAAAAACTCGACAGGAAAACTGGAGATGGAGAAGAGCTGTTTCTGCAAAAACTGGGCTCGGAACCTCAGTTTAACTTGCTTCAGATTCTTCAAAAGCATGGAAACCTGAGGTGAGAGATTTCTGCATGTTGCCTATAGCTTTGACTTGCAGTTAATACTGGTTAAAATACAGAGGATGTATATTCAGTGCCACGTTATGAGTGTGAGGAGATAAGACCCTAGAAAAGGAGCCTGGATTTTTGTCTGTGGGCTGCTTTAACAACTCATTGGCACAGAAGGCAGGTTGTTGCCAAGTCTGACAGTTTACCTAAATGCTTGGTCTGCTGGGATCAGTATAAAGCATAACCCATAGTTTCCATGGCTATTCTTCTATCTGGTGATATAGTCTGTTCTTTGGTCAACTCAGGCTTCTAAAATGCCTCTCTGTCTTAAAGCAGGATGCCTGCTACTGAATTCTAAAATTTGTCTTCTCATTCTTTGTGATTGACAAGAAGTGGGTATAAATATATGTTAAATTTTCCAAGAAAGCTTGGATAAGAATATGTCAGTGCTGATCCCAGGGCTGTCTCTCCATAAAATTAGTTTTCTCATTTTTGTTTTTGATAATAGAATTTTTACCTCTGATAATAATTTCTGCTCGAGAACATTGCCTTCTGAGAGCAAGACTGGTATGTCATTTGAGAGTGACAAATGACTGAAACACCCCATTGCATGTTGTTGGGTGTGATGGTGTGGAACAGGGTATGTTCTGGTGCCCTGACTCTGTTGTTTGGGAAAAAAAGAGGTGCTGGAGGAGATTCTGTAGAGTAACACTAAGCAGGGTCCTACTGGATGTTTTGAAGCACGATCCTCCACTTGAATGCGGATAACAGAACTATCTATTTGCAGATGGACAGAAAGGCCAAAAAAAAAAAGCCTGGTCATGTATATCTGTGAAAGAGGATTTTACATCTTGTAGATAAGAAGCAGCATTATGTTTTCTGTGAAAAATATCCAAAAGTAGAGAAAATAAATGTATCTTGTTGTTGCTTTCTCAGTTTAGTTTGTGAGAGGAATGGATTGTCCAATGGATTTGGATTTGGGGATTGTTCTGATGTCTTTTGTGGCAAGGACATTTGCTGTGGTGATAGAGGCAATTCTGAAACCTGTTTTGAGGATGAACATACAGCAATGCTGTGTCTATATCTACCTATATATAGAACTGACTCCTGCCAAGAATGTAAGCTCTGTCTGGTGTTCCTGGCAGAGTCTTGCTGAGCACCCAGCACTGTTGGGATTCCCCACAGAAGTGTGTAAGGCTTGTGGCTGACCTCATGTTTCAAGATTGTGCTGGACTTGGCCCCATCTGATGTGTCAGTGATGAAAGCTTTGCTTGTGGGTTCAGCAGGCAGAGGAGCTGAAGTAATGAAATTTTCATCCAAGAGAAACCAGGCCTGTTCTTTTCAGTTTTTGTTAGTGGTAGGACTTCCTTCTCCTTTAGTCAGCCTGATGAGGAAATTTCTCTACCTTCCATTCAGTGGGTGTTATTCATAAAGAGATGACAGCCAAATGAAACTTGTTTTCCCGACTGTGCCATTTCCAAGGAAGTAAAATGAAAAGGGATTTATATATTCCTGCATTTAAAACATCAGGTTTCAATATGCCACACACAATAGGAATGCACTGTTATACAAGGACCTTCTTTAGTTTTCAGTCATAGAAGTATCAGGTGCAGGCAAAGAACTGTATCATTGTGATGATGTTGAAAACATGGGCTCCTTAATTTCTAATTGAACTCCTGATCATGAGATGCTTGAGTTGCACCTAAAGCAAACCTGGTAGCCCTAGAGAGCTCTGAGGGGAAGAACCTGTTCTGATATATTGTGACCTGATGTAGACAGTATTGGTTCTTAGCTAGGATTCAGAGTGTTCTCCTGATGTTCCACACATGTGGAAAAAGAAGGTAGGTGTGGTGACTAGCAGCATACAGAACTCAGAAGTGTTACAAGGCCTACTGTGCATTCTGGAGTTCACTGAAGTTCCTGGAAGACAGGAATTTTCGTCATGTTTTAGTTGCTGGTACAACTACAGTTATCCACAGAGGATGTTAGTTTGAGACTTGTGAACTTGTCATTTGCTTAGCCTCTCTTTGGCCTTGATATGATCTTCAAAAGTTGGTGATTAAGCAGATGTATGGATACTTCCAGTGCATTTTATTTTAACTTCAATTCTTATCTAAATTGGTGCATTGATCTAAGTGCTACTATGTTGTATGATTTCTGTGTAACACTGTAGCATAGTGTTCCTGAGATTTACGGTCTTGTAAACCAGAAAGATGAAACTGCTGCACAGAGATTTTAATGATATTTCAATGACTCATGTACAGGGAGTCATGAGGATCATAGAAGTACCTGAGAATGTTCCTAAGAAGCAGAATAATGTAAGTAGGATGAAATTCAGTAGCACAAAGTGCAAGGGCATACTTTGAAGAACTAGTAATTTACAGCAGAAATTCTGTCAGCTGGATGTTCATCGACTGGAAATTAATTATAAGGAAAAATATCTTGCATGCTGGTTGGTCACAGAAGGTTTCGGAGCTCTTGCTCATGCATGCATGAAAAGACCAAATGTGGTCTAGGGCTTATCACTTGACATACTTCTGACCCTGTGGAGTTGTGTACAGACACTATCACCCATGTTCATGGAAGGTAAGTTGTGTCTGGAGCTGTTTATTGTGCCATGAGTGTGGGTGCTTTCTTAGAAGACACTGAAAGATGTATATAGTTCACCGTAATAAAATGAAAACTATGAAAGTATGTAATTGCTGTTAATAAATACACTCAAGGTAGGAGACCCATCAGGGATTAAATTATTTAAGATACAGGACAATGCTGGAGAAAGAAAAAGCAAATATAAACTGCTCATGAATGAAGTTGGGCTGGGCAGTAAAAGAAGGTTCCTAATTACAAAAACAGTAAGTTCTGGAGTAATATTCCAGGAAAGGAATGGATTCAAAAGTCTAGTTTGTTTTAAGGTGAAGCTTGCTAATTCAATAGTAAATATTAGGACATTGCCTGTGATAGAAGGAGGAATCTGTCACTGACACTAAAGCCATTCTGCTGTTAGATCCTTATGAAAAGCTTCTAGCAACTGTGGGAAAACCTATGCGGGAGAGCAGAATGCTTGAGGGTAGGTTTAGATCAGGATGACAATGAACAGAATTAGGTAAAACTTTCAGCAATTTCTCTCACAGCAAATGCATGTGCTGAAGTGACTACCATTGTGAGGGAATGAGAAGTGATGTGTCACTCCCAGTCCTTCCTCAGTTTATGCTCACAGCTTCCCAACATGTTCAGCCAGCTGCACAACAGATTTTGCTGATGTTCAATCTTCAGTGGTGCCTTGCTCAATGAAATTTGGCTTGTGTCCCTGGGCCAGCAGGGGAGGAGCTCACTTTCACAGATTTAATTCTTTCATTTCCAGTGGGAATTACAGGGCCTTTGTTATAACTCTGGCACCAGTACCAAGTCCTTTGTTTATTTTATGGTCTGTTGTTGTGGTGTTCAAAATGTTTATGAAGACAGAGGCCTTGGATTTGGTTTAAAAATACAGTTTTGCTGATGTTCATGTGTTGCCTTTTGGAGGAGAGTAACTAAGGCTGTAAAAGGCAGGAAGAGCATTCCATTTTTAGAAATGATCATAGAACTTGAGAGTGCCTACTATCTTTTGTTTGTCCTGCAGTACCTGGGGTAGGTATCACACCATCTTGGTGAACTGAAAGTCTGTTTGAAAATGCTGGTGGTGTGAAGGGGTCCTCCTTTCTTTGAGCATCAATGTTACTGCACCTAAGAGGTCCTTGATGACTGTCCTTTGGTCCATAAGCTGTGCCTTACTTGTGTAATTTTTCCCATTCCTATTCTGAATATAGCTGATTGATTCTTTTGGTCCACAGCAAAGTACAAGCTCGTACGGCTTTCTCTGCCTATCTACAGCATGTTCAGTTACGACTGATGAAGGAGGCTGGTGACCAAATCCAGAATCCTGCCTGGGCTGCCAAAGAAGATGAGCAGATGGTAAGAAGCTTTGTGTTGGCTGGACTGAGAAGCCGAGCTGAAATCTGCCTTGAGAGTTTTGAGGTTTGTTCCTATCCTTGCAAGAACAGAAGTTTAACTGAGATGGTAGTTGTCTTATATTTGTCCAGCTGCCAGTGCTGTGTTTTTAATATACAGATGAGGTAGGACTGCTGACTGACCTCAGAGCAATGATAGAGTAGACGGCTGTTAATGATTGGAGTGTGGTTGGTGTTTGTGCTGTTCAGATCTTTTGCTGGTTCTCCTTCACTGATTTCTGAGCTTACCTACTCTTGAATTCTTCTCTTGAAGGTTCTTTAAGATTACTTGTCAGGATCCGATTTCTGCTGTATTAAACAAAACTTAGGTCTACTCAAATAAAACAGGTGTTCTGTTAAGCTTTTTCTCCTATGTACTGTTTTAATGTATCCAGACATCTGCACTTATGAGTCTCCTTGCATTCTAGATAGAGGAAATTAAAGTAAAAGCCACCAAGAAGAGAAAGTAAAAGTGATGACTTCTTTCAAGGCAGTATTTCAAGGCCCTATATTTGATGTGTATGCATTTTAAAGAGTGCAGCAAGCCCAGATCCCCTCACAAACCTTGCTAAAAGAGCTTTGTGCAGTAGGCTCTTGAGCTTTCTGCATATTCAAATGTATTCTCACTGAGTGCGTGTTGCAGGGAAACAGTTCAGAGATAAAATTGTGTATCAACAATAATCAGTCAACTCAGTGGAAAATGTTACCTCTGCTATTTCCAAATGGGAATTAAAACTGGCTTTTTGAGAGTCGCTTGGTCTACTGTACTGTGAAAAGTAATGTTTAAAATAACAGATCACACCAGCCTGGAGTAATGGAAGTGAGAGGCGAGCTGTGAAATCCAATAGTTTGGCTGTGAGGCTGCTCATTTATGTATGAACAGAGCTCCTAAGCAAAAGTAAATCCAAAGGGGAGACAGAAAGGATTCAGAACACCCACAGGATGCATCTTGCCTTAGGATCTGCCTTGCCATGTGTTTCCCGCCCTCCAGAGGCCAAACAGACATGGTGAGGATTGGCATTACATGATTCTAGATATAGTAATCTGTTGCTGTGGAGAGGATGTGGCAATATTATATATATAAAAAGTGACAAAATGAGGCTGTCCCACTGTAGTGATATGTGTGGAGATATCTGACTGAGATTTCCTTCCCTTTGGTAGTGCTGAGAGGGTTTTATGTCAGTAAGCTTTATCACAGGCATTCTTTAACGTGGTGCAAGTTGTTTTCTGGAAACATTCTCCTAAGGTACTGGACTTTATGGGTTGTTCTTTGTTGTTGTTGCTGCTTTTTGCTACTTGGTTTTTTTTTTTTTCCTTTATCTACTATGCTTTTCAAACAAACACTTCTCAAGTGTTCAAAATTCTGACCCACCTCAGGCAAGGCACACTGCTTTTCTCTCCCACCTTGGATTTGTAGGGCTATATTAAAATGCGTATTGCAGAATGCTTTTGTCTGCCAGTTTCAGCTTCTTTTCTTGAGACAGCGTGTTTAGTTCTTGCCACTCATTAGCTGCTGTAGTACCTCTATTCTCTTCTCCCCACATCTTGCAGATGCTCCATTGTTAACTCCATCTCTCTTGCTTGCAGGAGCTGGTGATCCGCTTTCTGAAGCGAGCAGCCAGCAATCTTCGTCAGTCCTTAAGGTTGCTGCTCCCCAGCCGTCGTTTAGGACTAAATGATCGCCGTCGCATCCTGGCTCGCCAGCTGGGCGAGTTCATAATCTGTTATAACAAGGTGACTTTCTTAATTCTTCTTTTGGTTGCTCTTTTGGTTTCTCTTCTTCTGAAGTATCTCCTGCAGGCTGTTTCAAAGGCACTGTTTTCTCATTTACGTGGTCTGCTTGCAGCTGTGCATCCAGTAATGGTGCTTTGTTCAAATTGTCAGATAGGCAACAGTACATATGCAGTCCAGTAATAACATGCATAAAAAGAAGTGGTGAAATGAAGGGGAATTTAACTGGCAGTTTGCTTTTTCTTTGCCTTGTCTTCAATTCTAGTGCTTTGTAATACCTCTTCCCACTTATTTGTATGGTGCTTCTTTAGAGATTATTTTTTTGTACAGAACAGTATGAAATATGTATTATACTATTTGTTTGGTATACTGAGGGACTGCTACCTATCTGTAGTAAGGAACTCTGTGTGCTCAGTGTTAAGGACGTGTAGGTCATAACTTAAATAATTTTCATGTCTTTATATGTAGAAGGTGCTGTTCTTAGCATAGTGGTTTCATGCTGCTCCTTGCTTTGCAAGGACAGCTTCCCCTTTCCTTTGCCCCGTAGCATTTCTTTAGTGTTAGAACAAGGGTAGTTGAAATTTTGCTTTCAGAGGCCTCCAAACTCCTACTCATTACGAGAGGATGTTCACTTACATTACCTAGTCAGAACTGACATCTGGTAATTTGATCTGTCTAAGCAAGGTTGGTATTGAACCAAATCTGTTCCAGGGAGTGCCTTGTAAGCCTAATGCTTGCTGACTTACCGTGTTAGGAGTAACCACAAAACACTTGGGTGGCTCTGTGGTGAATGAAGAATGCAGCTGCTTTGGATATAATTTCCACTCAAATTGTATTCAAACATTAGGATTTTCTGCTAACTCTTGAGTAAATTCACAAAATAGAGCTGTGCAACTGGTAATAAATCAGTGCATAAACATATTTTCTCAGTTAGAACAAGTGAGAACATATCCCTTGAGGTTTTAGGGCATACATGTTTAAGCCATTGAGAGACTGTTAGGCTGAGTTTTTTTTGATGTCTGATACCAACATATAGGCCTCTTTCCTTGACTTGTAACTTGAGATTTAGCAGGGGTTCCTAGTAGCCACTATGTATCTTCTGTAGTGACACAGAGGAAAAAAGTGCTACCTCCAGCAAACTAAGTAAAACAGATCACATGTTGTCCAGGTGTTTGCTTAAACAGTGAATGGTAGACACTGGCTTTTTCTTCCCTGTCTTGAATTATCTTTCAAAAGATGTATCTGACCCTTTTGTCCTGGGAATGCTCAGGGTACTAGCAGGCAGAAATGAAGTGGGCGTCGTCTGGTCAGAGAAAGCTTTTAAACTGGTATTGGTATTTTAGACAAGCCTGAAGGTTTATTGTTTGGGGTTTTTTTAATGAACAAAAATGTTTGTATCAATACAACCTCTAGTGTCAGCCAGTTCTACTGGTGTAAAACAGATCATTTGTGTCCAAGAGCTTGCTCCTGTTTTCATGTGCAAAGGCTTACCATCTATTCCAGTATATTTTACTGTGTAAGTGCATTTTGCCACAGGCTGTACTGTTTTACTTTCTTAGCTTTTGCTAAAGCAGTGTGGTTTTGGTATGTATATAAGCCATCAGGAATTGGCTGCATGACAAAAGAAATTAACTCGAGAAATTCTAGTTTACAATGGAAAATGTGGATGCCAACAACAGACATCCTTGATTCAGTTTCTTTAATATAATTTTACATTTTTTCTCTCCTTTGTTCCTGAATATCTATCTACTACAGGGACAAATGCTTAAATAAAAGCTGTTTTGAGGAACTCCATATTTGTGACAAAACCAACAACAGTAGAGAGGGGACCTAGTATAGAAAGATTTTAATTTTTTTCTCCTCCATACTTCCTTATGTCCCAAAAAAGAGTGTATTTGAAGGAAAAGCACATGGTTATGAAGGCTTGACCCTTTCTCAGCAAATGAATTGTGTCAGGTGGAAGAATGAAGAGTTTAGCATATGCTTAGAATGCTGACTCTGGGGCTGTCTGTATTTATTCGTGCTGTTGTGCATAGTGAAGTACTTATAATTTGGCTTTTTTGGAATCGACATTCTTCTTTTCTTATATCCCATGCAACTGTTTTCTGTATTCTTGGAGCTGTAGATGTGCTGTGGAGCATAGAGACACTTACTGATACTGCTTATTAACAGGAAACGGAGCAGATGGTTCAGAAACAGTCAAAAAAGAAACAGGAAGAGGAGGAGGAGGGAGTGAATCCTGAAGGTTTTCAGAACTTTATTACCAGAGCAAGGTAGGAATAGATTTTATTTGCTTTGATAAAGGATCTCCCAGCTGTGAAGGTGATGGGATTGTTCTAAAGATGATTTAGTTGATTTAAAGACCTTTAGATACCTTTACTGACTGTAAGACCTCTTCCTGCTGGGGGACAGAGAGTTTGTATTTCCTTGTCTCCTTTCCAGCAACCAAACACTTGTAACATCAGCATCTGTTGCGTAGAGAAGGGCATACAATACATGTTTTGACCATTAAGTAGCTTCCCAAAGGATGGCAGTGGTTGCCCTGGCCTGTGTAAATTTCAGACTGGTGTTGGTGAGTTAATGGTCTCCTTTTCTGTGATGCTGGAGCAAATATAGCAGTGCTTTGGAAGGAGAATGAAACTAGAACTGCTGGTCAGATGATCTTGAGCTGTTACAGCTGTTTCAGCTCTGATGCTCAAGTTTCTGCTCTCAGAAACAAGTCTCATGCTTGCTGCCTCTCTTCAGGAACTCTCCAGTTCTGGACTTTGACATGAGTAAGGATGGGAGTTAGGCCTCTTATTTGGCCTGCTAAGAGAGTTTAGTGCAAGCTGTTACTTTCACAATGAAAAAGCAGCATTTTCTGTCTCTGAACTTTATTTGTCTTAAACTTAAAAAAGTCTGGTAGGAAATGTATTTTGAAAACAGTGAAGTATTGGAGAAGAGGAGACTGAGGGGAGACCTCATTGCAGTCTACAACTTCCTCATGATGGGAGGAGGAAGGGCAGACACTGTTCTCTGGAGTGACCAGCGACAGGACCCAAGGGAATGGCCTGAAGTTGTGTCAGGGGAGGTTTAGGTCGGATATTAGAAAAAGGTTCGTCACCCAGAGGGGGACTGGGTGCTGGAACAGTCTCCCCAGGGCAGTGGTCACAGCACCGAGCCTGACAGTTCAGGAAATGTTTGAATGATACTCTGAGGCACATGGTGTGGCTCTTGGGAATGTTCCTGTGTTGGGCTAAGGGTTGAACTCGAGGATCCTTGTGGATCTCTCCCAAGTCAGAAGATCCTGTGAAGAATTTCTTAAGGCTTGTAGCATTGTATAAAAAACAATGGTTATTATAACTATCTGACTGTGGAGAGGTCTGAAATTATTCAGGAACTAGAATTACTTTTTTCAAGTCTCTGATTGTTGAGCACAGAAAGTAATTCCTCTTGACTCCATTATTTGACCCATATGTGATGTGCCTATATGGGCAAGGACCCCTGTCAATATCTGGACAGGTAGAGTTTACCTACCTTTATAATGCCCCATCTGTTTTCTCTGGAAAGATTGATGGTCACTGCTTCTTTTTTGTGACCAGTTATGAAACCATTCTTTCTTTTTCTCGGTTTAGATATCACTCTTAGCGAATTATTAGAAGTGGGTGATAGCTGAGGCATCTTAACTAAGTTTGGGAGGTTTCACAGTCTCCCTTGATACAGTCTCATGAAAACACTTAATTTTACCTCTTGCTGATATAATTGATGGAGTCATTACTGCAACAGATTTACAGGCTCCCCAAACAATCTTGTTGCTTTTCAGATAAAAATATCTGCCTACCATACACTGCAGGATCTACTCCTCTAGCTAGAAATCTATATTACCTAGGCCCATGGCATGCTCTTGGTTCTCTGACCTTTCTGTCCACTAAAATGTCTGTTATGTCCTAGGGCAGGTCATTTACCTTTTTGCCAGAAATGCTAAGAGATGGCTGTATGGGATAGAACTGCATACTCTTCTATTTCCATGTTATTGGCTACCATGCCATCATGACCTGATGCACAGCCTAGACTGAGGCTGCAGATTTTTGCTGGATCATTGGCCTTGAGTGATAAAGAATGGTTTGCCAATGATCAGACAATTTCTAGTGATGATCTTTCTGCTTCTTATGAAGTATCAGATATGTTTGAAAACTGATATGTGACACTACTTGACACTGTGCTTGAAGCTTAAATCAGTGAGCTAGTCAATTGAAGCCAAACAGAGGGGATAGATTTCCACTCTGAGTGGTTGTTCTGCAATACAGTGAATGCAACAGTGAAGAAAATGAGTAATAAGTGTTGCTTCTTAATTGAGATTGTTTCATTGACTCTCTAACTTTGATATCACGTGGATGGCATTGTGTTTAGTTACACATATGCTATGACCATTGATTCTAAATATCCTCAGTGGTTTGTAAAAGCATATACTTATACTGGTAAATTCACTTAATAGCTTAAAGCACTTTTCCACCAACAACTTTTCATTCTTCTATTAATCTTCACCTCTGTTCTCATTAGTTTGGGAGAAACGGTGAATTTTGCAGCATGCCCCGAAGGTCCAAACTCCAGTGTATCAACTTTAGACATGGCTAGTCTACAAGTGTGATATGCAGAGGGTGTTTTGAAGGATTTGAATCCATGCTCTGCTAATTTATATTCCTATGTTTTCTTTTAGTGTTACTGGCACTGTATATACTTCTTGCTTTTAGCGTTTGCTCTGCCATACAACCACTCACTAGTTCTGAAGCAACACTATAAAGCAAAAGGAAACAAATCAAGATAATTAGAATTATGGCTTGCATAAGGTCTAAGAATGGCCAAGTAACTGATACTGGTTTGAGACCAATGGATGTTTAGGATATTGGGGCAGTTGTGCTTTCTTCTTGTAAAGAAAACGAGAAACATATGCAAGGTTTCTAAGTTTCAGCAAAGTATTGCCTGCTCTGTTTGTCCTGCAGTTTTGGCTTATTAACAAGCTTTTCCATTCTCTTTCCTCTTCTCCCCCCACTGCTGAATAGAAACTACTAATGATGACTATAAAGCAGAGGCTGAGCTGAGTTCTCTCATAAAAAAGATAGCTGCTTGTTCTAAATAGCACCTGAGGAAGAGTCACAAATTTAGCTGTGAATGTAATCTCTCCTGTTGAGCTGATTGCCCCAAATATATTTGGAGTATTCACTAGCTCTTTATTTATCCTCGGAAGGCTCCTGAATGCCTTGAATTTTCTACTGAATAAGATGATGGCATCCCATTTCAGTGGGATTCTCAGTTTAGCCAAGGCATGTTGCTTTCCTTCTGCTCTTACCCTGCAGAACAGGGCAAGGCATTCGCTTGTCTGGTCTCACCTTTTTTTCCCACTCCCCTCTTCAGTCTCCTTATCATTTCTTGTCTTTGATTGTTACATGAATGCAGAAAAGCTTAGCATCCTGATTCTACATCCATTCTTCTCTCCTTATTGTAGTGAAAATGACCTGGAGGAAGTACTGACATTTTACACACACAAAAACAAATCAGCAAGTGTCTTCCTGGGAGCAAAATCCACAAGCACAAAAGACAGCAACAGCAGTCACCACTCAGAGAAACAGCCCCAAAGTGGTAAGTTTTGCAGGCAGTTCTGAGATGATATTGCCCAGACAAACCTAGTTTAACTTTAGTCTCTGAAAAGAGAACAACCCCTCCATAATGTTATTCAGGTTTCTTGAGGTTGCATGTTTTTTAATTTGACAGCACAATTGTCATCAATAAAGTTACATGGTCTACAGGAAATATTAGCAAGGAAGTCTGTTCGAGCAAGGTTAAATTCTGCAGTCTTGTTCTAGTGATAACATGGTTTTCAGTGTTCTGCTTCCTAACTCATTGATTTTGTTACAGAGCATCCTGAGGTAGTGGAAAAAATAAAAGGTGATCATCCCAAAAGCTCAGTTACTGATCTGCCCCCAGAAGGAGCACTAAAAGGCTATAAACCCAAAGAAGCTAAATCAACCTGTAAGTGAACTGGCTTAAATCATCATCAAGAAAAAACATCAAATGCATCTACTGTTTTTAATACCATTTTAAACAAAGGTTGGGACCTTTGGGTTCAAACAGATTCAAATGCCCGATTTTGGGGAAGATTTTTCAGGTTTTATTTTTAAACACAGTAGAAGATACGGTAGAGTGGGCACTAGGAAAGAGTTAGCTGCCCCTCTGTGGGGGAAAATCTAGATATGACAGGCTTTGAAAGAGGATATTTATCACATAGAGCCTCTTGTCTTTGCTGGTAGATGAGGTTATTTTGGCTTCAGTTGGTCTGAATAGAGACGTATGTTGTGTTGACATTATCGAAGGACCTAAAAAGCAGCTTTTTCTCATATAGTGTGTTCATTATCCTTCTGTAGTTCCAGAAGGACCCACCTTCTCCTTAAATACTGAAGTGAAATTACCTCGGTGTGGCCGTCCTAGTGCTTCTGCCTCTGTTGCTGGTGCCACATTCCAGAGAAGTAGCAGTTCCTGGGTACCGTCTCAGCCTGCAGCCTCTGAAAATTCCCAAATGGATGGTCACCATTCATTGCCGGCTCGTCCAGTTGCTCCCAGGCCGATTCAGTCCCCGCCCCCACTACCGTCCTTCAGCAACACAGCTCCTGACAGCTCTTCTGTCTTCACAAACCCAGTGTCCAGTGAGACTTGTAGCCTTGCAGGGTTACACCGTTGTCGTCCTGGTAGCTACACCATCGGCCCATTCTCATCTTTTCAGAGGGCTGCTCAGATCTACAGCCAAAGATTGTCCCGACCAGCCTCTGCAAAAGTAGGTGAGTGTTCTGGGATACATAATAACCTGTTAGTTCAGTACAGAGATGGTGTAATACCTGTTCTGGAGTAGGTAGAAATTTTACATTTCCAGAATTGAATCCTGTTGAATGGTGCTAAATTTCTCACAGAAAGTCAGAGTGCAGGATGCAGCCCTTGTTTGCCCGAAATACCCTTTTATTGACCAGATGAACAGGCAATCATAGAATTATTTAGGTTGGAAAAACCTGTAAGGTCATCAAGTCCAACACTTAACACTACCAAGTTCCCCACTAAACCATGTCCCTAAGAGCCCCATCACCATGTATTTTAAATACCTTTGTGGAGGGTGACTCAACCTTCCCTGGGCAGCTTGTTCCGGTACTTGACAACCCTTTTGGTGAAGAAATTTTTCGTAATATCCAATCTAAACCTTGCCCAGTGCAACTTGAGGCCATTTCCTCTTGTGCTGTGGCTTATTATCTGGGAGAAGAGGCTTTTCAGGTAGTTGTAGGAGAGTGACCAAGTCTCCCCTCACCCTTGTGCTTTGAACTTGGTCTTTGAACTTGTTCATAAAGAGCTGGGAAATTAAATATTGTATATTTTCTTTATTATATTACTGAAATAGTGTGAAAGTTCGGGTTGGCTCTCTGCCAACAGCCAAACCTCACAAGAAAGATTCCCCCCTCCCTCTCCCNGCACACCTCCTCCTTCGGTTTATATACACCTGATTACGTAAAGAGATGGGATGGAATACTTCCTAGATCTTGACCCTGGTTACCAAGGAAGGCCTGCAAAAAACAACCCATCACAAATAGTTTAACCTTAGTGATTTTAGTGATTTTAATGTTGTTTTCATTAGCAGAAGTCCTGTCCTCTATATGTGCTATTCTTAGTTCTCTGGCTGTCTATCAAACATAGAAATCTTGTAATGAAACCTTGTAAGTGTTGAATACTTAAAGGAGTGTCAGGACCTCCAAGAAGGAAAGGTCTGAATGAATCATTACTGTATCTCATTCTCTAGGGTGTTTCAGCACTCCATATCCAAGAGTATTCTAAAACCAAGATTTAAAGATCTCTCATCTGTAATGCTGGGATAGAACACAGTTGAACAGTGCAATTTTAGAGTGTAAAGAATCTGAAGGGTAGAAGAAACTGTAGGAATTTGGATGCACACTCTAATCTACTAGGAAAACTTTGGGAACCACACACAGGCTAACAACTGTGATCCTGATAATATTTTTTTTTTTGTATTTTGAGTGATGGTATGTGTTTGGTTTAGGTTGTATGTCAGGGTCAGCACGTGTTCACAAGGGTTGCTGTATATGTATTGACAACAGAATCACAGAATATGCAGAGTAGGAAGGGACCCACAAGAATCACCAAGTCTGAGCCTTAGCCCAGCACAGGACCCTCCCCAAGAGTCACACCATGTGCCTCAGACTATTGTCTAAATGGTTTCTTGAACTCTGTCAGGGTCGGTGCTGTGACCTCTGCCCTGGTGAGCCTGTTCCAGCACTCAACCACCATCGGGGTGAAGAATCTTTTTCTAATATCTGACCTAAACCTCCCCTGACACAGCTTCAGGCCATTCCCTGGGATCCTGTCCCTGGTCACCACAGAGAAGAGATCAGTGCCTGCCCCTCCTCTTCCCCTCAGGAGGAAGTTGTAGACTGCAACCTTTTTGGCATTAAAATAAATCTTGCTTCCCAAATGAATAGCTTGCTTGAAGACATCCATTTTCTTTAGGGAAAAACATTATAGATTTAACTTGGGTAACAGCAGCCGATGTTCTCTGGAATTGGGTACCACTAGATACATTATAATAAAGAGAATATGGGTTTAGAATTGATAATTGCTCATATAGGCAATGCCCATGAAGAACAGAGGTATTCTGTATTCTTCCTAGTATTGTATCTCCTTTTGTGTCTCTGTGGTCAGCAGGCTGAGAGAATCTGACATACCCCTCACTAAGCATATTGAAATGTTTGTTTGGTAGGTTTGGGCCATCGCGGTTCAAGTGGGCAGCGTGTGGGCTCAGCCAGGGTGCCAAAAGAAGCCGAATATACTTCTTCCCAGGGCAAACGTCATGGCCCCTCTGTGGTAGCAGCAGAACTGCAACAGCTGGCAGAAAAGCAAGCAGCCTGTCAGTATTCCCCTCCAAGCCACATCAGCCTCCTTACACAGCAGGTATGTAAGCACTAAAGCTGGAGTCCCTGTGCAAGAGAGAAGTTTGTTACAGGCTTCTGTGTCAGCACTGGCCTGGGCTGAGACATGCCATAAGGAGTAAATCTTGTGAAAATTGATTTCTGTCAAGTTGTTCTTTTGAAGTGTTTACAGTGACCAAAATTCTGATTTTCTGTGAGATGACGAGAATGTTGCTGGAGTCGTTTTATAGGACAAAGTGAGACTGGGCAGAGGATTAGAAAATATGTTAACAAAAAGCGAAATTCATGCTTTGTCTTGTTAAACAGTAAAACCAAGTCTTTTTAGATTTGTGCTTCCATGCAATTTGCTTCCTCATTCGTCCAGTGTCATCACAGTGCTGGGAATGAAGGTCTGCAAAATGGGTTCTAGTGTAAATTTTACGTTCAGTAACATTGTAAAGGCATAATGAAATACTCATGAACATGGGAAATGATAATCCTTTTGTTAAACATAGTGATATATATCAAACTTACCTTGAGTTCTGGTAGAATTCCATTCAGTTTCATATTTCTTTTTGAATTATGTTCTACATAGCTACACACATAGATTTATTTTTTTTTTCTTCATAATATGCTGTAGTTGTGCTCATCAAAGGTGTTCAAGTTGGACCTAACTTCTCAGTTAATTGAGTTGCCAACTCGAGATTCTCTAGAATAGGCAATTTGTCTTGGAAAATAATTTTTGCTCTCTGCTAGAGACAAACGATTTAAATGTCTTCATTCTGATTCTTCGATTTTGGAAGTATTGTTGTAAATTTTTATTAAGTTTTCTGAAGTATGTTTAACAGTTGCAACAGCTACTGCTGTTTGCTTCTTTTTGCTTCTTTCAATTTTACTGATATATATGTTTTTTTATGATTTTGAATATCTGGTTACATCATTAGCAGTATATTTATTTAAGAATGTGGGATGCATTTATAACTCTAGAAGGCTGAATAGATTTTTCTTTGCAGATAGGTCTTCAGCTTTTAATGGATAAGTCACAAAAGCAAAGCCCTGTCATGTTGATAGACAGCAGAGAATGTGAGCTATAGTAATGATGCTGAGGACTGATCTCGTATCAGGACAGATCCTATTTAGACAACTTGTTCTTGTTTGCTTGTTCAGTAATACTCAGAGCTGTTATTCTGGTTTTCAGCTGATTTTTAAGTCAAACTTTGTCAGTAAAACTGTTGAAAAAACACTTAGTAGTGAAACATTTTAATTCAGGAAATGCTGATTTGTTGAAAGCTAAATATATGATGGAAATTGCCTCCTTTGATAAAAGTTAGTATCTAAACAAATATTTGGGAAAAAAATTGAAATGCATCTATTTAGTTTCAGTCTTTTCAGAAAGGAACTTTTAAAAATAAATTCACAGACTTTTCCCCTAAAGCCATTGTTACCCATTCTGTCCCAACTGCTGTGATTTCTTAGGTCTGACTGGAGAACCCAAGGTGTCTTTTGAAGTCGTTCATGTAGCTAGTAAATGATTTTTAAACTTCTCTATTCTTACTATGGCAAGTTACTGCTAGTTAAATTAGGAAGTATAGAAGAGGGAATTTAGAGGGGAATTTGCCAACATCTGCATGGGAAGGGCAGTGTAGCTTCCTGAGCACAGCTGTGTTGGGTGACAAAGGAGCATACCCTGGTGGCAACTGAAATCAGTCTTCAGTCAGCCAATCAGTGGAGGTATATTTGAGTCTGAAAGTGGCTGTGAAGTACAGGGGTAGCTCTGGAAATGTGTTGGTGTAGTAAATGTGTCTGCATTGCTTTTTGCTTCTGAGTTCTTCCAAGATACTTAACTATGGAAGAGCTGGGAAATGTGTATTAGGAGAAGGGAGGTGCTAATACCCTCCTTTGAGACAAGGAAACAATACACACCTCAGCTCCTACCAGACACTGTAGTTTTTCTGACTGATACATTTTTGTATTTGGTATGCAGTGTTTGTACAGGTTTTGCTTCAGTAGTGAAATACACAAACATGGGTTGGGTTGTATCTGTCTTCTCCTGTCATAATGAAAGAGATCAGTGTGGAAAGGATTTCATGAGTCAATGAAAAGTTTAGAGCTGGAGTTCTATTTATGGTGAGTTTCCTTACTGAGCCTGCGTCCATTCAGTTCTGTATATCTGCTCTCTACTGTGATTCTCCTGGCCATGTTTTTAAAATGATCCCTTGGGAGAAATTAAATCTGAAGCTTACTTAGTATGACAATTTGGATTTAGTGTAGGACAGTTTTTAAGGCAATCTGATTCTTCAGTACTGAATTTATGATACATAGTAATTCTAAACTGAAACCATTAGTTTAATCACACTTGAAACAGTGATGTTTTAGAAGGTTCAGATGTAGCTGCAAAGCCTGATGGACGTAGCTAAAGCGTAAAAGTTACTGTTTGTGCTTTTTTTTAAAACCTAGATGTATCCTACTGTTCTGTTATCAAATAGTTGTTCTGATTTTTTTCATTCAGCCTGACTTTTCAAGCCTGTCTTGCAACAAGAACCAAGGGTTTTTGTGGGAAGACAGGGCTGCCATGACAATGAAGGGCAGTAAGAGGTATCAGCATACTAGTATGACAGCAAATCCCTCCACAGGAAAAACTGGAGGAGCCAAACAAGGCTTGGGTTTATTGTTGAGGAACCTGGGATCAGGACACCTGGATTTGAGCTACTAGGCATGGATATTGATTTGAAGCAGAGGAATTGAATGAATAGAAATGCAGGCCATGCAGAGTAGGCTGGCAGTTTGGAAAGTGATTTGAAGAAGGATAGATATGGATTTGGACAGACCAGGATTTGGTCTGAAACAGAAAGGGGAAGATTAAGGCAGAAAAGACATAAACATGTGGTAGGTTTAATAAACAGCTGGAGAGAAGTGGGAAGTCAAAGACTATTGGTATGGGCTGAAAGGGCTTGAGATGGGAGTGCTTAGAGATCCTGGGTTATGAAACTGGTGGCTTTGGGATGGGACAATTAAGAGATTGAAAACTGAGAGAAGGTTAGAGATAGGTCTCGTAACAGGGTGACTTAGTTAAACAGGGCACTATTTTCCTGTGCATTTTTGGACAGGAGATTCTGAATTATTTTCCCCCTGTTCACTCCTCTGTTTACGCCATTTGACAAATTACAGTATTTTTGTAAAAAGCATTCTAAAATAAACTGTTGTGAAGATGACCCCTGGAAGAGAGAACATTACTTTCCAAAACTGTTTAAAGCCATTCCAGAAACTTGGAGTTAATCTGCTTTGTTTGAAAGTACCTGGTTGGTATGACAGGGACTCAGTGTTTGGATTTAATTATGTTTCATGATAAGATTAGAACCATTTATTTGGAGCGGGTATGTGAAAGAGTGACTTTTGAAAATACTATTATTGTTGTGGACTGTGTTTCTTTACAACTGGCAAGAACTTCTATGCGAGAGTCGAATGTCTTTGCCTGTGCGTTGGTTCTCTCTGTTGTGCCCAGGTGTGTCTTGGGGGCTGGGGTGCTCTGAACATGTATCTCCTTCCAAGAGCAGCTGGGAAGCTTGCTTTCCATTTTCATTTTTGTGAGAATTGCTTCTGGTATCCACACACTAGCGTGGGTCTCTGGGGTTCCCAGGAATGTAGCCTCAGCAGTTGTGCTTGGAATGATGTTGTCATTCTGGCTGGGAGTCCACCTCTGTCCCTCTCTAATCCTTGCTGTTCTTCACTCTTTCCTCCCCATACCCAAAGCACTTGTTTCATGTTTCTTCTCTTACACTCTTGTTTTCTAACCTCTGTATTAAATTAATGTACTGTTGATTTATTTTTATTAATGTTGTTGATAGTATTATTGACTGCTGAGATATTGACATTTGAAGGCAAAATTTTGAGTGTAAATATCTGATGGACTTTGAGTAAGATGTTTAAAATCTGTCCCGCTAAGAAAACAAGATTTTTGTGGTTACATCAGTTTTCTGTCTTGTCAGTCCTCTCCATTCACTTTGGAAACACCAGATGGGAACTTCACACTGATACTCATAGTGTGTGCAATTCTCAGTAATTCTTAGATGGTAGGAAGGTAAAGCTTTACAGGTGTGCAGTTTTGTTCCATTGCACTCGGTTTTTATTCCTCACAGACTGTCTTACAAAGTGCGTGAGAACATTTTGCTTTTCATTAATTTGTGTTTGTAAAAAATATTTTCCATTATATCATAGGAAATGTTGTTCACACATCCTCATTCTTGCAACCTGGAGAAAACAGGGATGCTTTTCACAAAACCCAAACAACCTAAAACACCCAACCCATGTCTTATCTATTAGAATTCCTTGAACTGAGAAAAATAGCATCCAGGGGAGCTAGTTCTTACTCAGACTTTCAAAAAAGTGTTTGACAAGTTTCAGCAAGGATTGTTAAGCCAGACAGGTGTCGAGAGTTTTATTATAGATCAAAACAAGACAGAAAACAAACAAAAGAATAACTAGTCAGTTTGCTACACTGCAAGTGGATAACTGAAGATGCAGAATACAGAATATACATGATGGAGTGTAAAATTAAAGATTTGAAAGGAGGAGGTTCACAAGGCCTGACATTTTTTTACCTAAAGAGTGAAAATAAAGCAAGTTATTGCAAGGTAATATGGGGTGTGAATTTACAGTACATTAACTACTCTATAGTGTTCATCCATGTGAACACATGCCTGTGCAGCTCATGTTTACTACGTGAGGTAATTTCTTGTTGCCTTCAGGAGGTATTTTCTTGTTACCTTCAGTATAATGTGGACTGCAAGAGTCCTGGCCACAAGTATTATGAAGTTAGGGGTGTGCTGTAAATTCAAACTTGAGCCTACCTCCTGGTAATTTGTCAGTGTATCTGTATTCTTTTGTTGATTATTATGAGTAAAACTAAGAGAAAATTAACAGCTTCATTAATTGGGCAAGACATTGGCAGATAAAGTTCAGTGTTTACAACGAACTTGACCACATGACAGCCAATAATTTTAACCACTTAAATGGCTAATCTAAAGCTTATTTCTTTAGGGAAGAAAAAAATGAATTTTATTTTGGAAAGTTCAGTGGAGATACCTGTTCCAAGTCAAGCAGTAAATGCTGAAAACAAAAACTTTTAATTGTTTAAGGAACAAAATAGGAAATAGTATATAATTATGCAAGCATGAATTATATAACCTCCCTTGAAAAACTGTTTTCAATTCTGGTTGCCATTCCTTAAGTGAATTCAGGAAGAATAACTGGGATTCACAGATGAGTGACTTCAACAATCAACTGCAAAATGAAGTTTTAACGAGGACGTGAAAATATGTTTGTTTAGGGAGGAGATGAGCACAAAGAACTTATACAGTGCAGTGGAAGACAACATAAATAAATATTTTATTCATGTTTCTCATAATGAGAAGGGGATATTTAGTTTAGTGGGAAGATATTGGAGGAGAAAACAATAATAAAAGTAAATAGTTATTGTCACAGAACATACCTACCTTCTGAAACTCCCTGCAACAGGATGTTATTAAGGCTGAAAACTTCACAAGCCATAGTTACCTCAGACAGAATAATGAACATTTTGCAAATGATAGATCCCTAGGTTTTAACATACAGAAATAAAAAATGCATTTTCCTCATCAATAAGATGTTTCAGTTAGATGCATGGAAGCTTAAATTTCTTCACTCTTCTGAAATACATCTGATGGGATAGTGAGTTTGCTGGGCCGTTGCTCTGAACTTACCTTTTGTCTTTCATACTGAAGAACATGTGCTATGCTGCTGCTTCTATATTTATGAGCTTTTCTTTGCTACATTACTTTACTGTAGTCAAGCTAAATATTTCCTTTATGATAAGTGTGTTACTGAGACCCTTGTGAGGAAATCAGTATCTGAAATTAGTGATTTCCCTGGTTATGTCAAACAAATGATTGCTAATCATTTTTGCAGAGTGCTGATGTCTGTCAGTATGTGTAGTGTAGTGGTTTACACTCAGTGTTGTCAGTGTGTTAACAATACAATTTTTCAGTTGTCTTGAAATGTTGCTCAGTTTGCCCATTGCCTGGCATGAGCCTGAGGTGGCAACAGTACAGCTGGAGAATCAAGGCAGGTATATTGGTGGTGAGTCAGGGAATGAGGTCTGAAGATAGAGTTTCATAAGGCCCTTTAATTTGTTAGGGACTTAATTGCCTTTCTTGCCTTGATTTGTGATGTAGGAAATTTACTGGCCTCTGTGACCTCTGGACAGCTGAACTAAGAGGGTTTTTTTGCTTGTACCTACTGTGAGCTGCTGGCCTTTCACAAGGGATAGTTGGATAAAGACTGTGATCAAAATAATCCAGACAACTTTTCTCTCTGACAACTTTTCTCTCTGCTGTGTTCCTTACCAGGCATTAATTTTAAAGTTTAAATTTAAAATTTCATGTGAGTTTAGCATAAAATATTTCCATGTGCTTGCATTGCAGGACTTTCTGCAGAGAGGACATTAAAATGCACAGCATGTAGATCCAGAGCCAGGTGGCTGGATCCTGGATATATATTTTTTTGTTTTGTGAATAGCATGCTACTTCTCTCTGAAGTATGCTGAAAGGTAAAAAGAAGGTTTTCTTCTTCAATGCTGTATCTGTGTGAGGTCCCTATCACTGCCTGGTGTGGGGGGATGCAGTTGATATCTACCAGGCTGTAGTACTTTGTAGTTATTAGTGCTAGTGAACTGAAGAATGTGTTGAATTGGCCAGCTTCACCAGGAGGAGGAGAAAGAGAAGGAGAGGAAACTTGGTGGGAGCTCTGACCCTCTCTGTGAGGGAGAGTGTGAGATTTCAGGTCCAAGCTATCATCAGGAATGGCTCCAATTCTTGGAGCCGAGGAGTTTAATCACAGGGATAACATCAGACCACCCAGGCAAGGGCTATACAGAGCTGCCTCCACCTCTGCTATGCAGCCAGTCAGTGCTCAAGATCCAGAAGCCTGCATTCCTGCAAACATACTGACACATCCATAGGAGGACGGGGCACTTTACTTACTCTAAATTTTTCATTTGGACAGAAGGTGGAAATTAGCAAGAAGCAGATGAGTTTACTAAACCTGAGGACCAGGGAGATGGAGTGAGGAAGAATTGAAAGAAACATTTTACAGTGTCCCAGGCGTATGTTGTGGGAATAATATGCCACAGGAATCTCAAAATATTGAGCTTCATCTTAACATCAGCTACAACAATACTGTAAGCCACACCACTTCTCATTTGCCTGTCTTTGCATAGTGTGGTACCCTGGCCTACCTTGTCCTCAACAGGAGAAAAAACCCCAAACTGCCAGTCTGCCAAAACACACTGTAGTAGCCTCAGTGGGCATCAGCTCTTTCATATCTAGAGCTGAACAGCACAACATGGTGACTGCAAGACTAAGAAACTCAGGGTGCAGCAAATACTTACAGAAATTTGGTGGGGATACTTTCCCCACGGAAGAGGTTTTTGTGTTTTTTCTTTTTTTTTCAATGATAATACCTTCCTTTGGCTCAACCCACTTTATCTGAGCCTTAATCAGGTTTTTTTCCCTTATGTAAACATTAAATTAGTTTTTATCCTTCCACTGATGGTGAGGAAGGGAAGTGTAAAGAACAAAAGCATCTTACTGTAACCAGGAAGAAGAGCAAGAAGCAGGAGATCAAGTCTGAGGGGCATTTTTCTTTCCTTGTTCACACACTTCTGTACTGGTGCAGGGTGCCATTTTTCTCACCCAGGCTATTCACACAGAAGCTGGAATTACTTTCACTACTACTGATTTGTGTAGCATCAGCAGTAATGCAACCAGTAGGTCTCAGCAGAGGCTGTAGGAAGTGAAAATATCAATGTAGTTTCTGCAGTGCTCAAGTTGGACCCCTTCTGCTCTGAGGCCCTGAAGGGAATAGGAGCAGAGGGTTTTGTTATGATGCAGCAACATCTGCAGAGAGTCACTAAACGGGCCAGGCCAAGCAGCTAGAACTTGTGTTGGGAAAGAATACACCCTGATCATCAGACTCCTGGCAGGATGTGCTGAAGTTTTGAGGCAGAGAGTGTCTAAATGAAAGCCTGACTTTTTCAGGAGAAGGAAGAGGGGAGTTCAGCCATCCACAGCAGCAGCACTAACTTGGATTTTCTTTTTTCATTGTAAAATGGATGCATATGCTGGAGGCACTACAAAGGAATTTGCAAGTTTGTCAGGTTTCCCAGGAATGTCTCTGGCAGGTCTTTGTCTGGAACATTTTCTGGAGACTGGAACACTTGTGCTCTGTATGCATATGTATATCCTGTAAGCTGGTAGGCTCAGAGAGCAGAGAAGGAATGTCACAGGCCTTTGGCCAGATTAGCCTTGGTACACACACAGATTTCACACTTCCCAGCCTGTTAGGCCCAGTTCTTCCCTTTTGGCTGGTTGCTCCTGCAAATTCAAGTCTGTATGTAAAATGAGGGTGCTCGTATGGGGTACGGTCAGTAGGATGGGCTGGGTAACAGAAATGTGGTTCTAGAGAGATCTATATTACATGGTTTCTTCATGGAATTTGTAGTAGTCTGTTTTGTGCCACTATTCAAACAGTGATTGTGTGTGTGTTTTATTTATGGTTTGGGGTTTCATTTGCCTCTTAAGAGAGTGTGGGGTTTTTTCCCCCATACTGGGATGGCCTATTGGTTTCCAGTATCTTGATGCACTAAGGAAGGCAAGGCAGCTGGGCGGTTTCCAGTAGGACTGGCAGACCTGTGTACGGTGTTAGACCAAGTCATGCTAGCCTGGGCTAGATCACAGATGTACCTGGGAGCTCTGTGATAAAGCCAAGAAAATACAACACACACTGGGGAGAGGAGAGATTAGTAGTGAGTATTTATATTGTTGTAACATCTAGTCATAGTCATTTCTGAAGGCTAAAGGAAGAAAACTATAACTGAGAGAATACAGTAAAATTACTTCTGCCCCCTTCACCCCTGACCCCCAAATGGCAAGTTCTTAGCTTTCAAGATTTCACTGATCCTGAAAGCCTTGGAGGTTCCTGTGCCTGAGGAAGGCTTGGCAAGTGAAATGATAGTGATTATGGAAGCCAGGTAATGAAAGAAAAAACACATTTCATTTACAAGCTTATAGGATAAAGATGGCATTGCTGGATGGAAAATAAGTAATAAAATGGGGAATTATGGATTGACTGAAGGCTCTTGAGGAAATCAGACTGGGTCAACATAGAGACACATGCATACAGAGCACATGAGAAAAAGTATATCAAAAGGCAAAGGAGAACACATTACAAATAATGAGACATTTTGCACATTTTCAGTTTTCAAGTGGAATGGTTCCCTCTTTGAGCTTATGACACTGTCATCTTGTCCTCTCTGACACATCAATACTTAAGGATTCTGGTCTGGTCATAAGGTAGAGGAGCAATGATCTTATGTGCCTCTTACCATGATCCGTGACCAATCTTTCTTTAAAAAAAAAGGTTTCTTAGTAAACTGTTCATTCATATATACCTTTGAAACTTGTTGATAGGTTACATTGCGCTGAAAACTTTGTATTCTTCTGTTTCTGACCGTGAACTTTTTATCATTTTGAAAGTTTTTTGGAAGAAACAGAGTAGGGCTATGATTACTGCATTCTTTTGTTATATCTCTTAGCCTTCATGTTTGAAATATGGCTCGAACTCTGGAACTCTTTTCCTCCTCACCAGTCAGAAAGATCCAAATGGAAATGTGAGATGCGTGAACTGAAGGGGATGCAAGTGTGGCTCCAAGTAAGAGAAATGATCTTTGGACTTTGTAGATCTCCAATCCCCAGCACTTCATAGGCAACAGGCCTATAAAGGCTTCTGCCAGAGAAGTGCTAAAACTGCCAGCTGGGGAGGGTCAAGTAGGCAATTTTTGTAGTGTATTGCTTGCTCAGTGTTGTAACACATAGTCCAGTGAAACTCAAGAGTCTGCTGTTCAGGATGTTGATAATGAGAATTTCACTTTTTCACTGCCTGCCAAGAAGGGCAGAGTAACAACTTTTAGTGATGATGTGTCCCTGTTCACCCTGGTGAACTCCTGTAAACCAGCAAGTGAAACACAGGCTTTCAGGAGACTTTTCCTCAATCTGTGTAGGCTGATCTGCAACACTTAGGTTTTTATTTTGCCATGGTTATAATTCACTGATTTAGCTGCTTTGAACCATTAGAGAAGATCAAAAAGAAAATTACTGAATATGATAAGGGAAACTCTTGAGCGACTAGTATAATGTCGATCAGAAAAGTGAAAGATAGTAAGCTCTTCTTCTGACTCTTGCTTGTGATTGCAGTCACAACCTTACCTTGTAACATTTAAAGATAAATGTGACAAAGTGTCTCAGTTTGAGACAATTTGGAGGGACAGACACCTGGGACAGAAGTCTCCTCCCTCAGATTCAGTACCCCTGTTTCCTCCAATAGAGAGAGAAACCAAATATGTCTGGATACAAGTGAAAAAATAACTCTTTACCAAGAAGAATGCTAATAACAATACCGATAGAAATAGGTTAAACCAACTGATGAGGAGAAACTTCCCAAGCGCTGCCCACTGGATCTCACGATTTGCCTTCCCCACGTCTGGAAAACCTGGCAGGAACAGCTGGAGAGTCTGTGCTGGCAGGAAACAGCAGCTAGCTGGGATTCGATACTGGCAGGTGCTGGAGTGAGGCCGCAGTGCTGTCCAGGCAGCCGAAGCAGGGCTGCGGATCCCCCGGGTGACTGGATCCAGCGGCAGGGCTTGCTTGGTGCAATTTCGGTGTTCGTTGGTCGAAGTGGTGGTCACAGTCTGGATCCGTCAAGGTGGTAGTGGAAGCCCCGAAACTCAGAGATATATGCTCAGGTTCAGGGGGAATGCCTCTGATACCTCCCCTGGAGCGGGAAGACTGTGAGTCATGGGATGATTTGGGAGTCTTTGACACCTTCTAAGATTTTGCAGCTGTCTCTTATGTCAGTGCAGCTGAGTCCATTATGGCTCATCAGCAAGAGTTGAATACTTTCAGGCTAGATGTGAATGTTCTGGGTAGTTATCACAGCTGAGTCACCTGTGTAAGGAAAAAGAAACACTACCCCACAGCTTAGGGTTTGCCTCTTACTTTATCTTATTTAACCAGCTTGTAGCCTGAGGTGTAGGATGTGCACACCTTTAGCCCCTGGCCTGGGTGGCCACTCTGTACATTGTTAGCAAAGCACTCTGCTGATGGAGCCATGAGCACCAATAGTCCAGTCTCTTAAAGCACCTGCTGGTCACTGCAGGTGGTTGAATGTTTGAGTGAGTTAATCACTAGCAGTTCAGTCTCTTTAAAGAAGGCAAAACACCAAAAAAACACAAATGGGCTTCTTTGGAGGAAAAAAAAAAAGGTGGATACCAGAATTTTTGTGGAAATCAGGACAAAAAGTATTATGCAATAGTTTGTCTTTTGGCTTACTGACATTCTATTGAAGTAAGTATAGCAGTACATTTATGTGCTGTTTCTAGCAAAGGGCTCTATTTATCAGTATGGCTGTGCCAACCCACCTTCTTCCCTCCTCTATTTCTTCTTGTTATGTGTTAAATAGAAGTACATCAAGTGGGCTCTTCTCCTTCCCTGAGAGCTCTTTGGGATTTACTATTCCATGGTATTCTTTAGTCAGCATGTTCCTTTCAGTTTCTGATGTTTTTGCTGTCCCAAACAGTCTAAAACTTGTGGCAAAACCTTATGAATGTTTCTGTCATGAGAGATGTTAGCTGTGTATTGTCTTGCCTTTTACAGACTCCATGAAGAATGTATTCATGTGAGGAGAGATGTTTGAAAATAGGGATGCTTGAAGTGTGCGTTGCAGCACACGCAGGTCTCCTGTCATACTGTCAGTGTCAGGAAAAGTACTCTGAAGTCCATTGCTGATAATAAAGATGAATCTTACCAAGCTGAAGAGTTTGAACCCATCCTGATGCAACTCAGTGTGAAAACTGAATTCTTGTAGATCCACACCTTCTCTGTTGAGCCCCAATAGTCTGACTTTCTTGGGTTTGGTGTGTTTGTGGGGTTTTTTGTTTGTTTGTTTTGGGTTTTTTTTAGATTTGTTTGGGTTTTTTTTCCATTATTACAATTTCAGAAGCTACAAGCTCTTCTTTATGGATATTTGGGTCCAGATGCTATACATCACATTCTTTTACACCAAAATATCAACTGATTTTTGCTAAGTATTTGCCTCTGTAAAGGGAAGAATGCAGCTCCATCAGGTGCACAGGAAGACTAGACAATGAAGCCCCTGCTGAGCAGAGATATATTGGGGGTGCCTCAGCAATCCTCCAATGCAACATCCTGGGCAGCTAATTATAGCAGCTGAAATGTCTCAGTGCATGGCACAGTAACAAACAGTAACACCCATCTGGCTGGGCTGGCTGCAGCTAAACCTTATACTCTTGCTGGTGTTCCCTCTCTCTTTCTGAATCCCTTGCCTGTGTTTAATCTGTTGTAGTTTAAACACCTGTCTATCTGGAATGTGTGAAATGTCCCTACTAGCCATGCTAAGCTATTTGCTCCCCTGTTTTGCTTACAGAGACAGCTTTCAAATAAACAATGATACAGTATTAGAGAAGAAAGCATTGTCACAATAACAGAGCAGGATTGAGGTGGTAATTGATCAGATTAAATGGTTCTTGGTATCAAGATGATGAGGAAAGAAAATGTGTTAGCAAAGTTGTGATCACTGTTGCTGACAAGCTAAGAATTGTATATAATGTATTTCATTTACCGTATTGCCCTCTGTGTTTGCATCATTTGCCATTCTTGTTTCTTTTCAGACAATAAACACTTTGTGCCCAGCAACTGTCATTGTTAGGTATTTGTATAGTGCCTGGCACAGTCAGAACTAAACCTAATTTGAAACTTTCTGTTACTGCAATGAAGAAGCTTTAAATTTTATTTAAATTCTACAGAACACAAAAACATTTAATGGTGAGGTAGGGCCTCCAAACTAACACCTAATGCTGTTTTCTATATGAGGTGGATAGCACTGTCCATTACTAAGTTTGCCCAGTATGATTGCTTGTAGTGCTCTGAAACTTCATCCGTTTGGATTCATGTTTTCTGTGTTTATTGTTCAGTTTTCAGAACATTTCGGGGAAAATAAAGTACTCCAGACAAAACCAAGGCTGGATTAAAAAAAATATTTGTGCATTTTAATATCTGCAGAACTTTTAAATCTCTGGATCTCCCATCCTTTGGAATAGCAATTTGGAATTTAAAATTTTGCCCAAGCTTGATTCTACAGTAATTGTTTGTAAAACTGCAGGGGAAATATACTCAGCAATGCATCCTAGACTTTCTCAGCTTTTTGAAGGGTCCCTCTGCACTGAGGATGCTAATCTGAATTTGTCTCTATTTGCATCTCTAGTCTACTCTGGTTCTCCTGTATTCTCAAGGGACCTGGTCCATATTGAGTTGGGGATGTGTCTGACTTGAATGCAGAAGGAGTGGGAATTCTGCCAAGGTGTAAAGAACAGCTAGGAAAAGGAGGCTGTGAAATTTGTACCTGGACATAATTTGTGAGAAGACACTGAGAAATTAAGGGAATTAAGAACAGAAGTGTGGAAAGACAAATCAAGTAACTGCTTCTGTGAAAATTTCCAGACCTGAAATGGTGTATCTCAGAGGCCAGAAGTAGTGGGGAGGCCAGTCCTGGAAATCTGTAAGAATGAAACTGTACTGAGGAAAACAAGGAGAATGACACCTGAAATGGGAAAGCTGGAACTGACTAGGTGAGAATAATGACACACAAATGAAAAGCAAGAATAGAGAAGGATAGAGCTGAGAAGGGATGAGATGAAAGTGGCTGGCTGCTTTTGGAGATGTGGGCAGAAGCTTGGTGTATAACCACTAGAATTTAATTCTGTCCAGAACTTGAAGTAGGAAGTAAAAATTTCTGAATTTAGGAAATGCTTAGGTGCCTTGTACTACTAAACCACAGAAGGAGTGACAATCTGGTATGTTGTGAGTTGCAATGTTACTCCACATTCTGGAGTTCAGTGAGAGGATATGAAGTCTGTAGTCTGAACAAGCCCATTTTAAGTATGAGTGTAGTTATTGCAATGAAGCCGATATGTACTTGTTTGAGTAATTGTGCACAAATTCTGGTAAAAGACTGTTATTGATCTATGCTTAAGTCACACCTTTAAGTGACTTAATAATGATCACTTTTGAGATCTGGAGCAGGTGCAGGGCTAGTTGTTAGACTGTTCTTTCTGTCTCTGTCGTATATTTCATTGGTTATATTCCTTCCAGTTGCCACAGAAGTGAGGAAGGCCAATACAGGTAAGTTTTGTTTGCCACTCGACCCTACTCTTGGTGCAGAACCAGGTGTTTTCACTGCTAAAAAGTAGGATGTGATCATGTAATTAAAGGCAGTCATAAACTTAATTATGGCAGGTCCTGACTGGGAGGTCTTTGCAAAGTTAGTTTTACAGCCTTTGCAGTGTTTTATGACCTTCCTATTTTTTTTTGCCAAGTGCAAGCCATTACACTGCTGTGGTAGATCCATTGTGTTGTGTATTTAGGCTTTCTTCAGTACATCAACAGATAGTGTTTGCCTGCAGAGTTTGATCTTTCAAGAAGATAAGCAACTCAAGAACAATGCTCAGAGAAAGAAACAGTGAAATACACATTATATACTTAAAAACTCATAGATAACTTCTGTAGAGCTTGATATAGCAAAGATAGACCTAACGTGATTGTAGTGGATTTGCTTGTGTGAACAATTTGCAAGTGGTTGCGTGAGAAGTTTCTTTAATGTGTGGTTGAGTTTGGTTTTAAATTTTATATCCAAGGCACATATGCTTTTGTGTGGTGCCTGTATTTGTGTATAGAGAGGGGTAGAGAGAGGACAGGTGTGTATGGTTGGCTTATTTGCACAGCTCATGATGACTGGAGAGATACTCTGGTCTTTGCTAAGTGTAATATGAGCTTCTAACTTTGGATTAGTGCACATGGAGTTAATTTTTCACATGGCAGGAACATGATGTTGCTTTCTTACTTTGGGATTTTTGCCCCATCTTTGTCCTTTTCCTTCTTTGTTCGTTTTGAATGGAAGGGTTGTAATTTTTGTGCTAGGACTTGAATTCATCTCAAGGACAATGGCTGTTGGTGTCGTCTCTTCCACTGCTTTATGCAACTAGCACAGATATTTTGCATCTGAAGATTTTCGCTTTCTAGCACTTTCACTTAGTACATGCTCTATCCTGTTTACTTAGTAATACCTTTTGCTCTTTTCTCAGCTTTTAATTGTTTCTGATAGTTTGTTTGGGTTTGTTTTTGTTTTGTTTTTTTTGCCTCTTTAGTTATCAAACCTGAACTTGGCAAGTGGAGCTATAAGCAAGGGGAATGCAGCTGCCCCACAGAGCTACCGGTCACCACTCAACAAAAGAGGGTCACTGTGGGCTGTTCAGTCAGACACTCATAGAGCTGACAAAAGATCTGTCTCTTCAGCAGTCAGGTAAGTTAAAATTGCTGCTCTAGCTTTTTGGAGAAGAATGCAATGCACTCAGGAGCTCATTTGTAATTTGTGTTTGGCTTCTTGCTCAGATGAGTGTGTTCAGAGAAGGGCAGTGGAGCTGGTGAAGGGTCAGGAGCACAAGTCTTATGCGTAGTGGCTGAGGGAGCTGGGGTTGTTTTGCCTGGGGAAAAAGAGGCTCAGGGGGAACAAAATATTGGTCTGTACAACTCCCTGCAGGGAGGTTGTAACAAGATGTGTATCTCCCAAATAATAAGCAATAGGACAAGTGGAAATGGCCTCAAATTCCACCAGGGGACATTTAGATTAGATTAGATAAGGAAAAGTTTCTTCACTAAAAAGTTTGTCAAGCATTGGAACAGGCTGTCCAGGAAGATGGTGGAGTCACCTGGATGTATTTAAAAAATATGTAGGTGTGGCACTTAAGGACATGGTTTAGTGGTGGACTTGGTAGTGTTAAGGTTAACAGTTGAACTTGTGGATCTTAGAGGTCTTTCCCAGCATACACAATTCCATGATTCTGTCTAAGGGCTTATTAATGGTCCTTCTCAGGTCTGGAAACTAGGCCTATGAAAATAATTATGTTCTCAGAGCTGTCAGGTTTATGGTGAAATAATGGCATGGATGAACATGTAGGGATGAGACTGAAATGTCTGTTTCTCTTTGATCATTTCCTACCCCTGCATCTGTAAGTTTAGGTTTGCTGGTGTTGAGACACTATGTGCAGGATGCAAACTGAGATCTGATGCTGCAAAAGTCTCCACTAAGTCCTCATCTTCATGCTTTTTCTTTGAATATCTAGTTTAGTTTGTTCAAAGCTAGAACAGCATAGATAGAGCAGTGTTCATTAGATTTTTCTTTACCAGATGGCTTCTTTATGCTCTATATTAGTTTTGGACCTTGGAATTTATATTTGTGCCCGATATATGAATGGGAATCAGGGCAGAGGACTGTGATTCTGCAGTAAAACCACTCTCTCTGGGATTGAAAGAGCAGCAAGATTTGCTTGCAGAAGTCTGGATCTTGTAAACTAGAGGCAAGTCAAGCTTACTGCAGTAACTAGGCTGAATACAAGCCCAGAACTGCTAGGGATTTGAGTTCTTCCTTTGCCACTCCAGTAAATATTATTTATTCCTTTACCTAAGCCTTCATTTTTGTCTTTTAAAACAGAATAATGAAGCAGAGTTTCTCCAACAGATGAGCTTAGGACTGGAAAGCACAGTACACATGAAAATACCGATTCTTGTCATTGGCATCTGAATGCTACTGGGAAATGGAGGGAGGTGAGAGTGGGAGACACACAGTACAGAAGGCATGTGACCTGAGTGGTCATCCTTTCCCAAATGGGTCTTTCAATAGGAGGATTGTAATGGGATTTGGAAAGCTCAAGTAAAATTGTTCTTATTTCACCAGTTACTGCTTTTCATCCTGCCTAAAGAAGAACAATGTGAGAGATGAATTCCTGGTCTGTTTCTATTCCAAGACAATGTTTGCCTCGGGGGTTTAACGTTATTGGGAGAAGTGGTAGTGATTCTGCTCTTGGAGCCCAGCCAGGGAAGCTATTACCTAATCCAAATAAAGAACCTATCCAACAGGTGTAAACTGCCTTCCCCCTCCTACATGGCTTGGGAGAGCAGCAGCGTGCAGGCTGTCCTAAAGTTTCTATTCCTTTTTCAACTCTGCTTGCATCTTTGTATGGGCTCACAGACATAGCTGCAAACCCCACCATTTAATGCCCAGAACTTCACTATGAATGACTTCCAGGGCTGTGCCTCATCTAGCATTGTGTTCATAGTTTAATCCTTTTAATTAAAATTTCTGGTTTATTTTGTACAGCAATCTGAAAGTGCTTCAGAATTTTCCACTCACAGCTGATAAAAGATTCCATCTTCAAACCTTTTATGAGTCATTTAGTCTCTCAGTACTTCAGTTGCTCTATTTTTATCCTTATAGCAAGTGACAGAAAGATGTCTTAAGACTCTTTATTGAATTATTTTATCTTCATGGATGCTTGTGTTAAATGGCCAGAATACTGGAAGTTAAAAGTTTTATGTAAATCTGGAAATGAAAAAAAGGGATTCTTGAGGCAGTGTTGGATTACTTGGGCTGTGAACTTTTATTTAATGAGAGAATTCCAAAAGGAATATCAAGGTCATGATACATAGAGATGGTTATCTTGTATTGTAAATGCTTTTCTTGCTACCTGATTCATTACATTGGAGCAAGCAGTTCATAGTGGGTCATCTGATGGGTGTCAGCCTGTGCTCAGTGCTAGATGACTGAAGAAAAGTTGCAGAATTCAGTAAGGATGGAAATGTTTTGTAAATGGGTCTCTTATCTGGCTGCACTTGGCTCCAGTTCAAACATGTGCCTCTGAAATGGAGTCCTTACAGTTTTTGTATGGCTCTGTAGTAACTCTAAACCATTTTAGTGCTGCTGAGGTTTGTTTGAAAATTTTGGTTTGATTTGTGCAATCTATAGGGTTTGAACTATTCTTGTTGACAAATCTTCCTCCCCTTTAATTTCCACTCTCCCAGTACTGACATATCTTAATGTTTCTCAAAAGGTCTCCCTTCTTTTGTTGAATTCTTTTGGCTGTATGACATGAGGTGCCAAATTAGTAGTCTGCTTGCCAAAAGGCAAAAGAGATCTTGGGAGACAGAGGAAAGTTCTGGATATGTTAAAATGTAATTTTATAAGTCTGCACTGCTGTGTGTTTTGAGATTTTATTTTTTTTTATCGCTTTCTATAAGCATTGGCACTATTCCCACTTAAATTATGGCTTAACCTCTTGCTGCACCTCAAACAAAGAAGCCTGCAGAGCTGCCCAAAAGGTGAGATGTTCCAAGTTTTATGTGGGCTTACTTCTGACTACCATAAAATGACTGTCATCCTCTCCCACGTTTGCTGCAGATGTGCCTTTGTTGCCCTCTGTACATCATTGAGGTTATGCAAAATCTGTTCTCTCCTTCTTTAATTCTAGTCCTGTCTCAGTGTCCTATTTCAGTTCTGTCTCAGCTTCTCACTCAGTCCATTGGGCAGGATTGTCACTCCTTCATATTGTGGTATAAAGGCACTAAATGTGATTACATGTTTTGTAGTAGAAGTATTTAAGATGCCATATATTATTTTTGTCACAGTTTTAGTAGTGTCATCTGAGGACCACAAATATGAAAGTGATTCCTCATTATCCAATGAAACTAGCAGTCACCGAAGCCAAGACCTTACTAGAACTGCTCTTGATGAAGCATTCTCTTGAACGCATTCTGAGTTGCATAATAAAGGCAAAAAACCAGGTGTTTACCAGAGTTAAACTTGTTGATTCTGAACATAAACTTTCAAGTACCTGTTGGCAAATTGTTGCATAACCCATAGTAGTGGGGACAGCGGACAGAGGTTACTAGAAGCTTCCAGCAATGGAATTTGCAGCTGCTATGCCACTTGTTTTTTGAAAAACACAGTGGATTTCTCCTCCAAGAATTACTTCGTTTACTGATAGGGGTACATGTACTACATGTTCTGGGTTTGATGTTCTGTTCTGGTCATACTAAGTATATGTCCTTTGGACTTGTGGGGAAGAATCCCAGATATCTTTTGAGAGTTTTTTCTGTGATGGTGTATTTGGCCTCTCTGTTTTCACTGAATCTTGGAGTTTTGCCAGAAAGACCCCAGACAGCAGTCACAGGCTAATTGTGTTACATATGTGTTGCTTTGTAGTTCTGGGTTGATAGAGAATTTATTCACTTCCAAATCAATTTTTTCGAGCTCCCTGCAATTTCTTGCAAAGTCAAGGCTGCCTGACTGCTGTCCTGTGCTGCATTTGGCAAGTGTTCAGAGCCTATTTGTTTGCACAGCATCTAGGTGTAAGGTAACTTGAAGGCTGTGCTGCACTGATGCCTCTGGAGGAAATGAAGGGAGAAAGCAGGGGTACACAGTAAGTCCTCAGTTCAGTTTGAGCAAACTGCGTTGACCTTAACACCTCCCTGGCTAAGCAGTGAAGAAGTGCCAGAGCAGCAGCAGCAGCCCAAAAGCACCAAGTCCAGCCCTCTGCTATTATAGCCACCTGTCAGTTCCTTGGTCCCCACAGTGCTTGTTCTCTTCTCTTTCCTCTTTACCTTAATGCTTAAGGTAATGCAATTTCTTTATTTGAGGCAGAGAAGTAATTGAGGGTGGGTACAGTGATTGTTCTGTGATCTCTGCCTGCATTGCCTCAGCAGCTCTGTCATATTGGTTCAGCCTGTGGTCCTTGAGAGGCAGGCAGCATTTTTGAGAGCTCTGAATTTGGGGTTTTGTCTGCTATTACCTCCTGCTCAGAGAAGGTTTGAGAAGGGCAGGTGAAAAATAGAACTACAGCCTGGGTAGCTGTATGTTCTTGCAACTCATCCTGTTTCTATCTCGTGCATGTTCTTCCTCTGCTCGTGCAGCCATGCATATTTGTGCCTGTAACAGCCTTCCTCTGCCCCGACAACCTCTGACTTTTTATATTTTTTTTATTTCCACACCCATCTTCCATGGTCACCAGTGACAACTTATTAACTGTGGAAGACTGACTTAAACTTTAGAAATACATGGCTTGCCGTGTCTTTCTCTTTTTTCCTATATATATTTTGGTCACACTAAGGAAACTTGTGATGTTGGGGCCAGTTGCTCTCCATCCTGCTTGGAAATCACCCTGAGCCTCAGCAGCGTGGATTGGCACAGTCCTGAAGGATCCCTACTTCCCACAGCTAGGCCTTGGCTCTGACTGTGTGGAGCCTCCAGGAGAGGAAAGGCAGAAAGCTCGTGACTTGCCCAGACAGTCTGAGGCCTGGCCCTGCAGCCTCAGCTCCCCAGACGCTGTTGAGTCGGACTTGGCTGGCAGCCGCTGCACTGTTACTTTTCCGAGGTAGTAAGTGAGATTAATCATAGGACCCTTTCCAGAGGCAAAGGGGGTTTGTGCTGCCTGGAGGGAGACTGTAGGAGCCAGTGCTGGGGCTGTGAGCCAGAGGTGAGAACTGGGGCCTCGCGGCAGGGCAGAACAGGCCACCAGTGGGGTTGTGTGAGTGTGGACTCTCCGCTCAGCCGCTTCTGGGAGGCTTTGCTGGAGCTGCAGCCTGGTGCCTGCCCTGGATGGGCTGTGGCTGAGCACAGGGGACACAGTGGCTGCGTTACCTATGTCTGCGGGCCTTGGACAATTACATTTTTTGGAAATAAATCTCAAAATTTGAGGGGGGTATGTTTCTTTTTGACTGCATGACTTTCTTTCCGAGAAGAGATGAAGATCTTTCCTATTGTTCCAAGCAGCCTGTGTTGACAAGTGGAGGGGAGTGACAGGAGTCTTGTACCTTCCCCCAGGCCAATACTGCATAGTTGTTTTGGGTTTTCTCATTACAGCTGCCTCCACAAACTGACCTTATTCTAGTGTAAACATAGGCTTTGCCGTCCTGGACTAGGCTCTTAATTTCTCTAGTTCTTGTGTCCTGTGTTTCAGAGCAACTGTTACCAACATCTTCCATAGAAGCACAGAGAACATTCTGATGGGAGCAGGGAAATTCCCTCTCTGGGGGGGAACTTGATTTTGCCCTCTAGGTGCTAATGACTGGCTTGTAGTTCACAAGCTACTTTGTTCTACGTAGTCTAGCGTGGATATTGTCATTAATCATGCATTTTTACTTTCTGCAAAAAATATAGTCCCATTGAGCTCTAGCAGTGAGTTCCACAGGTGAATTTCATACTATGCAGAAGTTTCAATTTTTAATTTTTTTCCAAAATTTGCCAGAAGTCTCTGTACCTGTAATAAGATTACATTAAGGCAGACAGAAATGCTTGATTTATTTTCTGCACTATTTATCCTCCATCTTTCTATCATCTCCCTTGTTTGTCTCTCTTAAACTAAACAGTCCCATTCTTTTCAAATTCTAAATGGAAATCTTCCCAGCTCTCTAATAATTGTCTGGCTGTCTTTATAGAGATGACAAGAAATGAAAACAGTACATCACGTGGGAGTAAAACATTAGTTTCATATAAGTAACACTGGTGTATTTTTATTTTCTAACTCAATTTACATACACCAGTATCTTGTTGGCTTCTGACCATGCTAAACACTGACATTTTTATTAATATGCCCTTGTTTTTCTTTGATTATTGCAGTAAGGTATAGGCAGTTCATTTTTTCAGTTCTTTTTTTTCTTTGTTTTCTGTTGTCTAGTACTCTGTGGGAGTGGCTCTGACTTCAGCAGCCTTCCTCTCTAGAAAAGTTCTGAAAGGGTTACAAGGGAGCTTTGGCTGTTTCTTTGAGCTATTTGGAAAGGACGGGCCTCAGACAGCTTGGCAGGAACCTGGGGCCCTGTTTTTTCCAGCCCAGCCCTTCCTTCTGCACAGAGCTGTCAGGGAATCCCACAAATGTCTGGTTTTTCCCCTTTTCTAATTCTTTTTTTAAAACAATATTTTTATCCATCTCTGACTCTTCCCCACGCAAGGATCTCAAGTTTTATTCATTGATTGGCTTTGCAGGTAGTGAGATATAAATGAAAGCTATGCTACCATGCCATAACTGTTGGAATTAGTTCACATTTGTGCAGCTGAGAAGGGCATTGGGAAGTTTCCCAGAAGAGCATCCTTTCTGGCATTGATCTTAGGGCAGGTCCATCTGGCCTAAGAACAGAGGGATTGAATGGGCCCACCTTTGACCTGTGCTATTCCTATGGGTCACACTTTGAAATCTTGGAGCTGCGTGTTCTATATCCTCCCTACCAGACATACAGAATGCTTCTTTGTAAAAATGGAAGGCCCCTTTGTAAGCCAGGCTTCTGAAAGGCAAGATGGGGTTAGGAACTCTTCCTTCATTTGCCTCATGCTCTCCAGCGCTGTCCTGAAGTTGAACTCATAGTGAATATTTTGGAGATTTCCAGGTCTGCCTTGTACCTTTTCACTTGAAGAAAATGGAGTTGTCTAGAGGGTAGCGTTAGAAGGGAAGTTTGATTACTGCTGAGAGCAAAGGTTTAGAACAGCTGTGTTGAAGACACTGGTGTTGTGCAGCTATCTCAGTAAGCCTGTCAGATGCTGGGAGTAGGGTGTGATCTGAGATCCATGTAGAAAGCCTGTCCAGAAGGCAGCCCTCGTGGGGCAGTCCCTGGACAACCCTCTGAAGTCAGCAGCCAAAGGGCCTGGAATCAAGCTCAGTTGAGTTAAGAGTTTCAGTGACCAAGTACAAATGCCAGAGCAGGTGGTAGCAAAAAGGGCCAAAGGGTTTTCCTTCCTGCTAGGCTTTGTTTTGGAGCTACCTTCCGTTGTACAGTGAAGTTTCCTCCACCAATGCATGTTAATATTTTCCATCCAGTCCGAGGTCATGCTTTAGCTTGACTTACTCAGGATGAGCATGGCATTCTTTTTTAGTGTTTTATACGGTGATATAAATGGGAATTCCTTGCAAAACCACAAAGAAACCCCTTTCCTATCCCTGAAAGTATAGTTTGCTGCTTTTACCTAATTTCCCCCAGCTTTCAGGCTCATTAAATTTTGTAGCTGACACCAGAGTTTGTGAATTGCATTCCGTTGGCTCCTTGTCAGCCTGTTACTCTCCAGGGTTTCTGTAGGCTGCAGGTATCAAGCAGCAGCTGTTTGTGAACCACGCAGGGATCCAGTGTTTAACAAAAACCTCTTTTGGAAAAGGGGAGGGAAAAATATAAAAAAAGTCAGGATTATTTCAGTTTCCCTATGTACATGGTGACAGCTTTGCTTGGTGATCCTGTTTACTAGCTCATGGGTGTACACAGATATTGTGTAAGCTGAAGAAGATGGGGCAACCAGAAACACTGTGAAACACCAACTTTTTGTTTAGGAAACAGTGTGACTTACAATGACGAGTAACATTTGTGGTTAGTAGTACTTTCTTAGTTCTTACCCAGCACTGGATACTATCAGCCATTGAGCAGTTTGACAAAAAGGCTCTGGGTAAGAGAACTTTGGTTGGTAATGAGCAAGAAAGCATTCTGGTCACTCAAAAATGCTTGTTATTGGATTGTCCAGAGCTAGTGCCAATTACAGAGATTCTGAATTGCACTTGTAAAGCTAGAGTCTGCAGTGTCAGGATGGAAATATCAAGAGTCCTTTATCAAAAGCAGTTATTTCTAGGATTTCATTCTGTAACAATAGTTAAAATATATATATCTTCTTTAAAAAAAACAAAGGTAGGGGAGAGGGGAAAAAAAAAAGGTAGTGCTTAATGATGGCAGTTTCCAGGCATGCTCCTATTGCACAGGTTGCATTTTTATTAACATTTCTTATCCAAGTACTGCTCACAGCAAACCAGGTGGGGAGGCGCCAAGCCAGCCTGGCTGATCCAAATCTACTTAAAACTGGCACTGAGACAACAACCTTTAGTAAAAGGAGTTTCAAAGTAAGAGAACCTTATCAAAGATACTGTTTATGTTCCATCTGCTGGGTGGTTGGGCACTGGAACAGGCTCCTCAGAGAAGTGGTCACAGCACCAAGCCTGAGAGAGCTCAAGAAGTGTTTGAATGATACTCTCGGGCACACAGTGTCATTCTTGGGGCTGTTCTGTGCAGGGCCAGGAGCTGGATGTTGATGATTCATGTGGGTCGCTTCCAACTCAGGACGTTATATGATTCTATGTTGCTTGGGTTCTTTGCTTGAATTTCAGATTGCATTTGGCTCAGTAGATGTCTTCCACTACTCTTTCCATCTTTGTGCTATCTGGCACATGGGAGTTAACTGACAAGTTAGTCAAAGAAGATCTGGTGGTGCTGCACATGCTGTCGTGCAGCTCTGTCAGGAGTGCTTAGCCTAGGCAGGAGTCATCCTTTGGAGCAAAAGGGCTGTGACTTATGTGGCCCAAACCTTTTGTATGAATAAAGAATTCTTTATTTGCTTGTTGCTGGAAAAAAATAAATTAGAATCTTCTCTGTGAAGAATGTAGCCAAGCTGGGCCATGAATGTCTTCAGTGTTGAAAATTTGAGATTTCTTTTGAAATTCAGCTCAGAAAACTTTCATTTGGTAGACTGTGAAATGGAGGAGGAAACCTCAAGTCTTGGACCATCTGTTTCTTTTTTGATACTGGGGTAAAGATACTGATGGGTAAAATGAAGATGAGCTGACACCTCTGAGCATTTTGAAAAGTTGGAGATGTGAGACTTGAAACTGAGTAAGTTTAGGAATTTTGTTTCTTGCTACTCAGATCAGACAAAACTTTTCACAGTTGTATTCTGAATTTGAAATGAGAAGTTTTCATTACTCATTGAAGACAACAAACTCCTTAGTGTAGTGACTTCTAATTTCCATGGCTGTTTCCTAATTTTCAAACTGTGGTGTTAGAAAAAACTTGAGATAATTTGTTAGAATGTTATTTTCAATAGATTTCTGATCTTGACTCCACTAGACTCTTGGGTGTAAGATTCTTTGACAGTCTCATGATGCTAAAGATTTTGACTTCTCTGTAAATGAGTCCTGTTGGATGATAATTTGACCAGCAATGAAAGGCTTTCCAATTCAGGCAGTCAACATGACAAAAGAGAACACAATCTCATCTTTTGTGAAAAAAATCAACACAGAAAACAGTGTATGTGGAACATTCAAGCACTGGCTCTTGAAACTCTCAGCCCCAAAAGTGATTCTTTGTAGACGTCGCTGTTCTTAAAGTGGGGTGCCTTGATAAACACGTCTCTTTCTAATAAAGAACTGCTTATAATATAGCCAGAATATTTTCAAAGAGAGTGAGATTCTGGCTTCTACTGACAGTGATCCCCCTAGCCTGTTGTCAAAATTCCCTACCAAAAAATCAAGGAAACTTAGAGTTACCCCTTATGAACAGTTCCTACCAAGATTGCCCATTAAGACTTTTTGGACAAGCTGCCTTTCATGGAGTTTGCTTTTAAATATTGACAAATTGCTTATATTTCTTTAAAGTTGAGAAGCCTCAAGAAGGAGCTGTATTTTAATGTGAAATTTGTTTCATTAAAAATCCACAGGAATAATAACTTTATCTGTTGTCAAAGTTCACAAATATTTTCTTTTTTAATTTATATAAATAAATACATATAACACATTTAAAAGTATTAGATAATAGGTACTGATAAAATAATTTTGAAAACACAGTTTTAATAATTGGATTATTCTAGTATATTTCAAGAAACTTGGATTCAATCCATTTTTAGCCATTTAAATATTTTGTTTTTCTGTTCAGGACATCATCTGCATAAGTGATTTTGTTTTTTCAAAGGTCAGAGTCATGTTTTCACTTGTTTCTGAAGTTCCACTTTCCTGCTGCTGATAATAACCCAAATGATTTAAATATGAAAGTATCCTCTACTGTCTGTGTAAAGAGAACAAAATTTATGCACTAATTTCTAGGTTGTTTTGAGGTGTAAGGGACAGAATGTGATTCATGTACTGCAATGATTTTCTTTATTGATATTTCCTAAATAGAAAAAAAAAAATTGGTAACATATTAGTATCTCTAAAGCATTGCAGAACCTGAATATGACTGTAGGCATTGTGTTACTGAGAGGCATTTCTGTGAAAGAGAAAAGAACCGTGGTGCTGGATATTTTGGTGTTTGCATGTCTCACTCTGAAATTATCTAAGCTCCTGATATGATACAACTTCAGTTGTGAATTGTCCTGCTTGTGGCTACAGAATGCAGTTTTTTGATTCTTGTTTGTCCAAATCTCACTCTGATGTTTATGGTGTATATTGTTCAGTAGCAAAACTAGGTAACAACTACTCTTGTAATTTCAGGTTTTTCCTAACGCTGTTACTTTTGTGTGAGAGCTTGTTTACTGTCCTGTACTCCAAAGAGAACCTTAAATACAGTATACAACATGAAGGTTAACCTCTTAGCAAAGGTTATGATGTTCACCCCAAGCCTTCTGGAGGCCATGTTTGGACTCTGTACTACAGAACAGTTTTCTGGGAAATGTACCAGTTGTGGCCTTTAAGAAAAGTCTACTCAGCACAGTTGCTGAAACACAATGAAAGGCATCAAGTGTAAAGAAGCAGCATATAATGTAGATTTCTCAGTGGACACTTTTGTTATTGTCCTCCCTTGATGCGCTGTTTCTGTGCTAAGAGGGGAATCTTAAAAGGACATTATTCCACAAGTGGCTGGGATATTGCAGGCTGTCCTTTTAAGGGTTTAGGATCTGCATCTTTGATGTGCTTGTGCTCAGAATTCCTGAGGTAGTGATTCCATGGTTCCCATCTGTGTTCCTGAGTCTGGGAGTTTTTGACTAATTATACAATTTTCTCTGTACTTGTAGGAAACAATTCCATTTTGGCTCTAGAAAAAGGAATTGTGTTGGACTGGAATATAGGATTGCATAACTTTTTTTCATGTTTAACCACAAATTCCTATGAAAGCTATTGTACTTCCTCTGAAGATACCTACTCTTGGCTTTTGGTTTCCAGAGTCAGTAGAAATATTCAACACCCATATCCAGTCCAAAAGACCTAGCAATTGGAAGGCTTACCCCAAATCAGTCATTAATGAATCCAGCAGAGATGTATCCCTAAGGAAACAGCACCATCCCTGGATACCTATTCTTCTCAAACCCCAAGGGGAAAAGATGGATCCAGCAAAGCTGGCACAACTGCATCATAGACTCTTTTGTCCATGCTGTAGGAGGAAACATGACAAATATGGGCGCCTGTTCCAATGGAGAGAATCTAAAAACTTTTGTTCTAGGTGCTGCAAATAAAACTAGTGCTTACAGTTTCTATCTCCTAGCCTGCAGTTGTAGGTAGATAGAAATTTCATGTAAAAACTTCAGGCACTGGGTGATCCAAGTAAATTTTGTGCAACTTGAGCGTCTTCTGCAGACAAGGTCTGACAGAGGGATCTTTCAACAAATACTGGGCAAGTTTGGGAGCTGCCTTTTAGAGGGCGCTGCCTCATCTCTTGGTACTATAAAATATAATTATCAGAACATCCTTTTACTCATCTTCCTCTAATGACAGACTTTGTCATCAGATCTGTCAGTTTCCTGGAGAAAGATTTTGTTGACCCAGTTTACTGAGGTAAGCCTGAACCTTTTCTGTAGTTTCAGGGGTTTAATCAGAGATTTCCTGTTCTCTGTGCTTAATTGTGTTCTGTCAGCTGGCCTGCTTGGTCAGCACGTGTTTTGCTGCCTGCTGGGGAAAGAGGAGACCACTGAGTGATTTGGGGCTCTCCCACAATTTTTCCACTGCACCACCTGCTTTGGAAGTCCCTGTAGAACTGCCAAACATGCTGAAGTGGTTAAGTGTACCAGCTCCTAAAGAAGCTAAAGGGGAGGAGTGATTCTTGCCTGATGGGTGTTCAAAAGGAGCCAAGACTTTGATGTTCTGTTTTAGCAGCTGCCAGGTATGCTGCCTGAGCCCTGTGCAGCACTTGTGCCCCCAGCCTTCATGCATTGTATTCTTCTTTACACTGTCAGAATGAAGAGAAGGAAATAAAATAAATTTAATTAAGCCAAGAGTTGTGGGCATTAGCATTAGTGTTGTTTTGTTATATTTTATACTTTGAGTTATCGTGCCTTGTGCCATATGTCAGTGAAGCACCTTGGACTTGCTTGGGCCTATTAGAGTAATAAATTTATTTCACTTCAGTTTTCTTTGCCTTTCTAGTTGCTGCTTTCTTACCTCTTCGGCTTTGTCTGCTCCCAAAATAATCGCAGTAATTTTAATCTTTTGTTCTGTAATGACCACATAAAATAGGCAGAGATTTAAATCTAGGGTGCCTCATAACTGCTTGCTGACTAGAGTGACTAGATCGTCTTTTCAGTGAGGACTGAGAGAGACAAAGAAATGTGGTGGCTAAACCGAGACTTCATATAACGTCTGTTAAAGCAAGAACAGACACCACTCTGTGTATCTCCTGGAGGCAGAGAGCTGGGAGTATCTCTTTTTTTCACTTGACTCTTCTCTGCCAGAAATAGGATGCTGTAACTCAATTTATTCCACTAATATTGAATTTCTTTATGATAATGTGAGCTTCTCTATGATTTTTCTTGTTGAAACATTGGATTTCTGGAAATGCTGGGAGCTGAGCTTTGTTTTCAGGTATAGAGGTAGGTAGATCCCAATAGTAGTAGTGGAAGGGGGACTATATCTGTATAGCTTAAAACAAAGGACCAGCAAGGAGGCCAAAATTGTTGTGAGCTGGAATGGTCTCCTTTGTCAAGGCAATGTGATTTTGTGGTATTAATCCTTGGAGGACAAAGTGTCAAAAAACATGGAGATTCTTGCTCTGCAGTATTATCTTTTTCCAGGTAAGGCTTTATAAAAATAGAAGCCTTTGCACTCTGTTCCTGCAATTCTTCATAATCCAATTCTGGTGTGTCATCACTCATTTCTGGAAGGAATAGAGGGGGACAGATGCATAGGAAGTTTTGGGAAGAAGATGGCACTGTTTGTTTTTCTTTTTCATTTCAGTGCTGGCTACAGAATTTCTAAAGTATTTTTTCTTTCTATATTAAAAATCAATAACATCTAAATCAAAATTGAACCTACCATTCCGCTCTGCAGTTATATTTTTAGGCGAGATTTTATCTAGCAACAAAATACAGCATATTTATTCTTCCTTGAAGAGCAGTTTTCTGCAAGTAGGGTGTCTGTGGAGGATTCGTAGAAGGAACACTACAGACATGGAAAACTTCTGTCAGTTTTAGCTTGATAAGAGCATTGCTAGGAATTTGTGCTACCTTGGCTGAAATAGTAAGCACTTTCATAAAGTACTCTCTGTTACCTCTAAGGAAGTTGGGTGGAGCGAGGGGAAAAAGAGCATTTACCTTTTACAGTACAAATACAGTGCTTTGTGACCATCAATGAGGCTTGCAAGGGTTTTTTGAAAAAACTAGCTGTGAAACAGCTAGCACCACAACCCTGGCATTGCTTCGGTGTCAGTGTGCCATGCTGCTCTTAGAATGGCTGAAAGTCTGTATATCATGTTTTTTTCTGTAGTATCTCTTTGTGGTCTCTGTATAAGTAGCCTGTTTTCCTTTTTTTTTTTTTTTTTTAAATTTCCTGCCATGTGTATGATAGGATGGTCTCACCTATGCAGCATATACAGTTACTGAGCTGGCTTCTTCAGTGGGTAACAGCTCATGCTTCTATTCTCTCTCTGTGTAGCTGAGCAGATTTCACCAACACTCCCTGATTATACTTTATGTGATCACTTTGCTATAGACTTTAGAAAGTGTGTGCTGACATAGACACAGTCCCTTCCTCTTCTTTCTCTAACCCGTTGTTAAATGTTCGGGCAGCCACAGCAGGTGAGTGGATCTTTTTACAGGAGGTGGAGGTAAAAGAATGTTTTCCTTAACTACAGCATAACAGAACTGCAAAAGGAGCCTAAAGAGGAAAAAAAATCCTGTTTAACAGGTAGGAGATCACCCTCATATACAGTCTATTTCATGTTATACATTATTAGCTTATATAAATCCACTTGAGGGACAAGGAAAGCAGAAACAACCTATGCCTACAGAATTGAGTTTATAACATGGGAAAGATAAGCATGCTAGAGGCACCTCCTTGGTCAGCATGTAAGTGCCATCAGGCTTAGGGGACTATAAGTCTTATCTTTTTGTTGGGAAACTAGTTTAGCTTCATTGCATTGAGGCTGGGTTGATAAATTCCGGTTGTTTAAGGGAAGAGGTCTCTTGAGGACCTTTACTTTGCCCTTGTATAAGTGCTTGGGGAATTATTCAAAACCAAGAGACAGTTAAGCACAAGCATACAGCCTCACGGCAAGGACCCAAAGAAGTGACCCTTCAGTTTTTGATTTGTATTTTTTAACTTGTTTTACTTTATTTCAGCAGCTAAATGTTCTACAGCTTTAGTTGTGTTGCTGAATAGTAATGCAGCAGATGCATCTTAGTGGTGTAATACTGCTACTCTACCTCCTTTACCTGGAACATTTATCTTACTGTGACTGTGTCCAGCTAGCTTTCAGGTGACTCTTTCCACAGAAATCCTGATTAGGTCAATTTTAGATGCTTTCTCTTGAAGGCCATAGCAGATTTTAGTCTTTCCTTTAGTTGTGTATATTATAAATGCAGAGCTGTTGCTTCTTTTGTGAAGGTCTGTTATCTGGCAATAGTTCTTGGGTGTGAAGTGTACAGACATGGTGTCAGGGAACTGCATACTTCAGCATGTATTGTCCTCATAGACAGACCACCTAAGCTGGCAGATTTATCAAGTCTTCTCTAAGATACTCAGAAGAGGGTCCTTATCTACTACATAAGGTGATAGGTCTACTGGATGTCAAACAAAGTTGATTTCTTTCATGAATTTTAGTGTGAATTTTTGTGTAATCTAGAGGCTTGACACATTCTTTAGAAGTTTCTCTTATATTACACTATATTCAATATTTAGACAACAAAACACCCAGAGTTAGCTGTGTGAGATGTCTTTACTGCATGGTCATCTGGCACTAAAATACTCAGTTGGGCCTCCAGTGGTATGAGAGCTGGACAGCACAACCCTGGAGGGGTCCTTGAGGCCCTGTGGTATATGTAACACCATCCTGTGCTATGTCTTTTGGGAGGCTGATGGTGGCAGGGGCAGTGCTTTGAGTACTCTCCCTCATCTCATGAATCTTAACCTTGCAAAACTCAACAGCCTGTTGTTTGTTTGTTTATTCTTCTCAAGTGCTCTAGATTTCACCAGTTTAGCCCAATTGTAACTCTTCACTTGCCTCTTGGGACTTGGAGAAGGAGCCTGAGCTGCTTTCTTCATTCCCCATATTCTTATTCATTGGGATCGTGCAAGTGCTGCTTGAGCACATATAGCAAAGAGCACCACACTCTGGGAAAGCCTACACTGGAGGAAACTTAATGGAAAATATGAAAGAGAAAAAAACGTGTTTGATGGACTTTTAATATAAAAAGGGTGAAAAAGAAAAGAAAAGGAGGAGGGGGAGATTTATTCACTCTAATAGGAACCAAATGTTGGCTGGGACAGCAGCTACACTCTCACTCTTTCCCTGTAAACTGCATGAGCTGCTTTTCAAAGGAGTCATTACAGGGTGCAGAGCTAATTTAGTGATCCTAACTTAACCCATCCCTCTCTAGAGAGGTAAGGAGTATGAGTTTGCAGGAGAGATTAGTGACTTTAATTACAGACCCAGTCATAAGCATTTTCTAGACTGATAGCAGTGACGATTTACTGTTTTCATCCTCATGTGCTACTGCTGCTATCCACCCATAAAATGCGAAGTCTCCTTGCATAAAGTGCTAAAAAAGGCTTGATGTCTGGAAATAAATAGAGCACATAAGACTGTTCTGGCTTGGTTTTCAACATACTTGTCTACAGTGAGAGAGGAAAAGTAGAAGAGCATCATTACAAATCACGTTCATCACGTTGATCCAGTTGATTCATGCTAGGATTTTACAGTGGAACCTCTTCAGTAAGGAATACCTATCCCATCTCTAAGTGGTGCAATACTGCATCTAAGTTTCTGGTACTTTGATTTCTGTGGTGTGTGTATATTAACTCCAGAAAGTCTGCCTAGACTAGGACAAGTGATCAAATTTAAGGTGGCATTTAGCATGAGTTCTAAGTCTGAATGACTTACTGTAATCAAAGCATATCTAAACAGCTCAGTGAGGTAAATTCATTCAGAGGCCACCTGCTTTGTCTGAACTTAATTAATACTTTAAAATTGGGGGTGGTGGGGGGACCACACAACACAGCTCAGGCAGTTGCGTGTCAGAGTTAAGCAGGTAATCTTCCCCAAAATTTCCTTATGAGAGCAAAATGATACCAGGTTTCTGTTTCAGACTTATTGTGTATATGTCTTGCTGTTAAAATATTTTTGCAGGCTCTGACTGTGTTTGCAGGTGTGAAAATACATGCAAGAAACGTGAAGCCAGAACCACTTTCCACTCAGTAAAGTTCACCCCTATGTTTGCACTAATTGAGAGTTGAAAGGGTATGTGATTTTGTTAATCTAGATCACTTTGACGAGATATGCTCAGTTGCATTCATTGCTTCTCCAGTGATGAGCCACAATAGGATGAAGACTCTGAACTTTGCAGCCAACGGGCTGTTATTTATCTTCTTGATTCAGCCTTTCTGCTAGTGAATTTCAAAGCTGCCATGTGTAAAGAGAAGGAAGAAAAATACAATGTTGTTTACCTGCCAAGTGTTCCCCAGATCACAGAGACTGACAGTGTTTTGTAACTGGCACGGAGCCAATGATGCTAATAGGCCCCCACAAAAATAGGCTCCACTGAAGGGTAAATATTTCATTTAATTTGCTGAGACTGGCAGATTTAGTGTTTCTGAAAGTAAGAAGTTGATAATGCCAGCTAAATCCAGGAATAGCAGAGGTAGGTTAGGCCTTTCCTGCAGAGGTTTTCTAGTGCTCCATAATCTCACCCTGCCCTTCAGCTGCTAGACTGTGACAAGGCTGTTTTGATACACCTCCTTTCTAACCTGGCGGGTTAAACACTGACACTCCTAACCTTGCCTGTATATGGAGACCTAGGATGTAAAATGCACTAAATTCCTGATCTGCATTGTCTTAGTTATAAGAAAATACTTTTGCTCCAAACCCAAGGTTTTTCAATGGCAAGAAAAAAGCAAGAGTAATTTTCAGAAGCCAGAGAGCAGGAAATAAATTATACAGCGACATACACCAGAAAAGAAGGAAGCCCATGGACTTTGATAATACTCATAGTATAAAGTGAAGGAGCAAGAAGGCAGTGGACTTTCCTTGTATAGCTGTTGTGCATGCACATCTGGAAAAATAAGTGGAAAAAATTCACAGAAATGCAATATGCAGTCAAGGCCAGAAGGGACTGAGCTGAGGCAAAAGAAGGGAGTTAAGTGTGCCAAGGCTGGCTGAGCTCAAAGGAGCCATAGCTCTGGCAGTGAAGGTTTAGTCCTGAAATAAGAGGAATGTCATACAATAAAACAGAGAAAATAAAAGTTTAATTGGGAATCTCAGGGAAAACTCTTGCTACTGAATGTGTACCTGCCCATGGAGTTGTGGAGCTGAGTGTGATACACGGACTCCTACAGTCACTGAAATACGTGCTAATGCTGCACCACAAGGAGATGAGTTGGATGCTTTTGCTCACGTCTTTGTTTGTGAATAAAATTCTTGTAATGACATCAATTATTCCAGCTGAAAGGGGGAATTGTGAGAATAGCAGAAGGGGACTCCTGACATTTGCTAGATATTATGCATATTAAAATGTCCTGGGATGCTTGAATTGTGCCTCTGGTAGCTGTTACAGTTAACCTGTGAATGGATGTGGGAATTGTAGTTAAATCCACAAAACTTCTCATGTTCTTTGCCTAAACCAACTCAGTCCCAAGGCTTTTCACATGGGCCTTGTACATCTTCTGTTGTCTCATGGCACAAAGACACTGTGGTAAGAGCCCCTTGTGTAGGTAAAAGTAGCTTGAGCTGCTGGGAAATTGGGAAGCTGAAGATCTAAGGCTGAAACTGTTTCAAGATGCCTCATCATTAAGAAGGGAAAGATTAATTGATGGTCTGGGACAGAAACTCTCCTAATCTCTGCAACACTTCTACCATGGGAGACTGTACTTGTCACTTTGAACTGGATTTGAACCCAGAATGCAGTTCCACAAGTTTATAGTGCCAGTGCAGCCTTAAAAGGCTGTTCATTAACTTTAAAAGCTTTTCCTTGGCTTCTCTTGCAGAGCACAAAAGCAGGTGATGCCATCCTCATTTTACACAGGCCAGCTGCTTCCTGCCCCTTCCCTGTCTCCAAGGTCCTGCACCATGGCAAGTTCTGGACAGTTCCCTGTGCCTCAGAAGACCTCCAAAGTCCCAAGCTGAGCTCTTTTAGGAATATTCCAAGTGCTTTGTTTGCCCCTGGTGTTTTGTGCAGTTATTTTTCTTTACCTTTATAACATAGCTCTTGCTATGTTACAAAGCAGGGGGCTTTTAGAGGCTTGCATGTTCCAGCAATCACAGCTACAGCCCATGCTAAAATGCAGACTCTTGCTGACTAAACTGCACCAAAGTCACTCCTGATAACAGCAGAGGCCAGGAGCAAACCATTCTCAAAGACTTGTTGTGCTGTTTTTCAATTTTTAATTTATTGCTTTTGAAGCTGAGGGGAGGGAAAGAAGGGAGAAAGACAAAGAAAGGCCTGGAGGCAAGTGGCACTGTGAGAGGCCCAACAGTCCTGCATCCCAGCCAGGCCCCCAGCATCCTGGGCTCCATCCCACTCTGTTTATCATTGCTCCATAGCCAGTCCCAATCTAGGGCCTATTGTTAGGGATGGAAGAAGCAAATAGTGTGCCAAAGAAAGTGTTCTGTGTTTTTCTGAGTGCCTGAACATAAGTCAGCAGGATGCTGGGAGCTGCCACACTAGACAGAATCATTAGTTACTATGCCAATTACTTTCTAGCAGCTGGTGCTCACTGAGGATTTGTACCGAAAGCTTCCTGGACTTGTCATACCACCTGAATGCCCTGTGGGAAAGAAACTGCTGCCCAAGATTGTCTGGCATTCCATTGCAAGGTGGGAGCACTGATTTATAAATACACTGGGTTCCCTGATTGCCAACCATGACCCTTGTTCATCCTTAGCTCCAGCCTTTATAGGAAAAGATGCAAAAGACTTTCATTGTCAGCTTGTTTCCACGTTTAAAAGGAAGATAATTCCTTTCTCAGTTTGCTAGACCTCCAGCTATACTGAATCCTGCTGTGACTCCGTCAGTTCACACAAACTAAGCAGGGTTAAACATAGAGGAATGTTCTTCAAGAATGCTGAAGCTTAATTTACACAAGTACTTTAAGCCTAGTTTGCACTAACTTCCAATGGGATGTAAGCACTTTTCAAATAGTTCAAAAGTGCCTGCTTAGTGAGTAATATATGGGGAACACCAGTAGACTTCATGAATTGGTATTGTTGCCTGTCACACAGGAGTTGGTATCAAATAAGTGCCCAGCTGTGCTATTGGAAGAAGGCTTCAAGTGAAATATAAATGGGAGCCCGATGTGTAATATTTATGATACTTTAAAATCCTTAATTTTTCACGGGAATACTGAAAGCTTTAAACCCAATTTAGATATAAATTACACATTAAAAGTTAGATTCTAAATCTCTTCTAGTCTTGCATTGCTGTCCCCTCTCCTGTTTTTTTTCTCTTAGTTTCACTATAGTGAATATTCTTCTTTGTGCTATTCTCTACTGCTGTCTTTTAATATCTGGTTACTCATCCCAGCAGTGCTTGTGTTATTGTAAACCCTGCTTTGTCAGGTGTTTGAAGAAGTTCCTTGGGAATGGTGGGTGCTGGAAGTGTGGGTTGTCGTTGCTAGTTATCACTGTCATTCTTTTAGTACGGACTTGCTGTATGTTGTATAGTTCTTTGCAACTGAGATTCTCAGTAACTGGTGTTCTGGGCTCTGGTCTCGTCTACAAGTTCAGTCCTTGGAATTCCCTTTAAATCTCTTTCAAGTGAAAACAGCTCTCTCCTTTCTTGTAAGAGCTGGTAACCATATCCCTTCTGTGTGGAGACTGGATTTCAGAAAGACTTTTTATTTCCTGTAGTCAATGAATAAATCTATGAGTATGTTATTAGTGTTTAGTATTTTAATACACTGCCATTAATTCTTAGTACAGGTGTAGGGTTGCATGAGGGTTGCTTACATCAGAAAAGAACTAATGAATTGGAAAAGGGAACTAGGGCAGAAAGGTAATTTGGAACAAGAAAACCTGGAAATGAATGTATGGCATTCTAGCACTTTTAGACTGGGTTTCAGTTATATTTGAATGGAGATGTGCTGAAAATGGTTTCAGAAGCAAACTTGTATCTTTTGTGATACAAAAAACTGTGTCGGGGAGGTTTTATGCTGTCAGTGAAGAGGAAGAGGGAGTGCTGGCCCAGCCTTTCTGAAAACTACAGTTGCAAGAAAGGAACACAGTGGGTTTCTTGCCAAAAACACTGAGTAGCCCAAAGAGCTGCTGGAAGGACAGAATTTTGCTTACAGTGGATGGGCCATAATGCCAAAGGCTGAGATTTCCTGTACGTAGTCAAGGCCTGAATCCTGGCCAGGTCTCTAAACTAAGCCACTCATAAATAATCCTGAGCAAGCTGTGAGAAGATTGCTCACAACCAGTCTGGCTGACAAAATGAAACCAAATCTTTTCTGGTGGCATAGGCAGGAATTTCAATTTCCCATTCATGTGTGTGAGCATCTCTGCCTCGTTCTGTTGTCTGTGCTTGTGAGGAAATGAATAATCAATCAATCATTAGTGTTAAAGCAACAATCCTGAATTATTGACTCTACAATCCTCATTTCCACTGGGGCATGGAATTGGGGTTTTTTGGTTATTTTTGGCTTTACCTAAAACAGTGTGAGTTGTGAAAAAGCTTTTAATTCAGTTTGAGGTATTTATATACTTTCCCTAATGTGCACTCTTTAGTATCCGTTAAGATGTGAGGTCTTCTACAGCTTTTTTCCAGCCTTTGTTATGGTGCTGAGCCTGTTGTAGAATTCCTTAGGCAGAAGAGCTAACTTTTCCTTAAGAATGCAAAGGTGTTGTCATGCTTTGATAAATCATCTGACAGGCGGAGACAGAGACTAGGAGATGCTCCGTGATGCATTCCTGTGAACATGGCAAATAGAGCATGTCTCTGCCAGCAGTGTAGTGAGTCTCAGATCCTCAGCCCTGTTCTGTACCAGGGCAAACATTGCCTTAGATGTAATAACAGCACTCATAACATGTTATGTGGAAACTTCCCAAAACTTTACAAAAGTGACCCTAGGACTGGCAAATACACTGGCCTTCTATCGTCAAGTACGGAATGTTTCTATTATGTATGGTTAAAGTTATGTTTTGCAACATAATGCATTTATGTTGATTTCTGTCTATAAAGAAGCAAAACCCCTAGAAGTCAACAGAAGCGTATTCAATCTAGAAAGATTCTGCCAGCTGTGAGGGCAAAATCTATTCAGGCAAGCAGCAGTGTTTTCAATACATTATCTAGAAAAAAGTAAGTTCGCTTGCGGAGAGAGGGTATTGAAACTGCAGGGAGTTGGGTACAAGACTGTGCTGCAAGAATATGTTAGCCAAAGGTATTGTGGTTTTGTTTGGTCTTTTTAAATTTAATTCTTCCTAAAGACTTAATAACATAGTTTCAACAATGCTTTCCTGGGTAATTTAAGCTAGGATTATCGGGGCAATATTATGTCTTAAAGAATTTATTTTGGGCTATATAGATCATATATTGATTAAAACAGAAGAAGTGGATTAAAACAGGTTAGAAACCAAATGAAAGCATTTGAGAGTTCATTAAACTGAATAAAGGTTGGAGAAAGGCAACAATCTTGGTGCATTTTTAAAAATCAGTCTTCAATTTTTGTAATTCCATATCGGTTCATTCTTTGCCAGATATTTCAAAACAAACTAGACAAGGCTCAGGGAAACATTACTAAAGTTCTGCCATTCAGGTAGTGGTCTTCCCAGTACTACAGACTGCCATCACTGTGCATAATTTCTGTGGCACAAAGCCAGTTTGATTATCTGCAGGTCCAAATTTAGTGGAGCTTCTTTTACATCAGTTTTGATTCCTCTATTTTGTCTTGACTTTTACATTTTAGAGTCAATCAGTCAGTCTTTAGCTTCCCAAGCATTCTTTTGGATCAAAGGATGAATTTTATAGGTTCTGAGCTGGAGGTAGATATGTAGAGGAATTGGAATGGACATTAGCTTCTAGAATTAATCATATAATTTGAATGAATACCTTAAAGAGTGCTTGACTGAATTCTTCGGCTTCTGACAGGCTTGAAACAGGTTTAGTTTCAGAGCCCTGATGCATAAACCACACTGGCTGTGTTTTCGCAGAGCAGATGGACTGTCTGGTTTGATGTCCTGCTCAGGCAGGACCCATGGAAGAATTCTGTGGGAAGAGCACTAGGCGATGCTATGGAATGGCAATGCTTCCCCAGTATTTTCTGGGACTCAACAATCAGTGATTTTCTGGCCAGAAGATGATAACTTTGTATATAAATAGCATTAGTGGCTCTGGCTTCTGTGAGTTGTCTAATAATTTTTGAACCTCTGTAAATTTTTGGCATCCTTAACTTCCCGTAGTAAGAAGGCATCCACAGTTTAATTATGTGTTATGAGAAAAACTACCTCCTTTTGTTTGTTTTAACTTGCTCACCTGATGACTTGATTTGGTTTTTCCTATGTTTTGTAATATGAGAGGTGAGTAATTGTTGCCTCTTCTCCTTCTCCCTGAAGCTCATGATTTTATAGATATATTTCCTATTTCCTTTCAGTTGTCATTTTTCCAAGATTGAGTCCCTATTTATTTAGTCACTCCTCAATATATAAGCTGTTCCTTACCTTTGATCATCTCTTCAGCATTTCTTTGCACTTTTTCAAGTTCTACTGTAGCTTTTTGAGAAGGGAAGAGAGACAGGGGTCAGAACTATCCTCAATATGCAAGAGACAGGCAATTTTGGTTTATTTAGCATAGTAGTGTTCCTGATTTTGTTCTCTGTTTCTTTCCTCATAATTTCTAACACTGAATTTGCTTTTTGAGAATACTTAGTGATGTTTTCATAGAAAAAAGTCTATTATAGCTATAGTTATAAGGTCTCCTTTCGGAACAGAAATAACTAGCTGTAGTGGGTTGACCCTGGCTGCACACCAGGTACCCACCAAAGTCACTCTATTGCTCCCCTCTGCAGCTTGGCAGAGGAGAGAAAATATTACAAAGGTTTCATGAATTTAGATAGGGACTCAGAGAGATCACTCACTGGTTACCATCATGGGCAAAACAGACTTGAAGTGGGGATATTAATTAAATTTATTACTAATAGAATCAGAATCGGATGGTGAGAAGAAAAATAAGTCTTAAAAGCACCTTCCCCCCCACCTCCCTCCTTCACATGTTCTCACTCCACTCTTCTCTGGCTGCAGTTTTCATCTGCACAATAACTTTTTTTCCCCTTCTTAAAGATGTTATCACAGAGGCATCATTCCTGATTGGCTCAGCCTTATCTAGTGGCAGGTCCATCCTAGAGCCAGCTGGCATTGGCTCTACTGAACGTGGTGGAAACTTCCAGTAGCTTCTCACAGAAGTCACCCCTGTAGCTGCCACCCGCTGCCAAAACCTGGCCATGCAAACACAATACACTAGTTCAAGGTTCATCACTGCACAAAACTAGGATTGTGTTTCCCTGAGTACATGACTTCATAGTTATTGAAATGTATGCCATCTACATATTTAATCTCTGATTATTCAGTAATGTGATGCTTTATTCACACTTCTCAGTGACTTTCAGTTTTTCACCAGCAGACTTTTTTAAAATTTTTTTATTTCATTTGTTTTTTTTCTCCCAGATCACTTAAAAATGTTTGAAAAGTAGAGACCATTGCACAGGCTCTTGTTGGGACCCCACTTGTAATCTCCTTCCATTGTGGAAACTACCCATTTATTCTACATCTGATTTAATGTGTTTTAACTAGTTATGAAACCCACAAGAGGTTCTCCCTTTATCCTGTGTTGGCATACTTTATTTAGGAGTATTTTAACTGAATTTAGCCTTTTCTCACTGAGAAAAACTGATGTGAAGGAGTTATTCTAGACAAGTAGACAGATGCAGTTGTTGTTTAGTTCAAAACCGAGATATTAAATATCATAATCTTTTGGAAGTTCTGATAAGGAATTACTCAGACTGTTTACTGAGCACTAACATGACTTTGATGGAACTCCTGAATGCTCTTCAGCTTTGTATCTGGTGCAGTTGATGTTTGTTTCCAAGACAGTAATCCCCAGCCATCTCCCAGCTGCATCCCAGTCTCAGCACAGTCCTTTATGCATTTCACCTGTCAGCATGACCTGGCTTTACTGAAAGGATAACAGAGTCCAGCTGTTTCACATAAGGGAAAAGTCCAATGAGCTTCATTATCAGAATGGATGGTAGAGTCTGTATCTATGCAGTGGAAGGAGCAGATATGACCCTTAGGATGAGAGTGTCCAGGTGACATCAATTTGCTGATAACCCGTATGGTGAGCTTGTGGGATTGGGGAGAGGACAGCTGGGGATGATTTCACAGATTCGTTGTTCCTTGTCCTGTCCTCCTCTAAAGGTATGCTTTTTGTGCCATCCTGTACCTAGTAGGCAACAGTGTTGGGGGGCCAGCACCACACACACATCTGTGGATCCAGAGCTGAGCAACTGCAGGTAAAACCATGGTAGAAGAGAGAGGATCATGACTTCATTACTGGGGCAAAAGTTGGGGAGGCAGGTTCAGAAGATGAAGCAGCTCTCCCGGCGTTAATCACAAAGCCGGCTTCATGTTTTAAGGTCTTGAGTTTCACAGCCTGAGTACTGTTAGCAACATTACAGTTGTCACTTTTCCAAGGATTGGTGAAAGGGAAAGAACTGAAAGACTGAGAATCTTCTAGCAGAAGGTAGCAGAGATCAAGAGTCATTTATCCAGTGTTGCACTGGGGTTCAGTAGGAGCAAAGGAGTGAGGAAACATAGGTGAGATCCCTTGAATAAAGTCTGGAGAAAGCTACCTGCATCCCCTGGCCCATAAGAGCAAAAGTGGTAGTGGTGCTCCAAGCAGGGGGAGGCCAGAGGATGCAAGGTGAAGATACTGCTGAACTCCTTTTCTGCTGGTTTATCATACTCATCTGTTGCTGAGGAGCTGAGTATGGAGAGTGACCCTTTAGTGTTTGGAGTCCTTGTCCTCAGTTTGCTTTGAAAGGGATGCATTAGGTTATTTTTGAGGGAGAGTAAATAGAGCTGGCAGTTGTCTCTGGTCTTGTTTGAAACATTCTTCTGAATATTTTAGGGGTTTGCAGTGATGACAGAGTTTGTGGGGAAAGGAGCAACACCAAGGAAAGCTGTGACATGTTCAGAGAATGTGTGTTGTAAGTCTTAATAGGATCCTGAAGCAAAGAGATTGCAGTTAACTCCCTTGCCAAAACCATGACCTACACTCCAAATCATGGCATGAAAGACACCAATTATCTTATAAATCCCAGATACTTATGATGTGGATAGGAAATAAAAGGAAGGTCTGCCCTTAGAATTCAAAGGAAATACTTGGAAGGAGTGGCAGGGAGAAGAATGACAGACATAACGGAAACTTGGGAAGCTCAAGCATTGAGGCTTGAGGGCTTTATTAGCCAGAGTGTCAGGATTCAGTAGGTCATATGGCATCCTGTCTTGTGAGCACAGAATGTGTGAGTTGCTGGGCCATTGTAGCCTCTTCAGGACACCTTGTGGTCCTGTCAGTCGGCCACCTGCTCTCTGCAAAGCCTCTCAGCTTTGTGTGGAAGTGTGTTGCTGCTGCCTTCTTGCCAAGGATTACAAACTTCAAAGCAAGCCAGTGAGCTCCTTTTGGTACTTATCATGTTGCAGGCCACAGCTGAACTCCCACTGTGTAAGCCTGGGTTGTAAGAGCTCCTGTCTCTTTGCAGGAGGCCTTTTGTCCTGTGGGAAAGACTTGTATTACTCTGATGATGAAAGAAATTAACCTATCTTCGCTCATCCTAGGTCTTTTGGATTGTAACTGTATGAAGTCAGTATGTACCCTGGTTGCAGCCTTACCCAACCAGTCATTTATTCTCTCTGGATATTGTAATGCATGTCTTTCTTCTATTCCACTCTCACTGCAGTGTGTTTGTGCTTAGTGTAAGCCTTGTGTTAGTGTGTTAAAATCTCTACAAATACAAATAAATAATGACCTCATTAGTGATGGGAATCCTTAGCTTTTTTCCTGCTGCAACTCTGCCCCTCTTCAATGCAAATCAGCCACAGAAATGTTCCAGTTTAGAGTTCTTACTATCTTTTCCTTAGTTCTCCTCAAGAGAATGTCTAGTAATATACTCCCAGACTGGAATTCAAGAAAGTGCTTAGCAAGACAGCAGTTGGCACATGGCACCCTAGGAGGTGTTGTGCTTGCTAAAGCTACTTAATCCAAATTCATTGCTAACTAAGTATTAAGGAATTTTTTGGAAGCAGCCTTATAGGCAGGAGTCCTTATATGCAGAGTGGTCCTTATATGCATGATGGCTCTTGTTTTCTCAGGCCTCCAGAGAATCATCATTTTGCCTGTGAAGGAGAGGTGGAGAACAATGTCTACAGCAAGGTGACACGGAATCCACTGACACATCCCAACTATCAGCTTAATTTTGCTGTGCAGCAACTTCAGCAGCAGAAACTTCAGTCACGGCAGCTGTTGGAGCAAAACCAAGCACGGCAACAGGTAACTAAGAAAAAAATCCTACCTGTAGGGATTGTAGCAGTGCTGAGTCTTAGATGTGCAGAACAAACACAGAGACAGTACATACGACACAACTTTTGTGAAGGGAGTAGCTCTTGTTGAGTTTCAACAAAACTAGTATTACCTGCAGTGATTTTAATAGCTGTTTGATGCTGTAGTTCCCAATAGCTTCTTCCACTGCATTGGCATCTTAAAAGCTAGAGGAAATATGGAGAAGGGCTTGTATTACTGGTATTCTGGGTGACACCTAGATACCAAAGGTCCACCATTGTCTTTGAAACAGCATTTCCGCACTTCCTGAGGAATCTTTCAAGGTTGCAATGACTTCATTGGTACAGTTGCTACCTTACTTTGTTACTATGGAGAGAGAGATGTATTCTGAGTGATGTCCAAACGGCTGCTAAAGGGAAGGAAATTTTGGGTGAACAAATCTTCATTAAAACAGATTGGTCTCCATTAGCAAGGAGCTGTTTGCTGGGCAGTTGGGTATGACTGGACTCCTGTGACCAAAGTTAACACATTCTGGTCTGAACACCCATGCTCTCTACTGTGAAACAGATGAGTCATTAGTCAGGGTCCTTGAGAATAGTTTATAGGCAAATTGCCCTTGTCCTTTTCTGGGAGCATCTTGAAGGAGAAGTCCTTCTGCTTTTGCTCCTTACACTCTCTCTTTCATGGCCCTTACTTAGCCATGCAATTTCCATCCTCAGCTTTCCTCACCTATAGTCTTCTTGCTCCTCCTCCAAGCAAGAGGTCTTCCTTTTGTCTTAATCCGTGGGACTCTGGGTGGGCATTGTGGCTGCTCATGAGCTCAGTAAACTGGCCTGTGCCTGTGAAGAGGCTGGAGCTGGCCACAGGGCCTGGCTGAGCCCTCTTCTAATTGCTGACATTGAGCTGATGTTATTCTTGGCTGGGGCAGAGCCATTACTCAGGAGTTTCTGTTAAAATAATTCTTTGTTAAACCTCCTCTCACACCCACAATGTCCCCCTGCTTTTTCTCCCTCCCTTCTCCTTCAGAGCCAAGCAATTTGGAGAGGCCATTGCCATGCTGCAAGGCTCAGATTGCACTGAATTTGCCATTAATGAAGAAAGATATTTGCTGAACATGAGGGCTTTCGACTTTCTGTCATGAAAACTGCATTTTAATAAAATGATTGTCTATTGGACACTTCCTCTTCCAGCTGACACTGTGTGAGGCCAACCAGCCCTCCTCCTTCCTATCACAGTTGCATTGATACTTCTGATGGCCCTGCCAGTCATGACACTACCCTCATCTTCATGTGTCTATCACCTTCACCCTCTCTATCTTCTGCCAGTGATCTCTTCCCTTCATCTAATTAGGTTCTCAGACTTCTCTCCTTTGACTTGGCCCTGCCAAGAACTACCTTCTCTTTCCTGCTGCTTATACATTTCCTGCCCTACATCTTCCTACTTGCACTACTTTGACTTCTGCCCCACCTTTTATGCTGACCTTCATTTGTCCTCTCTTTTTAGTGGCAGTTGATGTAGCTTATCCTGTCCTGCACGGCTCTACACATTTCCTAGCGAGCATCACCTAAGCTACCCGCATCCCATTGCTTGCTGTTTCCCTTCTGTTCCTTCCCATGTATTGAGATCTACTCCATCCTTTGTTGTCTTGTCTGCTATATTCAAGCTCATCAGCCTCCTCTCAAGAGAAGAAATATATTCCCCAAGATGGAAGGCCTATCACTTGAAAGAGTGTCATGATCTCTCTACTTTGGGGAATGCCATTTGTCAGTAGCTGAAGTACATCTATTAGTTAATAAATCTTGAGGCACACCCTGAGTGTGACACGACCATGCAACATAACTAAATGCCAGTTTTTCCCTCTGTCTGTGACAAATGGACTAGTCATATGTGTGACTGTATATATGTGAACAAGTAACAGAAGCACCATGATTAATAACATACGCAATTGCTTCCTCCTGTACATTAACCAATTCAGTGTGCTGGAGATGAAATGGATGTGTTAGAAAGCACAGGCTTTTCTAGTCAAGTATTTGTGTAATAGGAATACCCCCATGTACCATGCAGTGGATGTACCTTATGATGAAGACTTATTGTATACTTCTTTGCTGCAGCACTCACTCTTGGTTGACCGCTTTCCAGACACTTATGAATGATGATGATTTCTCCAGGCATGTAACCATACTGTGTAGATGGAGGAAGAGGAATTATAACCAACAGTTTTCACTCATTGTATGGTGAAGTTAGTTCACACAGTGTGGTATGGTAGAAATAGACCTTTAATGCCAGAAGGGGTACTTTATTCACTGGACAAGAAGGAAAACACCAAACTGGCCAGATGAGAATCTGACTAACAAATAGGTGGAGTGATATGGACCAGGACAGAAACAATACAGACTCTGAGAAAAGGGAAGAAAATAGAAAGGGGAAGAGTTTGAAAGTGGAGACAAGAAGCTTAAATTGGATATCAATAAAATCAAGGAACAGGAATTAAAAAATTAAACCAAAAGACAGGAAAAAACAGGCTGTTTAAAAGAGACTTTATGTGATATGTTATGACTTAAATGTTAATATCACTGCTGCAGTTGGCAAGACAGTTAATATACCCTCATTGTTTACTCTCTAATTGTTTCCTGTACTGGAAAGATGCCATTAGCTGTGAGGGAGGTTCCTTTTTCTCTGTGTGGCTATGTTCTGTCTGCTTAGCCTAGCATCTACTGGGTTTAGAATTTTATGCCAAACATTTCACATGGGAAAAAAGCTAAATTAAAACAAGACAAGTACAATCATATGGTGGAATGATCCCCATCAGTCCCACTTACATCAAAAAGGCTTATTTTAAACAAGAAATGAATCATGTTAATGAGTTGTGTGGGCAGTTGTGATCACATTTTCATTTTAAGTAAATTTCATGCTGTAGAACTTTGGGCTAACTTAATCTTAAATAATTCTCCTCTCAGTCACTTAAAAGTAGTATGTTCTCTGAAATAGTCCTCATTTTATGAAGTTCAGCAAATTTTTTTCTTTCAATGTTTGTGACTCTCTTTTGAAATCCTTACAGTTTATTTAGATCTGACTGGGTATGTTGAGTACTCAGAATAATATTCCTAGAACTCCAGTATTCCTGTTTGGGGACACAGGACCTCTTTGAATGCAGTCTTAAACATCATTAAACAGTTTTCTAAACTGCTATATATTGAACTGCTGTCAGATTTGCAGTCTCTCTTTCCTTCAGTTTCTTATTCATTCTTGTTTTGCAGCTTTCTCCCTCAGATTGTTTTCCCACTAAATGTGCTAACTGCCATTTTTTTCTATTTGAGTCTTGTGATACTGATGAGTCAAAGTCTCAGTCTAAGTAAAACAGAGCAAGCATCCTGAAAGCAGTAGTCTGTGCTGATTTATACCAGCTGAAATTTTGTCCCCATGTTTCTGATCCTGTCACTATTATTAGAATTATGGTAATGCCCAGATGTATTAACTATCTTTCCAATACAATGATAAACCCCTTCTGTGCCCCAGAGATCTACTGGTACCAAGAGAGAGATAAAGGAGATTGTACCACGTGAACTGATTTTAGTATATTTTATTCTTGCTCTGAAGAATTTG
>VXBX01007123.1:149745-178243 GCA_013400415.1 Scytalopus superciliaris
CTAAGGAGGCATGCCTCAGGACAGTCTATGCATCTACCATGAGTTTGCTGTTCTTTAAATTTCCTGATGACCCCAAGATGCTCCTCTTACTGCAGTTTAACCCAGTGGTAGTTAATAGTACATTTTGAGCCTGTTCTTTATTGGCACTTTGTGAATTTTCAACTCAACTGATTGTTGCATCCAAACTGATTTAACTGAATGCATTAGTATGTGTTCAAAAGAATTTCCACTAAGCAATTTATATGACTGGAAAGGTCTTCCAAGCCTATTAATTATCTGTATTTTTGCAATGTTATCTGAAACAAATTGCTTTTCTAAAAGTGGTGGGGTTTATTTTGTTGGGTTTAATTTCTTTTTATTTTCTTTTTTTTTTCTTTTTAAACTTAAATCCTTATTATAGTTTATTACTTATAAACATCTCAGTTTCCAGTGCCAGTGATTTGGAACTAGCTGCACAGATCTTTATGCAGTACATGTGTCTGTGCATGTGTCTGTCAGTTCTCATACACTGCTGAGACTCTCATCTTTTTCAGAGTTGCTGATCCAATTGAAAGTGAATGACTATGGGATAGAAATCTCAAAGCTATGTTTCATACAAATTTCATTAAAATAAAGAGCTATATATCTGGGAAAGGGATTCAGCTACTCTTCCCATTAAGGCAAAGGCTGCAGCATGAGACCGTTCCTAATTAGACAGCATAAAATCAACACAAGAATGCCCCAGACCCATGAAGGGAGGCATAATTTGGGGTATGCTTTATATTAGATACTGTAAGACATTCACAGGAAATGAGCTTCATTACCTCCTCTGGTCACACAATGAACATGTTTTTGCTTGCAACATTTGTTCCATTACTGTGCTAGGGATGGGTGTTAGATACAGGGATGGCAAGTGCCAGGAACATTCTTCCTGTTTTTGAAGATCATTAATATATCTGCTTTTCTTCAAAGAAATACCGTACCTTTCTGCATTTAACCACTAACAGCCCAAGCTTACCTGCTATTGGCTAACACTCTTAGATGTGCATCATCTGTATTGATAAGCTCTACGTGTTGAGATTTTCTAATTAGAAACTACTCTTTTTTGTACAGCTAACATTTTGTGCATGGTATTCATGTGTAGATGTGGAAGCAAGGAGAGGTGTGGTCTAATGAGGCAAAGATGGAATTAGAAGTTAGGATCTTTTCAGAGCTTTTCTGACTTTCCGCCTAGTTTTTCATATTGCTTCAGTCTCTGCCTTCAGGAAAAGCACTTTCTGTGTCAGTGCTAACGGTCTTGAGGGGCATGACTGAGTTAATGCTGTCGTACCTCCCCAAAGAATTGTGCAAGAGAATTAACTTACTAATGCTTTGAATGACTTTTAGCTAAAAATTCTCATAGCTTTCTTAGTACTTTTCAGATCTGCAGCCTTAAGAACTTGTTAGGGTAGCAAATGTGTCCTGAACATTGACTTAAATCTGCCAGCCTCAGAAGTATGGTTGAAAGTTTTTTTTTACTTGCAGCAGCAGTAGTTGTAGGGTACTGCTTAGTTTAGGACTGCGTCTGTCAGGGTTTGTCTAGGCTTCTGCTCTCCCTAGACTCTTAGCCTTCAAGAATCCTGAGTGATGAGCTTTGTCTCCTATTTTTTGGATCTGCTGAAATCTCTTCCCAGCGCCTCCTTTGTGTGGCCAGGCTCTGCTCTTCCCAGCTGCCTCTTTATTTGCACAGTAGCTTCTCCTGATTTCCTGTCCTGTCCCCATGGAGTTCACAGCAGGGCAGTATACTTTGTAGCTGAATCCAGAAGCCATGGTCTGTGTCAGCTTCCAGTCTCCCCATCCTTGCCTGGAAGACAGCCAGAATCTCAGCACAGTGTAGAGACAAAGGGCTTTTTGGAAGTCTGTTACCCCAAGAAAAACCTTTCTTCAGGCAGGTTTCAGCCCTGCTTTTGCTGATCAGACTTTTTTAGAGCATCCATGCTTGCTGTTTCTGCAGTCATGGATCTCCTTGCCCTATTAACACAGGAAAGGGGCTATGACTGTATGCTTTTTTTGACTCCGGGGTCTTAGTGATTTTAAGAAGAAAAAAAAGAATTTACAGGAAAGATGCATAATATCAAACAGCACAGTGAGATGTCACCCCTGAATAAGAAGTGGGTGCAGTGACTTGAGGGTCTCCATCCCAACCCCATGATATGTCAGGCTCTAAAATGCAAGAGAGTAAACCAACTTCCATTTCAGTTTGTTTTGCTGGGGAGATGGGGTGTGACTGCTATTTTCCAGACTTCTGCACTTGTATTAGCTACTTAATTCAAAGCCTGAAAGCTGCAATCAAGGTAGAGCTTAAGGGAAGGGAGAGGTTAAGGAGGGTTGGGAGCTCAAGGGCATCTTGTCAGTGAGCTCTAGTTAGGAAACAGGCCTGTTTTGGCTTCTGCACTTCCTTTTCTCCCTAGAGCTCTGCCTGTCAGAAACGCCTTCCCACACACCACTGCCCTGCCATTTGCCAGAGAATTGCGGGGGAGAGGGGCTTTTCCTGTCTGTTTGCTGAGACTCATCCAGCTCTCAGACTGTGGTTTTCTCTGGAGCCTGGAGCCCACTCACTGTGGCTTTGTGTATTTTCCACCAGAGAAGAAACTGAGGACAAACTCAATGAAGGGCACTGCTCCCAGGGTCACACTGAGTTAACTGGTGAGGGCTCAGCTATTTCCCCTCATCTCCTATCACTGACCTCTAGCTGCCAAACTGCAAGGTTACGGTATTGCCTCTGCACTGAGAATCTCACTGACTTCGAGGAAAGACAAGGCAGAACTCCTTGCAGGTTGCTCCTTTCTGAAGAGAGTTTAGCAGTCTGCAGAGCTCCTGTAAGGAAGCATTCTCCACTCCCTGCTTTGTCAGTCCACTGCTCAGTTCTCCAGTGTGTCATAACAAGCAGGTTCTGTTGTTCCATTTGTCAGATCTTCAACATACTCTCCCACATGCTATAGAAGAGAAAAATTTTCTGTTCTCTGATATTACTGGGGATTTCTTTTGTGTCAGAGGTGGACCCAGAGTCCCTTTTTCAGAAGAAGGTACTCTACACCCTTTCTGTTGTTCCAAGCCCAGGGTTAGACCAAATAAGTGGCATGGTAACACCTTCCCTATAACCTTTTTCTTTCCTAGGATTGTGTCTCAATCCCACCTTCCTCATAAAGAGTGGTTTAGCAAGATAAATGCAGAAAGTCTGTCAATACAATAAAAGCTTTACTTCTTCGTGGATGGAAGTCCACTGCAAGGTTAGATTAAGGATTGAACCTTTTTTTTTTTTTTCAATCCAGAATGGTATAATTCTGTGGCAGTAGTGAGGTTTTCTGCCTTCCTAGAAGTTAGTCCCAGCTTTCAAGGGCATGAAGTTCAGCTCTGAAAACTACTTCACTGACTTGACCACTTAACTCTTTATCTCTCTGGAGCCCTGGGATTGCCTTCACCAGACAGATGTTATCCCTCACAAAAATGTCACTGACTTCCATCAGCATTCTCAACAATGTTCACAAAGGTAATCACCAATTACTCTGGTTTGTTTTGTTTTGTTTTTTACCCAGGCTGTCTTTGCCAACTACTCACAATCCAGCACCAGCCATATATCTATGCCAGCTGGCTCTGATGCCCGCAAGACATCAAGTGCCACTTCTAGTGTCCAGAAGTCAGCCAGCTTGCACAAAGTGATGCCATCCCACACTGCAACTCCTCAGCTGGTCCCAAAGCCTCCAACAAACCACAGACAGGCAGTGATCAGAAAGGCTGCAGCCCAGAGGATTTCCAAGTAAGTTTTATCTCTTCCATCCACAACAGGGAGCTGACACTGATTCCCCTGAAAATAAGTATCAGAGAAGAACCTGTCTGCATCTGACTTTGACCGATGTCCATTGTGCTGTCCAAGATAAATCTCAGAATAACTTGAGGTGTGTGTACTGAAGTCTGTGTGCACTATGTTACAGTTCTGTGTTTCACAATGGTAAGGAAGGGAAAACTGTAACATCACACAAACATAAGGACACAGAAACTGCCACATTGATTCTAGGATGGGATTTAGTAACCTAAATACAGGTTGCTAGTGACATTCTAGATGCCCAGGGCTATTCCTCCTGACCTCCAGCTGCCATCCCAGATGAGTACAGGTCTTTTGTAGATCTTGTGCTGTACCTGCCAGTCTCATGCAGATGTCTCAAATAACTTCGGAGTACCAAGTATGGTATTAGACATGTAAGTTTAGGCACTGGAGTCACTCCTGTGTTTAATCTTTGATGGGGGCTAGAATCTGGTGAGTACCAAAAAAAGCCCCAAAACAAACTAACAAAGCAATACAATATCTTTAATAAACTAATCTGCCCTTGAGCCAAGTTTTCCCATAAATTTAGCACACAATGTTTGACTTAAGTCTTTAAGAACAAGCGTTTATTTCATTTAAAGTGTTTATATTGTGCCTGATGTAATGATAACTTTCCTCATATATGTATGCTTCTTTTAGCTTTTAATAAGCTTTTAGTTATATATTGCTGGGTATTCTAAGGTAGATGGATGGATTTGGCATATGTTGTCTTTAAAAACAAACAAAAATACTCACCATGAAATGTTGCTTACTGATTGTAAGTTTCCTTCCTTTCCATTTCTTGATGTGTCTTCTCTTTTGTGCATTATGAGAAAATATGAGCAAGACTTCTGGGCTTTCAGCTTCCTCAGCTCTTTGTTTATGTCTTCTTAAATGACAGAACTGCTTTAGACTAAATCCTCCATTAGGTTTTTCCTCACATATCCTCAGACTTGTTTCATCCTGAAAAATTACGTTCACAATTTCCTCCCTTGTACTTACTCTACAGCCAGAAGAGTTTTAAAGCTTTCAAAGCAAGTTCCTGTGAGGTTTCCTGAATCTCTTTTCACTTCCTGTTTAAAGAGAGAGGTTTCAGTAGAAGATTACTAATGAAGGTACCTTTACCTTATGAAGGTGCTAGGGCACAGACAGTTTGTGTGGATCAAATTTGGAACTGCAAGGCATATTTAAGGAACTTGAACAGAACTGCTTTGGGGAAGTTTGTGTACTTGTACTCCTGCTATCTTAACAGATAGCACACTGAATCTTTTTAAAAAGAAAACTCAGCAAATACAGATGTGATCATCAGGTCTGGCAGGTATGTGCCAGTAGGTTTTCTCTCTGATTTCTTTTATGTTAGGTAGCTCATGTCAGTACAGGTGACAGGCCTATGTCAGTGGGTTTCTCTGCTGGGCAGCAGGGATGTGTATTTGAAGATGCCGGTGTGCTGTGCTCACTTCTTGGCAGAGGAAATGTTTATCCTTGTGAGATGGAATTGCAGCTCCTTGGACAGACTTTACTTTGCTGCATTTTTGTGGTTTCTGCTCTGTGACAGGCAGGAGTGTGGGAAAACCGGAAAAAGTTCAGCACCAAAAATGCACAGAAGGGAGAAAAAAAGCAAAAGATTCCTTCAGAATTTCAGAAAACTTATCCAAGTATTGAAGGCTGCAAGGAGCCACTCCGGAAATACTTTCCAAGTTGCCTTTCAGTCTCCAGCACAAGGCTCCAAACCCATTCTTGCCATTCATGGGATCTTGCAGTAACATTTTTTCACTTACATGGAAAACAGCAGTGCCCCGCTATATTTCCAGCATATATTTCCAGCTGATCGTTTAAAAGCTGCTATGTCTCTGTCTAATTTAATCCATTCATTGTTGTCAGGAAAAGACCAGATATGCATCAGCAGAGGGGAGTAAATGGAGAGAAGCCTCTGTGTCAAAGGAGCATAGATTAGTGAAGAAAAATATGTCTTGCATGTTCCAGCCTGTTTTCTACAGTCCCTGATTATTTTATACAAAGTCTTCTTGGACACCTGTGTAGTCTGCTTTGAAAAAAGTCCATTGGTAGAAACTCCACTGTGTGGTGTAACAGTTTATTTAAGAATCTAGACAACCTTATTATCAGCTAGTTTCTCCTAATATGCTATCTGAATTTTTTTCTTTGTTTGATCCTGTTGTACCTTCTTCCTCCTTCCTGAACCACCCTAAACACCTTGCCTTGTAAATACTTTCTATCTTTTGAATATCCTTCTCCTTCTTGGAGTAACCTAATGTTTCTTAGACTTTTTAAATCTCAGATAGTATTGCCATCTGCCAAGTCCTTTGTTGTCTTGAATTTACTGTATTTTCTTCAGTTTAGCAGAGTGATTGCATTGTGGCCCCCAGAATTGTACTTTCCCAGAGTGGGACTACCATATCCTTAGGTTGTGACGTGGCAAATATAACATCTTTTGGGCTCCTTCCTTTGTCTGTCAGGTTACTTTTGATTTGCTGCCCTCTCTCACCCTTGGATGTTTTCCTGATCTCTTCCTGAAAGAGGATCTCAGTGTTATGTATTTCCACAAGACTCACTGAAACAATTCCCATTCCGTTGTTAAAGCTCTTGTGTCTCTTCTTTTCCCCCCATATATTTCAGTAAGCCAGACCTGGTTTGTGTCTGCTCTTGCACTGCCTGGCTTTTGTTTAACATCTTAATAAAGATCATCTTTTTAAAGTTGTTTGTAGAATTTCTCCAGAGGCTGAACTCTAAAGACAAACTAAAATCAACTTTGTCCCTTTGACCTATCTCCTCCTTGCATGCACTATCTATTCTCTCCCAGCCAGAACACATGGCTTCCAGAAGATGAAGAAATAAGAAGTAGAAAAATCAACTACAAACAGAATGAGATGCTAAAGATGAATATTACTAATTCAAAAACTATCTAGTAACTTGGACACTTCCCTGGTTGAAACATAAAGGAAAAAAGTAATGGAACAGTCAGACAATTCAGACTTGTCTTTCAGCTCCTGGCCTCTCTTGTTTTCTTAGTCTCTGGACTTGTAAAAGGTGGTAGGTTGACTTTATAATGGATTGTGTCCAAAGCAGACTCCTTGCTTAAACTAACAGAGTGGAAAACTGGGGCCCATATTCAGGTGCAGGAAAAGGACTAACTGGGAGAAAGGGCTTAATATGCAGCTCTGTGCTGAAATGTAGTCCCATAAACCAGTCTCATGGGGCTCCATAGCTTTGATTAAATGTCCTCATATCACAAGCAGAAAGATAGTTTTTGGACAGCTAGCACAACAAGCTCTTCTTTCTAAGAGTCAGACTGGGTCCTTTCCCCACTGCTCATGTTGCCACTACTCTTGACAGGTCTGTGAACCATGAAGAGACCTGCTGATAGCTGAGAGCAGCATTTTGGGACAGATCGCAGATGCAGTATTCATAAGCCATGGAATGAAGAAGGCATCCCTGGAAGCAGCATTTGGTGTATAGGAATCTTCACATTACAAAGGACAGCATGCAAAATAGAAAAATATATTAGCTCAACTGTCAGAACCCAGAGTGAACTGGTATAGGTGGTAGACAAATAAATCTTCCTGCTTTTAGGAATGACTAAGTCATAGTAAACACAAATTTCTGCACTATCATTCCAATAGTAACTTTTCAGAAACCTGCTCTCTAACTGTGACAGCATAAAGTAGACCAATGTTTTTAACAACCTGTGAACAAACTATCAATCAAAGAAACGATATCAGAAAAATTCATCTGTCAGTGTTAGACCACTGTATATAAAGAGAGGAAATGTTAGGTAGAGAAATTAAGCATACAGTTCAAGATGTTCTCAGGTAAAGAGAGAGACCAAGAAAGTCATCAAGTTTACCAGCAGTAGACTGAAACATCACAGACTATTGGTCATATCGATTAGCATGGCATAAATTCTTGTGCTGAACATCTCTCAAAATGTCATTCATACAACTCTATTCGGGAAGCCTTGTGTAACAAATATTCCCTTCAAGTCCCAACACCATAGCACAAAAAAGTTTCTACCTTGTTCTCGCTTGTATAATTATATTGCACGGTGCCAGCAGCAGAAGAGCCAAAGTTCTTTGCTATTGTAACTAGTACAGAAATAGGGTAGAGGGGGATGCATTTCTCCAGGGTTCAGGAAATCCATCCCAGGGCGGAGTCCTGACTGCAGTTGGACACAGCAGTAGCCAGCTTTTCTAGGACAGGCTGGCCAAGCCTAGCAAACGTGCCAAAAGTAGATGATGGTCACAGAGTGAGGCCTGTAAAACACTATGGTTCTGGTTTATATCCTGTCTTATCCATGTGTGCTCATTCACAGGCATGCATGAAGTGTCTTAGGTGAGCTGGGAACATCACACATACAAACTGAGTGCCCACTGAAAAGAAGACAGGCAGCAGGAGAACAAGCTTGTAACTGTTAGTGGAAACCCCTTTCACCTTTTCGCTACTGCTGTGCTGCCTCATGCTTGTTTTTTCAGCTCCTGAGTATCTGGGTTAATCAGGCTGCCTGAGCCTTAGACATTTTTGGCAGCAAAAGCAGTGCATCTGAGAGACTTGCCTTGATTTAACACCCTGACACAGCTGGGCTTACTAGACCTGTAGCTCGTAGCCCTTGGCTAGCCTCAGATCATACACACAGATACACCTGCAAGGATACCCTGTCCAAGAACAACAAAGAGGAGCAAGCCTCCCTGGTGCTGGGTCTTTACATCTGTTGCTGTTCTCTTGCTAAACCTGAGCTTTTTGTGATGTGAATATGGCAGTGTCAATTCTGTCTAGTTTCACTGGACCTTTAGATGCTTCAGAGCATCCCAGGAATAAGTTGTTAAAACAAAGATGTTCAAAATTTAGTCAAGAAAGTATTTCTCTGTCACCTGTGGAACAAATTTGCAGTCCAAGGCTGAGCAGCTTAGGGTTGGTCTAGTGCCTAAATGAAGAAAATTTATCAGTATCAAGGAGGGGTTATCTGTGTAAGAGACAGAAAAGGGAAATGACAGATATTTAAATGGAGAGGACAGTGGGGACAATATTTTTGTTAATATTGAAAGAAGGACAAATAGAGAAGATAACAATGGATTGCATTGGAGAAGTGGAAGCAAAACCAACACAGACATTAAAAGCTGAGTTGGGCAGGAAGGAAGAAAGGGAAGGAGGAGTAAGGGAGGAGAGGACAAACCAGGGATAGATGGATAATTGTACAGATTTTAAGGACAGAATAGATCCTTGCAGCTATATAGCTCACCTTTCTCTTGTGAGTCAGCCTAATTTTTATGTAGCAAAACATGGTCTGGTTTGGTAATGAGTCCTTTTAAGTTAAAGTAAGTGCAGTTGTAGTCCACAGAATAGTTTCACTGTAACTCAAATGCTGAGATCAATGCAGCAGGATTTGCAGAAAGTATCTGCTTGAGGAATGGCACTGGACTACTGGAATTTGGATGCATCCCACAGGTCTCAGTTTCCAAGATAAGTGAGAAACCTTTGTCTAGATGATCTCTCTCTGCTGAGGCAAGATGGAAAGACTTAACTTGAATTTAGCATGTTTTTGACAGCATATGCTGTTCAAAGGTGGCTTAATCACTTTAATTCAAATCACTGGAATAAGATGACCATAGCATTATGTGTTGTATTTACAAGTTGTACCTTGGTGGTCCCATACCATTTACTATCTTCTTTATTCTCCAGAATCAGCTTCCAAGGCACGTGAGACAATTAAATGTTTTAGTCACATTGAAGTCTTGCTGGTGGCTTGAGTGTTCATCTGTCTTGCTCTGCCTTTTTGGAGTCGGTTGCTGTCACTGCCTTCTTCATTCCATGTTCAGGCACAGCTTCATAGTTACGATCCCATTAGGATTATGTAAACTAGGAGAATTCTAATTTTTTTGTTTGAGACTTTCATTCTTCCTTGGTATATCACTTCTGTCTAATCTGATCTATCTGTCTAATTTGATGCTTTTACCTCTTAGGGTGACCTCCACTGAAAAGCAACTGAATGGATTCCAGAACAGCCTTCAGAGCACTGCATCCTGTGAGCCAGGGACAAATTCCACAGGTAAGTGCCAGTGCCAAAGACCAGGAGAGGGAGGGTGGGCATGCTGGGATACTTTCATCTTTTTCAAGAACTGGCAGGGAAAAACCTTTCTCAGCAAGAAGCAGCACAGCTGCCTCCTCTGCATGTAGGGGTTCCTAGGTAACAGTCTGGGTTCAGCTGTGCAGGGAATTTATTCCCCCAGGATTAAAAAAGACTAAACAGAAGGGAGCAAAGGCTCAGTTTAATAGAGTTGGAAGAGGATGATTCCCTAAAATGTGGTTGGGGGGAAAAAAAAGCACCTTGGCTGAAATGGCTCCTCTTTGTTCTAGGCTTTGGCTCAAGATGCTCTGTTGTTTAAGTTTGGCCTGTAATATAGGGCTGGGACATTCTTTACATTTTTCTGTCTTGCAGAAAAGCCCCTTAGTTCAGAAAGACATAGCTGAGACTTGTGAATCAGCTGCATAGTGAAGTGAATCAGTAGAAGTGAAAGTTCCCAAAGGAAAATCACTGAGACTTACAGAGTCAGATGTTCATTGTTCCTTAATGGCTGATTAATTCAAGCACATTTTTATGCTCTTAAGTTCTCAGCAAGTAAGGACCCAAATCCATTTTTCATTGATGCAGACCTGTTGGCAAGATAGAGTGTAGTTTTGATGGCCCATGGTAATTTGTGATAGTGCTGTAATGGAATATATGGACAAATTATGTTCTAGAATGCTTTGAAAAATTATGCTTCTGACCTTATGTTTTGCTGTGAAACCCTGAAAACGTGACTTGAGTATCACTAATGCAGTGATCTCTATATTTTCATAGGCTGAAAGAAAAGTTTGTATATGGGTGAACTACCCAGTTCATCTCTGGGATATTTATCTCTGAAATTTAAAGATGACATTTTCATTATTAATGTTGGTAATTTTATTGCTGATCCTGTAGCACAAACATTCAGCTAATGTACTTAATGTGTGGTTCCAAACTGCCTCCCACACTTTACCACCTGCCAAAAACTCCTACCAGAAATCTTATAGGTGAATAGCCATAGTCAATAAAAAAGGCCCTATGGCACACTGGAACATGACAATGTGTTCTGGCATACAATGGGATTATCAAAATAAATAAAATTGTGTCAATCTTGTAGTATATATATAGCTGAGGCAAAAGTTCTGGTCTACTATATAGTTTAAGTTTTTAGTACAGTATATTAAGTAAGGTTACAGACAAATGTACAAGTAAATGTAAAAATGGAGTTCTCAATATATTGACCAAACTGGTTTGTTGAGTGTTCCTGTGCTGAATTCTGCCTCCTTTTTCACACTTTGAAGAACACCGTCGCAGTTGTTACCCTGTAATTTTAACCTTTGCAAGAGAATCTTGACATCTCCTTTGGGTACTGTTGTTGTTGTGTGTCTGTGGTAGCTGTAGGTAGCATTTTGCTGTCCTTCCCCATTTCTTTGAATATTTGTGCAGCACATGCATGAGGATTGTTGATCATATTAATGATGGAAAGCAACAGCCAGAGCTGGAGGAAGACTATAGGCTAGATAACAGCTACAAAGTTCAGAGTAGTCACCTTCTCTGTGAATACTTGTAATTCATCGAGAACTAAGAATTTCAGCTCATGTTTCCTCCTGTAGGACTAGGCTAGCTGCACTGTACTAAACTTATCTTCTCTGAAGCTGAAACAAAGGGTTTAGCCTGCCATTTAGCTAAGTGTCAGGGCTTAGATAAAGGCCTGGTTTGGGTAAGTGTAGGCTAGCACAACTATGGTGAGTGGCTCGCTCAAAGCTTCCTTGTTGCTAGAAGAGGTATATAGCTCCAAGAACTGTGCTAAGTATTTTGATGATTAAACTAACTAGAGCAAAAGTTTTGGTTTTGGAAACTGGGGAGTGATATTTTCTTCAGCTTCGCACCACGCCACTGGTATGTGTCAGAGGCTGCTGTGTCCAGTTTGTGTGTCTCAGAAACTACTTTGGTCCTTGCTGCAGGAACAGCTGTTTTTCTTCTTCACTCTCTCCATTGATTGCTTGCACTAGGGCCCCAATTTCCCTTCAGCAGCAGCTTATTTGGGGTTACTGTTTCACATGTATTTAGTATCCTAGATACCAACTAGAGAGGTTGGACACACAAGTCATGAACTGCAAGCATTTGAAGATAGAAGGCTGTGAAAAGTTGCAGAGATAAAAGAGGAACCAGGCAGAACCTCTGTATAAACACACAAATGTTCAAAAATGTCTGAGAAGCTTGAATAGGCCTTCTTCTCTAATAGCCTATCTGAGAATAGGTATGGGCCTTTGTGGAGAAGCAGAATTAAGGTGTCATTAGTGATCTAACCAAAAGTCAGGATGATGTTCAGTGGAAGAGACAATCAGGCAATATGGAAACTTCTAACCAGATTGTCTAGAAAACAGTTCACTGGTGGTTAGTGCTGCAGCTGTACAATAGCAGTTGTAGATACTATTGTGCAGTGGGCTCAGGCTCTTGAGGACAGATCCTTTGACATAAAAGGGAGAATAAAAGTCAGCATTTCTGCAAAGCAGATCAGGATTCTGAAACAAGCCACCACTAGAAGAAAGTGTGGCAGCCTCTGATTCCTATGGCCTCATCCACATTCCATGGAGAGGCAGAAGTTGTGTGAGCTATGTGCCACTGGTGTAATGAGAGAGTAGGCAGAGATCCTCATGGCCATCTACAGACAGGAAGCTAAATCTGCAAGATATCATTTGGGGGTTATTTGCAGTGTCTGAACAGACTGTTTCTTATGAAAATTCATGAAGGTTCAATAGGATTTATTCTATTAAAGAAATACTAGGAATTACTACCTCTAGGGAGCATTCAAAAATGTGTCTGACCTGATGTTTCACTGAAGTTGAACACCCAGCTGCTAGTGGGTTGTCAATCTTTCTGAAAATACAGCCACAATTGCATTACTCTTTCTTTTGTGTTACTTTGAGAGTCCCTCAGCATTACCCTGATTGTTTCCTGCTTCACAGAATTCAGCAATTCAATTAATGTTATTGAAATAGTGTGATTGTGAACTAAAAAATTAGTTGTCTTCTGTAAGTCTTCTTCAAAATATAGCTTGCTGAGCAACAGCTGAGAACTGTGGTGGGTTGTCCAGTTCCAGGGTATCTTTAGGAGGCTGTGTTTGATATGATGAGTTAGATGATGGTCAGACTTGACATTTTCGGTTTACTGTATTCAGTAACAACATAAGGTGTATGGAGGCATTTTGTCATGTTTTGCTGCTTTATTTTCTGTTTCTCTCTAGTGGCATTGGGTGAATAGTGTGTGAGTTTGTTTTCTCAAGAAAGTGAAGGTCTAGGTGAAAAAGATAAAATTTTTCCACCAGAATTTAGCTTTTGAACAATTGCAAAGTAATGTCAAGGAAGTTCTATGGCTGTGTGTAGGACCTCCTAGTTAGGAATTAATTATATTTATTATTTTTCCTTTTTGAAAATGTTAACACAAGTGAAATTTTAGGGAGAACAGAGCATGAAGAGCACTTTATGAAAATATACAGCATAGTCCAAGGTAGCTTCTCTGTTCCTGAGTTGTACCCTTGTCTGCAGGAGCTTGGAGACAGGAACAATCTGAAAGTATAATTAACTCCTCAGTGTAGTTGTGGAGTAGATGCACAAGTTGTATTTATTTGGTTTGTTTTGAGAGTTTGATCCCTATATGGGCCATTCACTTAAGAGTGGGACTCGATGACCCATGTAGGTCCCTTCCAACTCAGAATGTGATTCTCATTCTCATTTGCAAAGGTAGCAGCAAATGCTGAGTTGCTGTATGAGGGAAATGTGTGTTCTGTCTTTAGGCTTCTCTCCTTAATTTCCTGCCAGCTTCTTGGGGGTTTGTGAAATTTTTATTTTAAAACTTCAGAACACAGAGTGCTTCTGGGGTTCTGTTTTGATATGGCAGAAACATAACACACTGACAGCCTACATAACAAACAAATATGTATCATGATTAAAACTAGGCAAGACTGATGCCTGGCTCCAAACTTGACAGGACTTCCACCTTTTCATACTCAGACTGATTAACAGTGATACAGTTTTATTGTGCTAACATTTATATTACTAATGACCACATAATTTCTCCACTGTGCATGCGGTGAGGAGACAAAAACCATTAGAATTACTGATTAAGGGAGGTAAAAATAGATAATATGCATTTTGAGTCTGACAGCAGTGAAAACTGCTAATTCATGCAAAGTCTTGGATGTATACCTAGTCTGGCTTAAAACATGAGTCCAAAACTGATTTATTTGTATTTTAGTTCTCTTGAGAATACATCATACAAGTGAATGTCAAAACTCAATCTGAAACTAGGGAGGGAACTTCTGGAACTAGTTGGTATAGACTTGATTTTATTCCCCATGATTCCCAGGTCTGTATCTGAGCTTAGTTGCAGGGCAACGCACAGTTGTCTGTTTATTTTGGACATTCACCTGGCCCCCATATGTGCATGAATACCAAGTCCTGAAAGTATGCAACTCTTTGAAATCAAGTGTATCATCATCTGTAAGGGCTTAAAACTGGATCCTGAACTGCCAGGAGACTAGCTGAAGAATATGGGTATTAATAAGCTGGTTTGGATCTAATCCATGCAGAAGGCAGGCTGCTGTTCTTTGTTTTCTAGTGATTTCCTTCTTTAGGCTGAGGTGGAGAGCAGTGTCTGAATGCTATCTGAATGTGATGAATTTACAAGCAGTGTGGCCCAGTACAGAGCAGTGAATGGAGTCTGTTTGCAAACTAGTCACAGTAAGAAGCACTTCTGTACTTACTCTTCTCACCATCTACCACCCTCCAGATTTCATTTTACAGAAAATTTACAGGTAGACTATGTATTTCTGAAGTTTTTTATATCCAAGATTATTGTATGGTCCTTCAAAAGAAGGTTATGTTTCTGGGTGTCTAGTTATTGGAGACCTGAAATTAGAGTTAACATTGGTGGTGATAAGCCTTGACTGGCTGTTGTCTATTCACTACTTGAATTACCATTATTCCTTAAACACAGAACAAAATTCCTTTTTTGTGAGACTAAGGAAAAAAAAAAAAGGTATGCAAAAGCAAAAGCTTCAAAACTGTCCTGCACCAGGGAAAAAAAAAAAGCAAGTAAACACACAGCAGGCATTTAAACAAGACACATACAATCACTTCATATTGTTTTTCAAATCTAAACAGAAAAAAAATGCATGGAATTTGGAGATCATTTTATCAGCCAGTGTCTCTCAACTCTCTTGGATCATAAAGGCTAGGGATGGGATGGAATATGTGCTGTTACCACTGCATGGGCCGTTTCAGACTCCCAGCCATTTGTTACACTGGGGTGGAATTCCCAGCTGCCCAGCCTTGTCCAGGCTTCCTCAGCTTCTGCCAGGTTCCCTGCAGCCTCAGAAGGCAGTAGATTGTTGAACACCAATGTATTTATTTTCACGTTGTTTCCACATTCCCAAGAGGAACCTTGGCTATGATTTCAGCTGGTCTCACCACACTGTCCAAATCCTTCATCAGAAGCAGCTGGGAAAAGAAATCACTCAGGTTTCTGCACAGCACATTGCTGGTCCGCCTCCTCTCTCTCACTAATCCTGTTAATTCCAGTCTTCATTTGCCAACCTCCTGGTTCTCTCTGTTGTTGCTGTGACTGACTGCACAAGTGGTCTTCACTTTAAAAAGTGACCTTCAAATGGCCACCTCAAGTAACCTCTACCTCAGACTACTTTGGCATCTCAGGCACAAGATACCTTATGACACAAAAGAGCAATTTTTTATGTCACCTCATTACTTGCCCTAGTCCAGGAATGGAGTAATGGTGAGCTCTTCCACAGAAATCCTTCCAGAACCACCTTTTTGGCTGAGAAACTCTGGGTGGGTCACTGAAGAGGGAACTCCAGTACGATATCCAGCACTTTGCATCGGATTTTTCCAGTGCAGCCTCTCACCCTGCAGCCTTTTGTTAACAGCAGTAATAACATTCTGTCAGCATCTCTCCATAGTGCTGTCTTCATGCAGAGAAAGGATTATTGAGAAACAGAATTGGTCCATTTTATCATATTTCAGAAAGCAGTGGAGCTTGAGTTGAATCCTACTGTTGTGCCTCCCTTCTGGGGAGGGGAAGAATCAGATACAATGGAGGATATTTAGTTTCACATTTGTTCTTGAAATTATTTTCCTAAAGCCATTGTTCTTTCATGCATCACAGAAACCTCCTGGATCTTCTCTCTCTTACCCCTACTGACTTCCACAGTTTTATAAAGGGGGCAAGCAGGAAGGGGAAAAAAATATGTCTCTCCCTGCTTTAGTTGTTGTATGAGTCCCAGGTCAGATATTGACACACTAGCCTTTAGTACCAGATGGACCAGAAGGTAAAGGAGAAGGGTAAAGAAAGACTTTCTCCTTACCCCATTTCTTAGTACTCTTTGAAGGGGCAGGAAACCATTACTTTATGACTAGCAGTGAGCAAATATTGATGTTTCTAATCAGTACCTTTAAAATAGATCCAAGTCATCAACAGGACATGACTATGTTTGAGTTTATCCAGCTATGAGAAAAGTGTATGTAAGTCTCATTAAATCTCAGCGGAGTGTAATGTGCTGCCAGAAGCAGCATTCAGGTGATGCCCTTTTCAGGTGATGTTAAGATAATGTCCAACTCAGTCGTCACCTCTCAGCTAGAGCTCAGGGTCAGTGTTCACTTTTAATGATCAGAAATTACATTTATTCCTTAACCTATAAGAGCAGCCTGCCTGTCACTGTCACACCTTTGCTTAACCTTTTGTCTTTCTTTTATGAAAGGAAGGAAGGAGCTTCTTCCTGTTGCTGCTGATCTCATGACACTGAAAGGACATTCCAAATGTCAGGACTTCTCCTGGGAAAGCAGGAGAAGGAAAGAACAGTCTGTAGAAATTGGCTTCCCTGTTTAAGAACTAGAACCCAGCTTTTTTAGGAGCCTTCACTTCTGACAGACTCAAAGAAAACTCTGAAGCAGGATAAGTAATGACTTCAGGCAGTTGGCATTTTTGCCTGACTGAAGGCTGATCGTTGCTTGTTCTCAGTAGTGAGGTGATGGCAAACTGCCTGTATTTCCTTGCTGTGTTGAAAATGTCATTCAAGATCAGGTGTGCAAAGACCGGGGAGAGGTTATATAATATCCTGACTACTTCTGTCTCACATCTGGCCCTCTGGCATTAAGCTACCTATAGATAGGATGATTTTGCCCATTCAGATTAGATTTTCTTTTAATCTGGCATTACTGAGACTAAAAATAGAAGCCAAAATGTGTGTGAATAGGGTAAAAGGAGTGTCTGAAGTTATGAAACAAAATGTGGGAAAGAGCCAAAGAAGAGAGAGCCACAAAGAACCAGGGAGTAGGAAGACGAATAAGAGAAATCAGAATTAAGTCTGTCAAGTACAGAAGGGCATTAGTAGTCAGGGTGAGCATGTGTTAAAGATGCAGTCTCCTTAACCTGGGGAGCAGGAAGGCTCATGCTAACTTACAGTGCTGTTCCTCTACTTGTCAATGAGTCTGCTCACTGCTCTTTTCATGCAGAAAGACTTCACTGGAGTACAGCTGTATGTACTGTTTGTGTCACACACATCACGCTTCTCCCACCACCACCCCCCTTCCCAACCCCTACCACCTCAAGAAAATTTTCATTACTTGGACCTGCTGTTTTCTCTTGCCTGCCTGGTCTAGCAAGTCATATTGAAATTGTGCCCAAAACATGGGGGAGGGAAGGGTGACTTTCTGTTGTCAGCTGTCCTAGCTTGCTAGTGTCAGTCTCCCATGGATATAAATAAATCCCATTTATTTATTGCCTTTCTTAGTTGCACTGTATATTATCAAGAGACTTGTTGGGCATCACTTGGATTAGAAATTCCCTCTGCTCTAGGATTAAAAAAAATCTGAACTTCTAGGATAATGCTAGCTTTTCAGGGAGAAAGAAAGTTCCTGTTTCCAGTACTAGATCCAGAAGACTTCAACATGCTTCTCAGTTCTCCCACAAACTTTCTGCACGTGTGATGACACGGCCCAAACAAGCTCTAAAAAATGTCAGCATGGGGCCCTGACCCAGTACTGTCATCTAGCCTAGTGCTCTGCTCTGTCTCATTCCTGCAGCTTGGCAGTACAGTAGATTAGGTGCTGTGTCACCAAGGCTGGGTACATCTGTGCTTGGAAACTCTATATGGCACTCAAGTTTAGTGTGCAGGTATCTCTTAAATGACTAGACACAAGTCCTGTGATTTCCTTATGACTCAATCATAGCCATAAAATTGAGATAATCCTTTTCTTCCCACTGTGTGACTGTTCTGAGTTTTGAGGTGCAGTCATGAATGACATAATGGTGTGTAAACACGTGGACAGACATAGGGGCAGATACTTTAACAGCTCCTGGCACGCAGAGAATAAAGGAAATTAATTCTGTTGTATGTGATGACTCACTGCAATGACTCTTATCACTGGAAAGAATCAACCCTTAATGTTGACTCCTGTCCGGAATGAGCTTTTTTTCTATTCCCTGTACTCAACCAGGAGGTAGAATGTTAACCAGTAGTTTTGAAACTGTAAAACTTCACAGGTTTATATATGTTAATATTTATGAAATTACTGAATTGGCCATGAGCTGCACTCATGTTATATTTGCTTGTAGACAAAAGAATGCTCCTCTCTGTGCTGAGTCCTCACGGTAGCCATGCAAAAACTCAAAGTGATTTTAATTCAGTTTATGATAAAAGACAAACTGAACTGTGCATTCCTGTAGGAATAGAAAGGTTTAAAAGTCTCTTCAAAACAGGGAAATGAGGTTGAAGTTGGCTGCCTCTCTCATCTGCCTTTATTTCCTTAATTTCAGCATGTTGCCAAGGGATAAGTTTCTGGATTGGTATCCTATCTTAATACACGTGGTCGAGAGTTTGGTTCCTAATTCAGTTTCCAAACTTTCTGTGCAGTGACATAGCTGGCAATCCTGCTTTCTAAACATCTTTCCAGATCCTGTGTGCTCTGTGATGTTTGGCTCTGTGCTAGACTTTCAAGGAGGGTGTATTTTTTAAAATACAGCAATATTTTTAATAAACAGCTCTCAACAAATGTCAGTCATGTTTAGGAGCAAGCCCATGTGCCAAATACACAGGACAAGCTTTACCTACCAGATTAGCTGTAAAGGCAAACTGTCCAAAATAAACTTGGTACATTTCTAAGTATTTTGGATTTTTCTTTTTAAAGGACTGTCTAAGGATGTTTAAGTAAAAGAAGTGAAGATGGTATTGACTTTTTCCCATAATGTGCCTACATAGGAAAATGTTGCAGTATGTAGAAGTCAAAAATACATATTTACAATAATGGGAAAGAAAAATGTTTTCCTTATCCCCATTTTGTTTCTTTTAAAGATCAACCTTTTCATACCCCCATCTCTCCCACACCAAGGTCCTCAGCATGTGTTGGAGACGGGAAGTAGATTCCCATGCAACCAAGTGAGTAAAAAAACCCAAAGAAAGAGACAGAGCATACTGATAGGGGAGAGTAATTTAGAGGAGAATGCATGTGAAGAGATGAGTCACGTAAGTCAGAAGCAAAGAGTGAAGAAAGTATTCTGGTACTTGAGAGGAATACCAAGACTACTTTTTCACACAGTAGCTTACCACGTTTTTTCATACTGATCTGTGATCTCATCTATGAGGGTAGAAAGAGGTTGTGTGATAGGGAGACACAGATTTCTGGTGATGGCTCAGATGTGCAGAGCAGTGCAGCTGTTTTTCACTCATAACAGTCCTCCATGATTACGTAAAATCTTTGATTTAAAAATATTTGTTTTTTTCCAGCCTCTGCTCGCAGAGAAGGATTAACACAGAACACCAGGTGAGGATTCCAGGGTATTGCTTCAAGTATGGGGCAAAGGAAAAAGCAGCAGTGACTTCACACCACCACCCTCCCATAACAGCAAGAAAAGAGAGAAGAGGAGGCCTTGGTGAGGGGACAACTCACTGAAGAGAGTACCTGAACAACTGTGGAAGCAGATTGTGGTGATACACCTGCAGGCTGAGGTGAATGATTGCTGAGGCTTTGGGTCCCTTCTTCCCACCTGTTCCTGATCCCTAACTGTGAGATCTTTCTGTGTAAGACAAGAGATCTTTCCTACAGCTGTTCTTCCTAAAGTCAAGGTTTGAACATAAAGTCTCATTTGCTCAGCCATTTCAGTCTGTCCTAGTTTGGTAACAGCCAAGATTCTGTGCTTTAATCACATGGCGACCATCAGCAGAGAAAAATATTAGAGCACACGTCTGGAGACATCTGTGTTTGTTACCATCTTGAATTTTGGCACAGAGCCATAGAAATGATCAGTTTGAATAAAGTAATTTCATTTGTTTGTTTTGGTTATAATTTCAGTTATTAATTCATACCCCTAAAATATTTGCTGTCATATTGGACAGGATTTTAAATCTGTCTTTATGTTTCACTGTTGCATGCTTATGTTCTGTAGGCTTATTTTTGTGTTTTGATTTCTGTTTATTTAGGATTTATCAACTTTTTTAATTGACAGATATTTTCAGACCCAAGCTTGAACCCTAAGGCCCAGATGGCTCTTAGCAGTTGCAGTAGTGGCTTGATGAAACACTCCAGTTAAATTTTGCCTACCATTATGAAAATTAATTTGCTTGTGTTAGAAAACAACATCAACAGCTGGAAAATGTGTTGGAGAGAAGATCCATTCTTAAAATGAACAGGAAGCAGGTTCACCTCTGGCTCTTTGTTGGTGCCCAGATAAAGGAAATCTCAGTATTTTGCAACTTCTGCCTTGTCCAACAGCAAGGGGGTATGATTTTAATTCTCAAAGGGTACAAAATCTCCTGTTGCTTGTATCAGAGCCTGCAGAGATTGGGTTCAACATCCTGTGTGATCCCTTTTCTTTTTCCACAGCTCTCCTGTCCTTTCTAGTCTGTATAGCCAGTGTTAAGAGATCATTCTAATATGTTGGCAAGCAGATAATGAGCAACCCAAAGGGCTGACAGAAGAAACCATGTCAGAGGGATAAAGTGTTTGCTCTTCATTGTGTTCGTATCCACTCTTGGATTCTGCACATTTTTGTCACTCAAGACCAGATAAATTGAGATTAAATACTTAGTAGTTTAAGTATTATTAGTTTCACCATCACTTGCTTAAGGCATGAATTTGTAGGACAGAACTTGCATTTTTCTCATTTTCTTCCACTCACACGTATGACACACACTGGCTACTTCACTTGTCCAAAATGCAGCATTCTGATACAGTGGTTCCCTTCATTGGCTTATCTTTCATTTCCTCTGGACGGTCATGATCCTGTTCACTTTGCGTTTTTCAGCCGTGTTCTTCATGAATCTCTGAAGTGTTTGTCTGCTGCCTGTGCTGCCATCACATTTCATCAGTGAGCAAGAGATTTGTAAAATCTTGTGAAGTTACTTCCAGATCATGTCTCTTCTGTCTGTAATCATTGAATTCCACCCATGGATCTCCAAGATAGGTGTTTCTACTGGCACATCAAATTGTTAGCTCATGATTAGTTGAACTTTAGTTGCAGACTTCTGCACATCCACAGCAGCTGTGAACTTCAAGGCCTTGGGTCTGTCTTCTCACAGCCTACTCAGCTATGTGTAATACTGGCTATAGCTTCCATCTCTGTTCTGGAAATTTTGGAGGGGCTACTTCCCTATAAGATTTAGCTGATTTTATTCCTTTCTTCCTCCTGAAGGATCTGGATTATCCTTATTCCACTGGGCAGAATTGAGTAGCTACAGGATATACATCCTTGTGGAACTCTCATGTCTGTTTTTGTTCTCTAGCTTGTTTGTTTAGGTTACCAGATCCACCACTGAAAACTACAGAGATGTTTGGAGAATAGAGATTTAAATGTACAGTTAGCCTAGGAAAGGTGACTGTCTTATGAGAATTGTTGGCAGAACCAGCATTGATACATTTTTGTCAAGAAAATTACCAATTAATGCTGACTTATTATGAACACAGGTTAATTGTTTTGCAGCTTTGACAATCTGCCACTGCCTCATTTTGGGGTAGTGATTTGTACTTGGTTATAGCTGTGTTTTCTGAACTTCTTTGCATTGTATGTTAGATGTAACCTACCCCACATCTCTAACTAGGATGACTTAGTAGCAGTATATCAAACGTCCAGTCTCTAAGATTTTTTAAATATTCAGAAAAATGCACCATGCAGTCTAAGATCCTCATTTTGAAGGGATGTTTTTTTTCAGCATTAGAAGCAGTGAAGTCTTGCATCCTTTGGCACTGGAAGAGTTTTATTCTCTTTCCAACAAATGCAAAATAACCAGGTGTATCAAGACTGGTCCTTTACCTGAAGCCAAACACCTAGACCTTGAACTCCTGTTCATTCTCGGGATATGTTAGGGCAGCCAGAGCATCAAGCAGTATTCCTTTACCTTGGGCATCTGCTGATCCCAGTCCTGAGCATAAGTGCTGTTACACTGGGAGCATGTGCAATAGAGAATCAGGAACAAATCTTGTGATTCCAGCCTCTTATTTTTTCCGTCTCTCTGTACTCCTCAGCCCGGAGTCCCTGTATGTCTTTGTGCGTGGTGGGTACTGTGTACAGAAAGATAACATATGCATTTTGTCTCTTCACAGCTCTGCTACCTCCACGTCTGTCTCTTTTCAAAAACCTCTCAAAGCACGCTTCAGTTAAGAGATTCAGTGGGAAGGCATAGAACTGTTTTCCACACATCTTAGGAGGCATTTTACAGTAAGTGTTTCCTAGTACAAGGGAGGAAAGCAGAATAGCAAACCATTTTGGATTTATAATAGTTGCACAAGGGGAGTGCAATTATATGTGTTCCTCAAGCGCAGATTATTTTTTTCTCTGCTTTTATGACATTTATTTCCCTGTATTCATCAGAGTTTCATGAAAAGTGCCTTTCTTCACTGTGAGAAAATTACCAACAGAAAACCCCAACAGTCATTCAGCATCTACTTCAGTGCTGACACTGAATAATGTAATCAAGGGGTCCTCCTCTTCTGTGATGTTTGCATCACTTCTAAATTATGGAGCCTGTTCTAATGACAGAGAATGAGGCTTGTTAGTCTTGAAAGGAGCAATGTGCACATCAGAGTCCTGGAGACTGAGGTAAAGCAGAGTTCATACAGCATTTTGTGCTATGTTTAGCTGATGAGCATATAACATAAAAATTAAGGGACGGCTGTTAAGATTCTCTCCTCACCAGAAGAGCTGACTTGTACTCGATACATGAAGTATGAATTCCCTTTCACGTGTTTTATTTTGGCCTTTAAAACAGCCTTACAAGTCATGTGAGTGCCATCAGTGGGAGATCATGTTGTGACCCTAGATAGACTACTTAGTCTTGGATGTCAGCAAGACATACTGAAATTATCTAGAATTGAGAATAGAATGGTTTTGGACAATCGTGATTTGTTGAAAATGCTTCTCCTGATGCCTGGAAGGTTGGTCATATCTCTCATCCTGTTTCCACACTGTGAAAGGAGGTTTTGGTATCCAGACCTTTGTTTACTAGTAGGAATGTCAGTGCTGTGCCTCTTCCTCATATCAGAGTATGGATAGTCTCCATGTGCATGGAGTTGAATGGCTGGCAGTGCTAGTCCATCCTTTACCTATGAAGGAGTTCATTGACTCAAAGAGGACTTTACACAACAGACTTGGATTCTCAGCTTGCATTCTTTCAGGCCTGTACATTGTACTAATACAACAGTTCCAGTAATTGTGGATTGTTTGCTGGAAACAAAAGTAGTCTGGCTCCTGACTTATTTTTGTTAAGGTATACTTGATAAAACTGCCAAGGACTTGTTTCCTCAGTCAGTCCTACATTTGCTGCTCATAATAATCCTGGGCTCACTGTTTGAATCTGGATAGATTATTTGCTGATGTTTAAATAGTTGGATTTTTGGTTGTAGTAAATGGCTGATTGATCTTCTTCATGCTATTTCCTTTCTGAACACGTTATTCCTGTGTAGATCTGTTATATGTTTCTTCCAAAAGAAGCTTCTGAACTTTACCTAAATATGGGACTTGACTTCCTTTTCTTCTTTCTATAACCTCATGTTTCTAAAGATGAGACATCAAACATCAGGAGGCCCTTATTTAGCTTTACAGGATTCAGATTGCTTATACCAAGACCTTAACATTCATTGCTTTCTTCATGCAGAAGGTGGTTAATTGGAAAAGAGATGGACAAGGAGGCATGTAAGGGAGAAGCTGAAAAAGGAGTAATTCCTTACAATCATAACACTAGAAGTAGGAGCATCAAATGAAACTAACAGAGATGAGCTTCAAAGCAAAAAAAGAAGGGTGGGGGAGAGTGGTAACTTTTGTTCACAGTATGTACTTGACTTACGGCACTCCTTGTTACAAGATGCAAATACTAAAAAGTGTACGTGGTTTGAAAAGACAAGTAGAAAATCCATGAAAAAGAAATCTATTAGAGCATATTAAATATTAAAACTGAAAAACAAGCAGGAAGTTTCTAAGACATTTTTAGTGGCTATTCTGGGCAAGTCACAACAGGCTTTTCCAATTTTTTAGCTTGTCTATCAGGCATGGGCTGTTGTCCACTGTCCAACAAGAGCTGGGCTAGGTGGTCTTGTAGTCTGACTTCGTATGGGTGTTTTATTTTGGCAGTTGCAGTACAGACTCTAGAACAGCCAAGACAAAGCTACCTTCAATGACAGTGACATGTTCCACCAGAATTCACTCTGTGAGTGTCTTGAGTTCTCTAAGAAAAGTCTCTGTTGCTGACATCTGCCAAGTTGTCATATGCAGCTTGTCTACACTTTCACCTAGGTGGGCACTATATATTGCTGGGGATTTCAGAATGGTGAAGCTTTTAAAAGAGCATAAAGGACATGAAGATCCACCTCTAGACAACTTGTGATTTTGGGGGAAAATAGGTTGCTATATGGAAATCATTCATAATGTGATTGTAAATGGTTACTCATATAACTATGGAAAATACTTTCAACTAACAAAGCTCTTAAGTCATCTTATTTGTCCCTTCCAACTCAAACCTTCTATGATTCTATGATCTTGCCTAGTCAGCTAAGTGGAATGAGAGACAAAGGGTATCACCCTGCACTACCCCCCTGAACAGAGGAGAAATAAATCTTTATCTTCAGAAGGTACTGTTCCAAAGGTTGGTATTCCTTGGTGTAATTCAACAGTACCAGCAGAAACCACAGGGGAGAGTGTTTCTGTCTGAAAGCTGTTCGCTAAGTCTCCAGTATATGGGAAACCAGTCATAGGAAGTTTTTTTGCCACAAACCACAGCTGTAAATAAACCATTATTCTGGACTAGATAGAAAGGTCCTTATCCCTAAGTGTATTTTCCTTGAAATCTTAGCCCAGTACTGATGAGGGCCCAGCTGCTTGGTTGAATGCCTTCAGACCACCATCTCTGCATCTTTCCTAAGCAACCTAGGCCTAGATAAGGGTGTTCTAAAAGGAGCCAAGTAATTGAGGTCCTAATCTTGGAAACTGATCTTTCCTGGAAACATACTGACATCCAAAGTCCTGTACCACATTCCTTGTGAAATTATGGGCATAAGTGACATCTCAAATGCATTACTATCATTTAGATAATGGTGACCATTAATCAGCATTTGCTGTATTTCTTGTGGATGCACCAGAATTCATTTCTAAGACAGTCTATTTCCTGGTGAGTAAACTGTGTCATCTCTTCTGTGTTGACTTCTTGCATGATAAAGGATCTTGCATTTGTATAGGGCATCTGAAGCCTCTCTTCAAGAAAGAACAAGAGATTTAGTTGTTTTCATCTGCCACATCTGGAGCTGCATCAAAACTGAACCAGGGTTTAAACAACTTCCCTGTATACAAAAGAAAGTATTGGTAAAGCAGAGATCTGAAAGTCCAGGTGTTCTTTTACTATACATAATAATTTTATACAGCTTCTGACCAATGTTTTCTAGTGACGTTGAGTATTAAAGTAGTAATTTAATAGATTTTTAAAAATTAGAAGGCATATTTTCCTCCTTGTGCTATATCCAAGTTGCTGTTGGTACTCTAAAACACAATTAATGTAGGTTATAGGTGGCTCATAAGACCACAAATTAGTATAGTTTTGTAAGTGTGTAGATACCACGCTGCTGACTCCCTCTCTATTGAAAACTGTATTTTCTTGGTTGATTTCACGGTTGAAATCAACTGTGGTTGAATCACCTATTAGAGAAGACAAGCCAGTACTACAGAGATGACGTTTTATATGCCACTAGAAACACCGGAGAGTGGGGAAGAAGCCTTTTCTGCACAATGGAGCTGGCCTTAGAGCTGCATCCTGGTCACTCTGTGACACTGAACCTGCCCTGCAACTGGACCCGAGACCACACTGAAGATCCTCTTCTATCATGGGATGGCTGTAGGGATTGCATTTACATGGTAGTCTTGAGGCAGGAGACCTGTATATTGGTCTGATGAGGACACTCCAGTCACAGGTAAGGAAAGCTTCAGAGCAACACAGAAAAGTATCTGTGAACTGAGAAAATGAAAATTTGGTAGCTACAATAGAGAGATGTGAGACAAGACCAAGCAGAACAGAGCTATGGTGTTGCCAGGAGTGGACAGGTATGTTTGTCTTTTGTATCTCTTGCTACTTTTGGGCACAGTCCAATATTTTGACTGAGTGTATTGATGTCTGTTGGTTATGGAAAGGTGAAACACAAAGCAGCATATCCCAGTTGAGACAGTGGTAACAGGGATGTGCTTTATGTAAATACAGTGAGATAGCTAGAGACTGTCCAACCCAAAGACTAGGGAACAAAGACACATTTAGTCTGCAAAGACTATTCTTTGCTGAAGTATAAGTGTACATTCCTCTACTCACTGAAGCAGTGTTCTTTTCAGAGCTATACAATGCACTACAGCCTGAAAAACAAGGTGTTGGAGTTCAGGTCTAAGCCTTTTACATGCTATAATAGAGTTTGTCACAGAGAAATGGGGACTACACAGATGGTTGTTTAATCATCTGTGTAGGATCTGCTTTATGGCACTGCAGAATAGTTTTTTTTCACTCTTTCTAACCATTGATCTTTGTTAAAGAGACAAAGTGTTCTGGGATTGTTTTCATCAGCTTTTGTTTGTTTCTGCAAACAACAAAAAGGGAACTGTTAAGAGCTGTATTCAGTGTTGGCAATGAAGATCACACTTTTTGTTTCCTATTGTCTTCTTCAATTTGCTAGCTAGTAACAGCGTATAGAAAACTGCCCTCTGCCTTCTCACAGTTGTCCTGAAACATTTTGCTATGCCTGTGCCCAGGAGAGTATTCAATCAGTTACTAAACCACAGGTAGCTAGTGTAGTTTGTTGCTGAATTATAGCTAGAACACCCCTAGAAACACCATTTTAATTTTAAGAAAATGAATTTGGAGTCTGTCTCCAAATCCAATTCACAAATGTTCCTAGGGAAACAGAAGGCTAGACAGAGAAGCAGTAACTGAAATGTGCCTGATTTCAAAGATTACTGTATGCCCATGAGCATACTTTTGTCCATACTGGTTGGACACACCAAGACTCTTCTCCCCTGATTTTCCATTGCCACTTTGCCTCCTTTGCCAAGGTCCTTCTGCTACCCCTTCCTGCCACTGAGGAGCAGCAGTGAACAAAGACTAGTAAGATAGACCCACCCCAAGGGGCTACCAGGATTAATCCGTGGGTGATTCCGATGAGCTCCAAGTTTCACAAGTGCCATGTGGCACTTAAAGCTGTGCAAGTGTTCTAGCTCAACCCTTTGCAGCATCCCCTCCTCGTCTGTTTGGGCTGTTTTTCCCCCTTTACTAGCAAGGAAGCCCTTGAAGTGGATGGGGAGCAGAGCCAGCCCAGGGCTCAGGAGGAACAATGACCAAAGAATAGACTGCAGCTTGTAAACCAAAACCTCCCCAGGGGCTGCTACTGAAAGATCAGAGAATTCCTATGCCAATAGGCATCTGGATTTTCCCCACCCCTGCCCCCACTGCAGCCACTAAATTTTTGGCCTACCAGCATAGCAGTGTAGTTGTAATACATTTATTTGTTTCCTCCTTGGGCAGGGAAGCACAGGCATGGCAAGCTGTAAAGGGCACAGCAATACCACAGTGCTGCAGGACTGATCAGAGCTGCACCTTTCATCATCACACTGATGACATGTTTCAGGGAGCCCCAGAAAGATGAAGGAATAAAGCTAAGTGTTGGGGAGCACCTTTATCAGAGCACATGTGCCCCAGCCAAAACATCACACAGGCTCCCCCCACTGACCCACCCTTGCTAACCTCTAGCCAGCTGGTGATGGTGCAGGAAGGGTTGTTCATGGTTTATTAAGATGTTTGAGTTTACATGTTACGGCAGCCTCACATGAGGTATTAGGAAGCAGCCACTGTTGTGAAGGGCTTGATGGAAGAGCTGAATTCTGAGCTGACCCTGGAGAGCCCTGGCCACAAGCAATTAACCAGCCAGGTGTCATTTTACACTCGGTTGTTGGGGACCAGGAATTGGGAGGGGACAGGGAGGAACCTCTGTGGTCTCTAGAACATGACCTTAAGTAGTTGTAGTTTGGAGAATCAGAGACAGCTTCTGAGTCTCACGTGGCATGCAAACACCAGGGATTTTACCCCTGGGAGTATCTAC
>VXBX01007123.1:197605-265044 GCA_013400415.1 Scytalopus superciliaris
GGGCCGGGGCAGTGCCCCGAGGGCAGGCGGCCGGAGAGCGCGGCGGGGCCCGGAGACACAGCAGCGGCCCCAGCCCGGGTTACGGCCCACAGCCCGGGCCTGTTGGGGTCCCTCTGCCGGGGCATGCCCCGACCGCGGCCACTCCGGCATCCCCCCTCCCCTGACCCTCCGCACAGCAGGGAGCGGGGGGTCCCGGCCCCTGGAGCAATCGAGAGCCTTTCTCTTGCCCTCACCTGGACCCTGCCCCAGGAGAGCAGCCACTCCCGGCCCTGCTCCCCAGCGCTTCTGGCGGGCCAGCAGAGGGGCAGCCCTTGAGCCCCCGAGGTGTCCGGGGCCAGGCGGAGGATTTGTGCCTTCCCAGCCACGGCAGCCGCTCGCAGCACTGGCTGCGCTGCCGAGGGTGCCAACGGGCTGGGGATGTGCTGGAAAAGTGCAGGGCTGTGGGCGAGGTGGGAGCTGGACAGAACTCTGCTGAAGCAAGTCCTGGATCTTCATGCTCTGGGAGCGGTGGGCCCCAGGGGCATGTGGCCCCTGTGCCTGGAGCAGGGGTGTACAGCAGCAGCACAGCTGGAAACATCAGGCACAGCTGCAGGGAGCCTTCCCTCACCTGCATGTTCAGAGGCCTGGGGCTGGGAGAGCACTGCCAGCTCAGAGGACAGTGATTCACCCAAGACACAGAGTGTGGAAGAGGTTGACAGGTAGCTGGGGGTGCTGGGTGCCCACCGAGCCCATTCCCTGCAGCTCTGACGTGATGGAAGGGTGAGCTCTGCTTGGGGAAGAGGAATTGGAGTTCCTTGATGGAACAAAGATGTAATAGGATCTAGTGGCTCTAAGATGATGTCAGGCAAATCACAGCTTGGAGTAAGGTGCAAATTCTGAGTGCTGACATTCACTGTCCATGGAATATTTTTTTGTAGATTGGGATGGATGTTTCTACAGCTCTCCAGGCACTTCCAAAATTAATTTTGGATGCATTTCCACACTGGGACCTCCTCTACCCTGCGTTAGGTTGGAGGTCATAAATGCAATAGAACTGATTGCTTTGGACTTCAGTAATGCATTTACTACAGTGCCTTATGGTGAGTTATTAGTTAAGATGGAGATATGTACAGAAATTATAAGAAATTAAGAGAGTTCCCCAGAGGCTGGTCCTGGGCCCAGTTTTTATTAATTATCTTGGCTTGTTGAAATGGATGTGCTAATGAAATCGGCTGCTTATCCAAAACTGGGAGGCATTGTCAATACACGGGAGGACTGGGTGTAAGCAAATTTGAAGGCTGATACAGTAGAAACTGGATGAAATGCAATAGTACAAAATATACGGTTATGTTATTAATGACTGCAGTCAGATTTTTCTGTTACAAGTTGACAGTGGGGACTTACTGCTTGGAAATAAGAGGGGAGAAAAAGGATGTAGGTGTGGTGCTGATTCCAGTATTGGGCCACTCACTTTCTGCTCCAGGTGTTGCTCTGTGGGTTGAGAAGAGGTGGGGGAATCTCCGTCGTCTGAGGTTCACTGGAACCAATGCTGGTGGTTGCAAGTAGTGGTCACTAAACAGGTTGCACATCTTGGACATGCTGAAATCCAGCTAGGCTGAGGGAGAGCCTGACGGGGCTACTGAATGTGTGAGTGTCATAGGAAATATTTTAAAACTTGTTGACTCTGGCTGGGGTTTGACAGTCTGAGCTGGGGCTGATGTAACCTGAACAGCCTCTGTTCTTATGGAGATCAAGACAGGCAAATGCATGGGCTTTTGCTGCCTGTCAAAGCCCCTTCCACCTTCCAGAGGGAGGAGTCTCTTGTTTGAAGCTTTGCAGTTGTTAGGAGATTTTGTTGTGGAACTCATAGAAATAATAGAATATTTGCAATTGTTTCCCTCCTGCAAAACCCTGTAGAGATGAGGTGAATACTTGAAGGTGGATGGAGAAAAAAACTGCAGAAAAATCCAACTGAGATGCTTGGAGCTTCCAGTGTGCTGCTGGTGTGGAGCAGGCTACAGCAGCAGTCTTTGCTGAGCACTTTGCATCCTAGTGGAAGCTTAATGTTTTAATGAATTGGCCCGTGTCAAAACTGGGAGTCTGGCTGGCTGCCTGATGTGAGGATTGGGTGAGGAAGAAAGGCACAGTGCCGTGTCACTTGTTGCTACTGGAATTGCCCTGCATCCCATAAATCTTACTGCTGCCAGAGAGCTACTTAACAAAACTTTGGCCACTCTTAATAAGGTGGTCATTGTGCTACCACGTTGGCTTTCCATCACAGCTGTAGCTTTAACTACACATGTGTGCTCTCGCTCTAAAGGTGGTCTAGGACCAAAAGCATATGGGAGCGCTCAAGTGTGATTGCTTTCCCAGACTCTCACAGCTTTCTCATGGGTAGGAGCCCCAGACACAAGCTCTATTCATTCATCTGTCCAGTCAAGGAGTAATCAACAGTAAACAGTACTAGTGGAGGACTCTGTTAGTTCTATTCTGTGTGATCAGGCTTGGGTTGAAACCAGATGAAGAGTGTTCATGTTTAGATGTGAGAACTTGTCCGTGAAAGGAATGCTTGCGTAGTTCTTACTTGCTGTTCAGATGAGAGGGGGTGGCAGCAGTGTGATTTATAGTGAGGGCAAAACCAAACAAGTAAGGCAGAGCTGAGAATACACCTGAAACTGTGCACTGAGAAAGAGAAACCCTGGCACCACAGATCTGAACTGAACAGGAAGCAAGCAGAGAAAATGGCTTTGGACAACCACAGCAGCACCAGATGCTTATCCTGTTACCTGGCTCATTCTCACTTGGTTGAATAGAGCTGCCCTAGGCCCAGGGTCAGATGCTGCCTGTGGTGTCACCAGTAGGGCAGAGGAGAATTAAACTATTCAGAAAAGGTGACCCCAATGCTTAAAGCAAGTAAGATTCATTTTAGCCACAGCATGCAATGATGGATGAAAACTCTTTTCCCCCAGTTGCCCTCCCCAAGCAGGCAAAACTGTGTCAGGGTGGGTGATAAACCCCATTCTGGTAAGTGAAGTCTGGAAGGACTCAAGGCAGGAAAGGTTTTGGGTTTCATTCTTTCTGCACATCTGCTCTTCTCTCTCATTAATAATCTCTGAAGTCAGAAGTCAAAGTTCTGAGGCAAGGCTCAATTCTCCAAGTACTGAAAGGTTTTCTTTCATGCACATGGACTTCACCCCTCCCCTGTTGGCCTGAGACTTCTGTCCCTGGGGTGCGCAGCAAGCAGTACAGTGTCTTGAGGGGAGTTGGGAAGTGGAAGTGGGGTGGTGTTTGGGATGGGGACCCAGGGGAATCATGAGGAGGAGCTTGGAGAGGGGGACCAGTTCCAAACCAGTGAACCCACTGGTCCTACTGCTTCATGATCTGTCTGTCCAGGATGGCACCTGGTACTGATTCTACCCTGCCTCTGGTAGATACACCCTGGCAGCCACCTGTTTGGGGCCACAGTGCTGGCAATGCAGTCCTACCCAGGGATTTCTGCCCCAGGGATGCCCTCCAGCTTTAGCAGACATTGCTCTGGATGCTATAATGGCCCCCTTAGGATGCCATTTTTCTGACCAGGCTGTGAGTGTAGGCCTGTGCTCAGACATCGGGCAGCAGCTGCTGTAACCCCAGAGCTACAGGCCCCTCTGTCTCCTGGCATCTGTGTAGCTGAGTTGTTGCAGCAGCTCTTTGTAGGAGTGGGTTAGAACTGGGAAATGCAGGGCCATATTCCCATGGCCCTGGTGGTAAAGCATGGGGCTAGGTGAAAATTGCCCTCTGTACTTCATGAATACTTGAATCAGTAATTTAAAGAGAAGAACGAACTATCTGGAAGATCATAATTTCATAAAGCCCAACAAACCTGGCTTCAAAAAAGGAAAATCATGTCTCACTTACTGAATTCCTTGAACATGTCAAGGTTTGTAAAGAGAGATAATATCTTTTATTACTCCAGTTGATATAGCTGGAAAAAACACACAAGCTTTCAGTCACAGAGAAACTTCTTGTATGTTTTTTCCAGCTATATCAGTTGGTGTAATAAAAAGTTATTACCTCTGCCCACAAATCTTATTTCACTTAATCCCCAGATCATCACAGCACAACTACTTGGACATGTCAGTAAGGAATGGAAAAAAGGAGAATTATTTGATACATTTTTTTTAGGCTTCTGAAAGTTCCTCAGCCAAATCATGAGCTTCTACTAAAGCTAAGCAGGTATGGAGCCTTTAGTAATAGGTATTCCTGGAAGGCTTAAAAGTTTAGTGTTACCCAGTCAATTTTCATCATGGCAAAGTGTTAACAGTGTGGTTTGTGGTGTGGTACAGTTCTTTACTGTAGCAGCAGAATAAATGGATGACAATTATTTAGGCTAATAAGGATAGGTGAAGATTGTGAGGAACGTGAGATACCAGGAAAAGGCGAATCGACAAATCACTGGAAAACTGAACGTCTATTTAACACGTGGAGCCAAACCTATATCTATTTACAGTTAATCTATACATCTCTCCAGTCCAGAAACAGACTGGGGTCGTTTTATGCAGCCCATTGGAAATGTCTGCACAGCTCCTGCTTGCAAGGCACGTGTATAATGATCATTGTGCTTATGTTTGATGCTTGGGCTGCCTCCAGTTGCGCTCTGGGGGCCGGCTGCCCCACCTGGGGCAAATCCGCAAGGCTGGCATTAGTTAGTGGCAACTTCAGAAGTGTCTACGGCAAAAAGCAGCTGTGGAGGGCAGGGCGGCAGGCTGTTCCTGCCGTGCCCCGCTGCGTGTGGGGATTGCAGCGGGGCAGCAGAGCGCCTGCATGACGGCCTGCGGCGCTGCGGCCAGCGGGCCGGGCCGGGGTGCGGGGCTGCCCGGGGAGGGGCGGGATGTTGCTGTGGCTGCCGGCGGTGCGGGGCGGTGCGGGGCGNACTAACTGTGTGCCCTCCGCTCCAGGTACTGAAGATGGGCCGCCGAGCCCGCCAGGACCTCTTGGCAGATGAAAATCTCATCAGGAAGAATTCCCTGTCTGCTTCTCTCGGAGAGGTGGGTGTCCTGTCAGGAGAACTTGTCATTTATTCTGCCGGTGTCTCCCGTGGAGGATTGTGCATCTCTTCTGAGATTCTTTCCTGCGTGGTGTGCCCTGTCCTGTGAAGTTTGTCCCCAGAGCTGGGCCCGTGTGACTGCTCTGTCCCTTCCCCGGTGTTGCCCTTTGCATCACGTGTAGTTTTCACACAGGGTCATATCTAGGGGCTACAGTTCTCACATGTGAAGTATGGAGAGTAATATCACACAGGACTTGGGCCTCTCCCTCCTCTGCGTGCATATATTCCCAATATTTTAATTCCCAGAATTAAAATACAAGCAGGCACATCATTTTGTGACCAGTTTTGCCACAATCTTTGGCAGCAAGACAGCACAGGTAAAGAGATGCCTTATTTTTGTGCTTTGCTTTTACTAGAGCCAGAGTACTGTATCTTGTGTCGTCACTTGTAAAGTTTGTGTGGTGATGCTCTTTTTCCTTTCCTCCATGCACAGGCTACAGAGGCCTTGGTAGGAGCCAACTTGGCAGCATCTGAGACTTTGTCTTGTTGGAAATAACGTGGAAAATAAGTTCCCACTTCTCTTTGGAGGAAAACTTCTGTTCAGAGCCTGTTCTTTCAGTACATCTTCAAATGGTAGAAGGGGGTCTGGAACCCCTCTTTTTCAGGAGAGTGAGGCAACATCCTCTTGTATCAAGAAATATGAGATCTAAAATGTTTCAATTCACTTTCTTGCTTAGTGCTATATAATGCTCAAATTCCAGCTGGAAGTTTGCTCTCAGATGTTAGCGTGGCTTCTCCACAGGCCTCTCCCTGCTGTAAGGAGTACCTCTCAAGAAATGACATACAGATTTTGCTCCCTGACATCTTCAGATGGACAAAAATGTCATCAGAGTTCCACTTTACTGACAGGGATATTTGTTTAAATTAGGTGATGTTTAAATTTTTGCAATGCCAGTCATAGTCTCCAGCATACCATATTCTTGGCTTCTTTAAATTTCAAATGCATTTTGTGCTGCTGCTCCCCTTGGTACCAAGTGTGCTTCAAGCTACTCTGCTAGGAGCCCTGAAGCCTTCTGTCTTGAGAGTGGCTACTCCCTGATACTCTGGGCTGTGACTAAACTTTTCAGTTACACTGAGTAGCTGTGTCCCAGCCATCTGTGCCAAAATGGTTTGGAGGGGAGGGAATATTTCCTTGGAGACCCTATGATGCTGTTGAAAATACACTGTTACACCTTGGCTTACAGTAACACCCCATAGAGCAGGCTTTTTTTTCTGCTCTTTTGATAGGCATAATGGAGAATCACCTCTCACCTGTACATTCTCCCCTCCTCATGTATGCTGTAGGCATTCAGGATGGATTCTGTGAGGGAATATGCAGAAGGTGTAATACAAGAACTCGAAATAACCATGGGCCTCATAGGTAAAGAAAGTCTTAAGAAACCTGCTAGTAGTTTACAGGAGTGTAATCGTTGGTTTGCCTCCAGATTAGGGTGGCTCGCTGTCAGATTGTTTTCTTGCCAGAACTGGCCATCCTAGTTCATGGGCTGATTCCCTGGTGTGAAAGAGACCAGGGTAATATGCAGGGGTACAGCTGACTGACTGTAAGTTACTGCAGTTGTGCTTGGTGTGTCTGGTATTACAGCCATTATAATAGCTGGGAAGAGATCATAGGGACTCCGGTCTTTGGGCACCTCTGGAGAGCACTAAGAAATAGTTAGAGTGTTCTGTTTGAAAGCAGTGAGCTTTTCAGCAGTAGAAGGGTGAGGTCTTCCACACCTTCCACCAGTCAAATATGTTATTACTGGATCTTAACCACCGGGAAGAATTGTTTGTGTCAGTAGTCTCCCTTCAGACAGGTCTTTGTTGCTAAAGGTTTCTGTTAATTGAAAACCTTGGAGCTACTGGAAGAGAGACAAAATCCACTATAAATAATCCTCAGCCTTTTCCTTTGCTCTGGAATTGGAGGCTTTTCATACATGACCGTATTTGATATCAAAGTGAATATTTAGTAGAACTAATATTGGTTTTTTCCTTTACCCTAGATGGGAAATCACCTTTTACTTTTCTGGAAGCTTGGCCTTGGTTTTCTGTTAAGTGGTGGGCTCAGCTGTTACAATGGATGTCTCATTCAGCCATCTGAACATCTTGAAACCTTTACAAGGACTCTTCCCAAAAGAAACGCAAAAGCAAAATAAAAAAAAAGAAATACTCCTTTTTTTTTCCTTTTCTGGAACTGGCAGTAGTGGATTAGGTGTCAGGTAATTAATTTCAGCATAAGAGGTTTTACTACTGATTTTGAAGACAATGAGATTTGTCTTAAGCCTTTGCTATGTTCACAACTTCATATGCAGTTTCACATTCAGGATGGTGATTCTACCTTCAGAAGTTGCTCAGAGTTTTAAACCAATTTACTTCACTTTACTTTTTTTTTTTCCCCACTTCCATGCCAATCCACCCGGTTTCCACCCAGATCAAATTTCTGGTATGAACATACCATCTGTGCTATTGTTCTGATCTTTTCATGACACTGAGAAACATCCAGGAAGTGTTTTCCAGGCAGAGCAGCTTGCTTGAAGGAAGCAAAAAGTACCTGTCTATCCATGTTTCAACATTCTGGCTTATTACAAGGAAATTCACTTAGAGGGGTGAACAATTAATGTAATTAAAAAGATCTTTGTTTTGAAGTCAATAGGCAAATCATCTGACTTGGAGCACAGATCTTATCAGATTACTGCTGATCTCTCCTTGACCTGGGCTCTCTCTTCCAAAAGAGACTCTAAACTGTGTGTCTTCCCTCACAAATGTGTTGTTAAAATTCCCTTCCCTAGGGCATTACTGCAATGTCTTGTGCCTTGTAGCCTACAGTACTTCCCTCAAGCTCTATGAAAACAGTATGATATCTTAGTATATTTTTAGTGCTTGTTATGTGTATATATATCCCACAAAAATATTCTTAACTACAGCAGCAAATCTGTAATTCCTCTGCACTGAGTCTCTATTTGATAATTCCCATTCCTGTGTGGAAGTACCTGCATTATTTTCAAATGTAGAGCTCTGTCTTCTCAACGGGCTCACAAAAGGTCACAAAACTCAGTCTGCCATCTGACATGAAGAGCATTCCTGCCTTTTCAGAAGTACAAGTACTAACAACACTGCAGCTATGTATTATTTCATGAGGCAAGAAGGAACATGATTATTTGCTTTAATTGGTGCAGCCAGCATCCTCCTGCAGCAAAGGCTGTGCATGTTCCTGGCCTTCAGAGCTCCGTGGCAATATGGCAGGCACTTTTTGGACACCCAGGGGAATATGCTCTAAGTGGGAATTCCTAGAGATAAATCTGCTAGCTGCATGCCAGAACTCCACATTTCAAATATTCATTTTCAGAGGGGTAATATATCTCTTCTTCCATTGGGAGGCCCTACCCATCCCCTGGCTTGATGTGTTACGTTTACTCGTCCTGATGCTGTCAAGTCTTTGACAAAATGGGAGAAACTCAAAGTGGTTGTGTTATTTGTATAATGGGAGGGACAAACCATATAATGAGATCTGTTGAAGATCTTTGCTAGCCCATCCTAACAGGACTTCTGGACACTTCTGTAGAACAAAAGTAAAATCTGTTTCCTGGCTCTAACATCACTGCACCAAACAGCCTGAATGCTGGCTTGATGACATCCACCAGAAGAAGCTGTTTGGCCAGGTTTGGAACTCTTGATGAGATTGATTTGGAAAGCTGAGTTTAAAAGACTTAAAAAACAAATCAGAAAATTTTTTTCTTTACTGTGTCTTACCTCAGCAAGAGTGAACTATCTGCTATTCCATAAGAAATCTGTATGCAAAAATATTGTAATGTTATCTTGCTTTTGGAGTCTGTTTTCATCCTACAGTGACAGGATTCCCTTGGGACCTTGTTCAAGAGTTTCCTGGTTTCTACGTCTTACAATCTCAGTATGATTTTACCAGTGTGTCTCTGGCAGCACTTTGTAGATCCTTTGAGTGGAGCCTGCTTTAGTAGGCAATATGTCAGCTTCCAGGATATGGGTTTTCCAGATTATGTTGAGAATATCTCCAGACAGGTAGGACAAGATCACTTTATATCATGTTTTTTTTCCAAAAATCAAGTTCCCTGCTGGTTCTCTTCCCAATATTTCACAATAGCCTGGGAAAAGGCTCTGTGCTTTCAATTTTGAAAGTATGTTCTCCTCTTGTTACCCTACCTGGTGTTTGTAAGTGTGCATATGTCGTTGTGGTCCTTGGGTAATAGAAAGTGAGCGTCTCTGTGCTATAGAAAATACCTCAATCAGGAAATACTCACATAGACAGACAAAAGCTTGGGCCACCTTCACTGCATATTGGAAGGATGTTCCCACAGGTGAATTTTGCAAAGCAGTTGTCTGGACTTCCACCACCCAGCTTAGAAACACTCCTGGCAGTGATTCTTCAGGCTGACAAATCAGGCATCATTTAAACAGGACTCCATTATCTAACCAGAATGAATAAACAGTAAAAAAATGAATTGCTGAGTTGAAATCCACATGGAAGATTGCTCAAAGAGGTGGTTATTTAAATGTTTTTCCAACACATGTTGCCCAGCTGGATTTTCTTCCATGCTAGTGCAAGTCTTAGACCACTCAGACATCCAGGGAAGCTCAGGTCATGCTGGGCCCCATAGAAGCCTTTTTACTTTTGGCTGTGGGAACAAGTGGGTCCCTGGCTGACAGATACACACTTAGAACAGATTTTTGCCAGCTGGGCAAATCTGATTTCATTTGTGCTGCTCGTTGATGTGAGTAATTTTGTACCCCAGCTGCCCTAACCTGCATGTAGCCTCCCTCTTCTCTTGTCCTAGTCAGACCATAAGAGCAGGTGACAGCAAAGTCAACAGGTGAACTCAGATACCAAAGCACTTTAATTAGAGATATATGCAATTTATGAATCACATGGCTTCCATGTTCCACAGGAGAGATGATGCAGTCCAGAAGAAAAGTCAGATGGGTTAGTGGAGTGTTACCAGCTATCCTATGCATACTCCTGGTGCAGGGTCATTGGTCAATTTAGGATATCCTAGATTCTCTCCCTGAGTGATTCTGAACACTGTGATTTCTAGAATAGTTTAGAGATAACCAAGTTCTTAATTGCCTCCTTACATTTGGTGTCTGACAGCAGCTGTTGTTGCCACTGGTGGTGCTGATGGTCTGCTCCTCAAAAAGGTTCTCAACCAGTTTGGAACTTTCACTGTGCTTAACAGGCTGTTTTTCTTGAGTTACTCATCTACCTCGCAACCAAGCTACTGCCTTTTACTACAGTGTTAGCTAAAAATCAGCTCTAAAACTAACACTGTTGTCAGCTATGCATGTCTTACGTTAACTGCTACAGCTCTTGCCCCCGGAGGAGGAGCTAAGGTTGTCTTGAGAAACAATAGTTCCTGAAAAAGGCTGCAGCCTACTACAGTATATGACCCCTAGTCCAGCATCATTTCTGGTCTCTGTCATGGCTGCAGTGACTATCCATACAAATCCTACTAATACCCTATACACCTGAATAATTTGTGTTTTTTCATGCTATAGGTGGAATTAACTAAGTCTGCTCTCTTCTTGCTCATGTTTGTATTTTTTTTCCCTTTAGTATGCTTTTCAAGGTCTGTTTACTGGCAGACTCTCCTGCCGTTGCAGTCACATGCTGTGTATGTATCACAGTTGGTATATGCATAAATGACTGGATAGAAAATATTACAATGGTAGGATCAATTTTCTGCTTTGTTCAAGTGAATAAAATTGCAAAGCGTGTGCTGCAAGACAGCCAGAAGTGTTGTTCTTCCAGCTCTTTTGTGCAGGCTTCCATAGTGCTTCCTTTTAACTTCATTCTCTCTTTTTCCCTGCTGATCCTTCTAGGATGAAGATTCTGAGGAAAAGGTTGACCATGTAAGACTAGAGGCTTTCTAGGTAGATGCTGGCTCCTCTGAAGGGTACTAGCAGGACTAATCTATTATGTGTCTGGAGACCACTTTAAGAGGGTACTCTAGTACTGGAAAATAAGACAAAAGTTTGCCACAGATGCAGTGCCTTTCCTGCATCCTCTGTTCCTGTTGCTGACAGGTTTTTAATTATCTTTGTAACAGGTACTTTTATCAGCTGCTACATCTTGTTTTGAGGTCACAGATGTACATGTGGTCACTGGAAAGATGTTCTATTTTCATTTAAAAGGCAAGATGGCAATTAGCTAATAAAATACAAAACCTGACTGAGTCTAGATTGCTATCCAGTAGGGTCAGCTTGCTCCCGTAACATGAAAATTTGTCTTGATGATGAAGTCTTGCTGCTGCCCCAGAGGAGAAGGCCAGCCAGTAATAACAAGGATGTGTGCCTTTGTATCCTTTTTATCGTGCCAGCACTGGACTGCCACTATGTGTAGTCAATAGCATGTCATAATGCTTCTTACCGGGCTGCTCTTACACATATAGAAGGCATACATGTCTCTTTTCTCATCCTGCAGCAAAATTAAAATACATCTCAGCATTTATTTAGCATTAGAAGCCAGGGTGATGGTGTTCAGAACAACCTGCAGACTTCTACCTGTTTCTGTTAAAGTCTTTGGATCTTGCACTCTTCATAACTGTGGAATTTGTGTTGCCCAGTTTTTCCTGCCTTGAGTTGCTCTCTGTATGTTAGACAATTAAAGCACCCTCTTCTGTACTCTTAATTGCTCCTGCTGAAGCACCACTCCAGTATGGGTAGCATAGTAGATTAATTTGTGAAATTTAAAGCCCTGAAAAGAAACCCGTGTCGTGCATCTCATTAATTCTGGCCTCAGAAGGGTATACTCATCATAAGGAGTCAAGACTATTCAGATTAGCTCAGTTTTCTCCTGGTAGTGCAAGAGATGATACTGTGGGAAAGATCCACTGGGTTTATTTGGCAGTGATGGATGGATCAGGATTATGCCCAGAGCACTTTTCCATTTATCAGGCAAAGAGACCTCCCACCGATGGGTATAGTTTTGGGGACTGGTTGCCTAATAGAAATTTTTCCTGCTAATTGATATAATCTCCCCCCCCTCCTCCCCTCGCTGGAACCAGTCCTTACAGTCATTTCACTGGAACTAATTCCACCTCCATACAGTGTCCTAAGTCATTGATTCCCAAGGTCTGCTGTTGAGTGCTGAGTGGTCACATGCCACAGGCACCTTCTTGCTCCTGGCTGATAAATTTCATTAAAATAACTAAACTGATGTGACTCTTACACATGAGCAATTGTTGTTGCTTCAGGGATGTTATGCAATGGTACCTGGCAAGGAGATTTTCCTCAGTATGACGGGATCCCTGCTTTGAAACCCCTCTTGTTTGGATAATTCCTGCATCCTTTATTCAGGCTTATGCTCTTAAGCATCACAGTCATACTTTATGGTATTTTTCCATTTGTAAAAGTCTGTAAAGGATATAAAATGATGAGTTGCATGTTGAGAAATCTGACTGATCAGTAAGCTGCTTGTAATTTACGATACTATATGCTTACAAACTTCTATTAATTGTATCATAAGTCTGTTCCAAACCAGTTGTTAGTGGAACTTTATATTATAAAGTGTGATCCAAATCTTACTGCAGTATATCCCTCCCTTAGTCATTGGCTGGCCAAGATGAAATACTTGGCTTCTTGAATCATTTGTCCGAAGTTGGCCCTTTCATCCCCCTGATGGCTCATATAACCCTTCTCTGAACTCCCTTTGGGCTATGCTGAGTGTTACAATTTGAACTCTTCCTGGATTTGATCCCTTTCCTCTTGCTGTGCTGAAGATAACTTCGTGTCTGCCTGAATACCAACAAACAGCCACATCTGGGCTGTTGATGTGAACGTACCTGCTGAAGTCCTGCCCTCCAGCCATTTGCTTGCTCTGAAACTTGTTTTGCATCCCCTGGCAAACCACTCATCTTGGATCTGAATTTTTGCCAGTTGAATCACTCATTTGGCTGCACCTTCCAAGGCTGCCTGGGACATTTAGCCAAAGGCTGTAAGGCTGATCAATGGTATAATAAGGGTGTATCCTAATATTTCAGTTAATTTGCAGAGGCAATATCGGCATGAGGAGTATAAACACGGCTGTGAGCCAAGATTTTGCTGTGTTCTTTTCCTGGCTTTGCCATGGATTTGCTCTGGGGCCTTGGAGAAGTCTTCTCCACTAGTTTGCTTTAGTCCCTATCTGAAAGGAGGGCTAGAGCTTTATGCAGAAGAACTGTATAGGTATTCCCTGAACACAGATCCACAGGTTTAGATGCCTTATCCTCATAGCAAAATCCACAGCTTGTGGATGGCTGCCTGCACAGTATGTAAGCTGGGCTGGTGGATCTGTTAGGGTGGTGAACAGTAGCTGGGAACTGCAGTGTGTCTGAAACTCTCTTCCTCTGTGGAGTTTTGGCCCAGTTCTGAGAGCTCTGGGATCATGTCCCTGCACTACCAGTGAGTGATCCTGATGCCCATCCTGTGTTCTGTAGCCTTCAGAGGTGGAGTAGGGCTTTTCCTTGACTTTGGGGGACCTCCAGGGATTGAGGTGTTCATTTTGATGTTGAAACAGCGTGCTTTATATATAAACTTAATGATTAAACCTGCCATTTCCTTTCTAAGCTAAAAAACACTGATTTTATTGTCCTCTTCCTCCTCTGTCAAAGATGTATCAAGTAATGTTTCTTACCTCCATAGAGAATATTACAGATAATGACAAAGCTGTGAGCTGTTCTGGGTCAGAGAAGGCTCTCAGTCCCTGAAGCTGCTCTGCTTTGCAAATGGAACCAAAAAAATTTTGGTGCCACGGGGAAGGACTTTGTAACTGAAGGCAACAACATTTGAGTGGGAAGACATCTGTTCCAGTCCCAATGAGTCCAGGTGGGACCTCATTCTCTATTTGTGCTTTGATGGACATTGCCATAGGTCCTTCATGGACTAAAACAGGGACAGCACTTGATTTCTGGCTCTTACATAGGTGGCTGCTGACCTCTGTGGTTCTATATCACTCAGCATTTGAGTGATTACATGCTTTAAGGCAACAATTGGAAAGGGAATTTGAACATCTGACCTTTTCAGGGTGGTCAGCAAAGTCCTTCTGTAGTTCTTGTTGCCAGTGCTTTTAAAACTTTTGGGGAGAAAAACGGACTGTTGCTTAATTATAGGTTAAATAAACACATCAGGAGCAATTGTTTCCAGTTAATGTTTTTTGGAAGAATAACTATAAAAAAAAATAAAGTATCTGAAATATAAAGCAAATTGTGTTCTTACAGTGCTAGATTACCCTTTCTGTGGGATTATTTGAGTGAGTGTATTTGCATCCCAAAGTATAGTGCAGAACGAAGCACAGATCTCCTGGTGAGAAGCAACCTGCACTCTGCTGGGGGAAGTACCAGCTTGGTTACCAGAAGTACCTAAAACAAGACCATTTCCAGACTTGAGCTGACTCACATGGATCCTGCTTGCAGGTGTGTCTGCACCTGTGGTGTAGACATGGCCTGGGGCTTGATATGATCAGGGCCTTTAATCAGAGCGGTATTTTCCTGACCCAGTTTTTACCCTTGCACAGTGGTTGGCACCCAGCTCCAAACTCTCATTCCATTGTCTGGTCTGGTCTGGATCTGCATAGCAGCCACCCCCCAAAGTGCTCTTCCCCACATTCCCTGAAGCTTAGAAATGTGCAGCTGAGGAACCCAGCACTGGCTGAGCTCAGTTGAGTGCTTATTGCAGGACCTTATTTATGTAAAAATAATCACAGTGGTTTAGGCACTGTCCTGCCACTCTAGTTCAGAGAATTCATGACCTAAGAAGTTACAATTGTAATGCAATCACTTACAGCTACTTCGGTATCTACAGTTGGCATTGCAGAAAGATCTAGAAAGTGTTGGTGTGCGGCTGGAGCAAAGGTTTCCCATTCCCAAAGACCTTACAGTCCAACTGCATTGTTTTTCTCTTGCATCCTGTTCTACCCTGTGATCTTCAGCTTGTAGAGAAGCCTTCACCAGGGGCTAGCTGCATTTTGTGTACCACACGTTGCTAGGGTTTTGCCTTCTTAGGCATGCAGTTGGGAGTAGCGTGGACTGGCAGTACATGGCTCTTGAAGCAGCTGGCTTTTCTGAGAACCTGAGAGGGTTCTCTGAGGCAGAATTTGCTGTAGCTGTTGCACATTGTGAATGCCCTCTCATCTGGTGGTTAGTGCTGAGCTACATTTGTCCCTCCATGTCCCAGAGTTTCTGTCATCTGTTGGATCCTTGCATTGTGCTTATAAACATCCTCCACCAAACAAAATCAGCATCAAAGGAAGCACAGGGTTTTTTACCTGCTTCCGTTATACAGGGATTGCATGGTTTGTTTTTTTTTCCAGAGGTCTTCTGGTTACTTGTAGAAATGCTGGACTCCCAGGCTGTTCCTGGGGACCTCTCATCTGGAAGTTGGCCAGATCCTCCAGGAGGAATCTCAAAAATGCAGCTGAACTTTTGTTCCCTAATTAGGCCAACTTCCCCAGTGTGAGCCCCAGCAGTGCATGGCCTGGAGCTCCCCAAGGCCTTGTGTTGCCTGTGCCCCGTGCACCCCAAGTGGCTGGCCAGCAGGGCAGTTATTTTCAGCTTTCTGAGCTTATCTTGTAGCTTTTTGATGACATCTTCTGAAATAGCTTTTCTAGTCAGCCATCTTTCTCAGCCTTTCTAGTAGTATCCTCCCTGCTTGGCAACCTTGATGTGGATTAGGACAATTTATTAAGAGCTTTTCCTTTTTCACACATTTATTTCATGCCTTGAGTGCTCCTGGACCCATCTGAAGGCAACAGAACAGTAGGAGAGGTGGAGGTGGATGGGAATATCAGTATGTAACACAAGGCAGTAGCAAATTCTTTCAGAAATGTTCATGCCTAGAAAGGCTGGAGGAGCACTTCTCTGCAACTGTGGGTTGTGAGAGCATTCTGCCTGGTGACCCCTTGCTCAGAGATTCAGATTCTTGTGTGCTGATTCACTGTTTTCATGCAGGGGAAAGTAGTAACTCCTGAAACCAGGTTAAGGTGCCAAAGCCACAAAGGCAACAGTTTTCTTAGCAGGTACACATGTCAGGTGATAAGAGAGCTAGCTGACCACTGTTTTAGGGGAGAAATTCTTGATAGCTGTTTAACAATATGAGCTGCTCCCTTACCTGCTGTGATAGATGACAGTATTTGAAGCCCCCCTAGCACTTTCCCTTGCTCAATAGCACTTTCCCTAGTAAAGTCAATGATCATGAAGAAGGACAGTTTGTGGATGAAATGGAAATCCAGTATTTTCTACTAGGTATTTAAGACACACAGAGGTCCTTGGAGGGTATTCATTAAAATCATATGCACTATTTGAACCATCTGTGGACATGATAAAGAGAGCTAGCAGAGATGGGTTGTTCTTTGCTAAAACCCCAGGCTTGCACAGATTTGGGAATTGATCCCTTTTTGATATCATATATGCTCTTAGATCAGTATAGATTGTAAGTGTTATGTGGCTGCTTGGAAGCAGTGGGGCTATTTGACTTACAGCTCCTTAATTGGCAGCAGTCAAAACGAATTCATCAGGCCTGTTCGTTGAGGTTTGCTTTTCCTCAATCAGGGAAGCCTCAGGCATCTTGCTTGAGACTGACCATACTTCTTTCTTTCCACTCTGTGGTCAATACTGGATAAAAACAAGACACCTATGTACTGTATAAAATCTTTCAGTATTTGTATATTGGGAAAACATAGATCCTACAGATTTTAGGAGATGTATTACATGACAGAAAAATCGTGTGTCCTCTGTTACATGCTGTCAATGTCATTTGAGTCCCTGCATCCCTGCACAGAGGGCTCAGTGTTTCAAAGGAGTTGTCATGCTGATGAAGGCAAATTAATCCACATTTCCAGACCTACCTGAGAATCTGAGGGACCCGACATGGCCATAATCTGCCCCTGTCATTGTAGGTCCTAAAAGAAACTTTGTTGGACTGTGGGGATCCAGAGAAATACAGGGTAGTTGCTTCCATGAGGGAAACAACATCCAACTGGCACCTTCAAAACTTCAGACATGATCTGACAAGTAGCCTGGAAATTTCTGCTTTAATGGGGAAGCCAAATTAGAACTCTGCATCTGTCTGATAAGAAAGGGACTCAGATAAAGAAGAAGGTAGAGTTTCTACTTTAATGCAGGAGAGATGGAATTCAGGCCAGTCATTTTTCAAAGGGAGAGATAGAACACTGATTATGGAGGTAGTATGAAAGTGCTGGTAAGGAAGGTGGCCTGAGAAATACTGGAGAAGTGCCATCACAGAAATGGTGAACTGAATTTCTGAGAAAAAAATAAAACAAAAAATTTAATTTTCCTTGAAAAAAGGGGCAATCTGCAGAAACTAAAGTAGAGGAAATCTGGAAATAAATAACTAACAAAACTGAAGTGGAAAGGCAAACCACAGCAAGTAAGTGATTAGTTAATGCTGTGAAAGAGCATGAGCAGCAAGAGCTGAGAGAGAACACTTGTCAGGAGCTGGTGAGATAGCGTTTTGAAGACCAAATTGTTTGAGTGTATAGCTTTAGCTTTGTGTTTGGGAACATACATAAAAATCTTGCCTAAGGTGTAATGGTAGGTGCCAACAAGTTCTGATCATTGAAATACCCCAGTCTTTTTCACCAAAAAGGTGTGTTCAGGAGCACATTTGCTGCATTACGGAAGAACAGTGTCCTCTGTTTCTGCTCTGATCCCTCAGGGGCTGACACTCGTCCCACTTTCTGCCTCAAGCTCTTGCTTGCAGCTGCAAAGTCCCTACCTGTCACCATATTATGGCAATGCACAACATTGCATTCTCAATTGTAAATTATGCTGAGGTTTTGGAAATGTGAAAGTATATGAAGGTAAGTTTATTTACTTGACAAAAGTGTATGTGGCATGTGACCTTATTACAGCACTTTCCAGGCAACTAACAAAGAAAAGCTATTTATTCTCAGCTGACAGTTAACATTGCCTTTCCTGTTGCTAGTGCTCCTGTAGGCAATTCAGAAAGAATTACTTGATTTATTGCAAGAGGAATAAAAAACCTGTAGGTATATATGAGGTGTTTGTCAGGGCCTGACAGACATTCAGGGTTGCCTGGTATGTATGATCAATGGGAACACGTTACAGTGTTGGCAAGACATTGGAATCAAATCCCTAGATGCCATGGAGTCATGCCCTGTGCAAAGGCTGGGGCAGTCATTCTCATCACCCTCTGATCTGGTGTGCCCCACTTGAGATACCTTTGATCTGAAAGCTAGTTTTGATGATGAGGAAATTAACTTGGAGGTGCATTGGAATGCCCTTGGAGATGCTGCATTTTCCCTCAGCCTTATGGCCCAGGTTCTTTGGTGCCATTTGTGTATCTCCAAGCACCTTTGCAAGTTGTGAGGCTGTGTGTTGGAAACATGGCTTGCTAGGTATCAGAGGGATAGTGTGACAGGAAGGGGTTGTTTGCATGGGAAGGATCTGCGTGGGAGGGAGTGTGTTTTTGAGGTAGGGGGGTGTGTAATGGGAATAGGGATGTTTATGTGGGCATGCACACCCATATGTGGTGTGTTTTCCCCCTTTTTCCTGGGCTTTGGGTGTGTCCAGATCAACTGAATTCAAAATGCTCCTTTTTTGGCACTGTAGCCTCTTCTCTGGTTTGGCATCTTAAGAATCTGGGGGAATCATTTAAAGATCAGAAAACTCCATTCACTTGGGCCCCTGAAGGCTTCACATTCTATGACATGGTCATTCCAGTCGACTGAGCTCTGTCCCCTACGGATGAGCCCATATAAGGAGGCTGTTTCCTGCATTTCACGCTCCCTGCCTGTCCCTCTGCCCTCCTGTGCTCCCTTTGCCGAAGAAAGTTGGTATTTTGGGACTGCAGCTCCTGCCTCATTCCTGCTCCCTGTTTATTTTTGGAGGATGACTATTTTTGCTCCTATCAGGGAGCTATGCGGGGTCATGCTCCCTCCCTGCAGCAGGCAGTGGCTGCCCCTGGCAGGGTCTCTAAATTTCCCACACTCACAAACAATGCTTCTACTTCAAGAAATAAACACGGGAGACCCCTACCATCAGGGGCAAACTCAGCCCCTTCCCCATCTGTGGCAAGAAGTGATTTGGCTTTGACTCAGGGTTGACCCCACCACACATGTGGGGTCCTCTCTGAAGTCGAAAATCCTTAGGAGTCATCCTACTCATTCACTTTCTTGATAAAGGCTGTAACAGCCACCTGTCTCCCCACTATTCCTTTGCAGTTACCATTTTTTCCCTTTTGGGACATCTTTTACCCAATCATCCTTTCTCATGATGGTTCCCTCACCAGTCTCTGTAATCTGTCTTCCCTCACTGGGCACCATCAGTAGGGAGCTATATAAACTGGAGTCACCTTGCCTCTCTGCTTTCACCACCGCCTGTCATGCAGAACACTGAAATCACTGCTGTACAAGGTGTCTCAGGGTCAGGGAACTGAGTCCAAAACTGTAAAGGCAACGGGCAGCTCCCACAGGGTGGGAGTTCATGGCCCCATTTGAAAATTCCCATCATAAGCCCCAAGCTGAATTCCCATTTTCTCTTGCTGTGTGGCAGAGTGCCACACAAGACAATGCAAGAGAATAGCAGGGAGTGTCTTTAAGCTTCAGATTAACTTCCCCTTTAGATTTCAGTGGTGGCAGCGGTGGGATTCATCCCAGCTAACTTTGGGAGTGTTTGACATGGCTCACTGTATCTGAACTTGGCATCTATCCTCCTATTCTAGGCAGTGGACAAAAGCAAACTTTCTAGGAACAATTCCTGATCTAAAGCATGTCTAAAACATGCTGTCTTGTACCCTAGGAAAGATGTAACCTAATACCTCCCACTGATATATGGGCAGCAGTAATGGACAAGTTCCCAGTGAACCGTATTTTGCCAGGAGAGCACATCCTCTGTGGATAAGTTTGCTACTGTACTGTGTGTCCTGAACAAGTCAAAGACATGCAAACCTGAAATTTATCAAGATTAGGGTGATGCATCTTTTGCTCACAGATAAGCTTAAAAAACTGTCCTGTAATATATGTCTTCCTTTTATTTTATGAATAAACAGAATCTTAAACATGATCTCTCCACCTGTTATTTGGTAAAGTATTAAATTAGTACATGTGAACCTGGTGTTTCAATTGTCTTGACTTTGCTTTGACTGGAGCTGTGTGTAATGTGTCTCTTGTCTTTATTAAAGGGTCCACCACCTAAACCCCCACGCCGGCAAGGAGGCTGGGCAGATGATCCTGTACTGGCACCGATCAAGTGAGTCCTCACCTCTTTCCTTATTAAGAGGGGCTTAGGTGTCGTTTTAAGTGAACATCGCTAGCTGGACCTTGCTGTCATAGACATTGTAGCAGTTTTTCTGTGTCTTTTAGATGGCCTCTGTCTCCAATATCAATGTAGCTCCTTCAAACTGTTGGAATTCTTCCTCTTGCTTGGCTCCATGCTAATTGACTTGGTGAGGCTCAGAACTGTGTACATGCCACTGGTTGCCATAGGCAGTGTATTTCTTACCTAGTACAGTGCCTGTAAGGAGTCAAGAACATAATAAGCATGTTAAATGCAGGAGCTGTGGTGGGGGGTTTTGGCTGGTTCCATCCTTTCCGGGAGAGTGACACATGACAGCACCCCACTGACAAGAGTGCAGTGAATACATCAGAATTTAGTGATTAGCCTTGACAGTAAAGGTGAAATTTGTCAATGTTTATGTGTGTATAGGGTTATGGTATAATGGAGATGGATAGAAATGGTCATCAAGAAGAGATGGGAGGAAACAGGTATATGAATCGTAGAGTGTATGTTGAGAAGCCTGATGCTTATGAAGGACACCTAAGGCAAAGGAAATAACTGGAATATTACAGGGAATAGAATAGGTATGAAGAACGGTTCAGACTTTCTTTCAAACTATTTGTTATTTTCCAAGCTTTGGTGTTATACTGATATTGTATTTCATATTCATGGAGATGAAGGGCGCAGCCATGGAATGGTGTGAGATTGCTTGTGTACATAAAGGCCTTTAATAAGAGTGTATATGTCTTAAAATGTACTTTGGAGGCACTCTAATTTATGAAAAGTTATGCATTTTCTTTTTTGGAACTCTGAGAATAGATGAGGGCATCCAGAAAACTGTTACACAGTCAGTATTTCTTGGGAGATGAGAAAGGTTGTCTGTATTCTGTGGTAGCCTTTCTGGGAAACAGTACTTTTCTGGGAAAATTGTCACTCTGTCTCTGAAAAATAAATAATCTGGAGACTGGAATAAAGCAAAGGAATAAAGATCTCAGCCTGAACTTCTGTTCCTCTCCAGTTTAACCTTGATAATGGTTATTTTTCATAGGCTGGCTGCTACTAGAAGTTGGCATTGCAATGATGCATCCACTTCAGGGTATTAAAAAAGTGCCACCAGTGATCTTGGATCTTTGTAGGACCAAACAGAAACTTTATGGAAATGTGACAGCAGAGAACAAGGTTGAATTTCATTGTTTAGGAAAAATAAGTTATGTAACTGCTGGCTAGGCAAAGGACTGGATTGGAGAAAATACATGTTCAGGGCTGTGTCTAATGTGCCCTGAAGGACAGTGTACAGGTTCCTAATGTAATAGCAACGTGCCACGTGCTACTTTACCATGTTTTCCATTGTTTGACATTAGCCTTATCCAATAGATTTGCAGCAGTAGCTATCAGTGGTGCTTCCCCAGCATCTCAACTGCATGATTTACAGACATTGTAGGTGTCTGGAGTAAATACTTCTATGATGTTGGATGCAATTCAGCTGAAGAAGCAGAACAGGAGATGTAGGGTTGCAGACCTTTCTGCCTGTGAGACATTAGATCAAGATGTGCCCCTTGCTCAGTCATGCATATGATATTGTGTCATGTCTGACAGTGTTCTTTTAATTTGTATTAAGAGTTCTTATTGAATAAATTTTATGAAGAGGAAGTTTGTTCTGACTTTTTTCAGTCATATGAGGTACAAGGATTTTGTACAACTAGTTCCCCTGTCTTTCCTTCAGCTGTGTATTCTCCCCAGGCTGATCTCTCTTCTTGTCTCCCTTAAAAAAGTCCGAGATCCTGGCCTGTAGGGCTGTCTTTGTGACATATCCCAGAGTAAAGCCTTCATGTGAAAAGTCTGAGTCATTGGCTGATGTCATACCAATGTTGCTGCAGCTTTGTTGTTTCTGTTTTCTCAGGCTCTATCTCCCCACAGCTTTTCAACCAATTTGACTTAGTTTGGAAGCCCATCAAGTTAACTTGGTCCAATTTCACTAGTGTAGATGTAGTTAGAATAACATGCTTCTGTTGATACATCTGATGTAGGTTTAAGCACTTTTATGCCAGTGTAACTAAGCCTACACTTGGGAATTGTTCTGTTAGAAGTAATTAGATTTTCATAACTGACAATGTTAAAATCTAATCTTTTTTTTTTTTTTTAACTTAGGAAGGATGAGCAGAGTGGCTACGGTTAGATTTTCTGTGTTGTGTAAAATACACTGTGGGTCAGATGGGATACTGCAGCCACTTGTGCAATGATTTTGTAGCCCTTTATGTTATTCCCTCTCTATTTGAAGTCTTAGCTTTTAGTTCTGTTTCTGACAGATTCAGCCAGTTGCCACTGCACGTGTTGCTTTTCGTGCAGGGATACTTTTCTGCTGTATTTCTAGTTCGGAGTCTTATCAGGGTGAAATGATCACTTCATTATTCTTTTTTTGTTTCTATTTGGCACATGTTAGAGTAGAATGTAGCTTGCAACCGGTTTTTCTGTTTTTCTACCTTTGCTGCTCCCTCTTAGTGCCTTAACCTGCCCAGGTCTTGTCATGCTTAGGTAAACTTACAAATCTTCTCACCATCTTGCTGATGATTTCCATCAGAGCGCTGCTCTTTCAGACTTTTGCAAGAGAGGAAGATGAGGAGAGCCCTTCAAGTTTTCCAACCTATAATTGTTTTTTAAATTAATTAGCACAGATGGTGTGCAAGTGAGATACAGTATTTTATCACGAGTGCCCGTAACATTTACAAGTATCAGATATTTAAATTGCTGAGAACTGTCAAAATGCTCTCTTTTACTCAAGTTTTCAAAAGCCAAGCATGGAAAGGTTACTTTGGACTCCTAGTACATGTTGCATTGCTGTCATTGCTAGGAGTCCCATTTGGTAAATCTGAATAACGATGAAGACTGCAGGTAAGTGTCTGAGCAAACCCCTAGACTGGTCCTTTGCAATCAGCACGTAAGTGGTGCAAAGTAGTGACAGAAAATTCATTTTCCACACTGACAGGGCCATCTGCCTTATCTATTTAAATCTGTACTCAGAAGAACCATTCTCTATGAGAAGAGGCAGTCCCGTTGCTGCCCCAGCAACATTCTAGCCCCAGTATTAGTGGAAAGGGGACTAGCCAAGAACCTAAGCAGCCACTTGGGGCCTAGTACCCTGCTGACATAATAGTAATTACAGCTGGGTTTTGCTACAGAAGCAGCTCTCTAACCACTGGATGGAGCCCAAGTGCCATTCTGAACGCTGTGCTGATGTCTCTAATGACATCAGTGTTGACACTTGTGACAAGCAAAGCAGAGGTTTATTGCCAGGTTATCTCACACTTCAAACAGAAGACACACAAAAATTCCTGCCAGTGGGAAAAGGGAACTCAGTTTTGCATACTGGTGAGGATCTGATAATGGAAGAGTGCTTTCAGGATCCATTTAGTTCCAACTTCTTCTGATTTCATCTCTCTGACTTTACTGATAGAATTTCTTCAGTTTCCTCTCTAGCAGTATCTTTATTTCTTTGCTTCTTGGGACTCTTTCTGTTTACCTGGGTGCTTGATCCCTTTAGGCCTACAGTGAGCCCCCTAAAATTCCTACAGCTCTGCAGGCAGGAGCTAGGGTTGTTGTGGAATGAACACAGCTCATTTCATGTGCCCCTGCAAGCAAACACAAGTGCTGCTTTCAGTAGGAAGTCCCTTCCAGTGCCTGCATTTGTACCTCCTTTCTTCTACATGGATCGTGACAGTTTAGCAACAGGTGCCCCAGCTACAACCGAAATTTCCTTTCTGACTGATAGGTCACACAGAATTGGAGTAATCAAGGCTTGTTTAGGAAAACAACCATGCTGAAGTATTTTGGAACAGAGGTGGTGGTACAATGTCCAGTAATGCATTTACGAAGAAGGTGAATATTAAGGGCCTGTAGGAAGAAAGGGGATGCAGTCAGGGTGACCTTTAGAGCAGGGTAACCCAGCCGCTGTGTAGATATCATGTAGGGCTCTGGAGGGTGGGCAATGGTGAGATTGCACCCTGGGGCTGGAGGAAAGTTATTTAAGAGATTAAGGGGTTTTATGATTCAAGCTCTCTAGAGGTATGTAAAGTGGAAAACCTCCTGTTTCAAAAATATGGCTTAAACTGTCCTGTGTTCTATCTATAAGAAATGACCCCTGACAGTGCCTGGTTTTAGAACGTCCAGCCATCCCTGCCTTACAGCTGTGAGTAGTAAAGTGCTCATAAGTTTCACTATCTGGCACAAGTTTGTCATTACTTCTGCCCTCTACTCCCAGTCCAGCAGTGCTGAGGTGAATCTCAGGCTGGGCTTCCCTGTGATACTACCATGTAAGGGGGGGAGCCAGACATCTGGCTGCACAGGAGACATCAGCCTCACTCTGCATCTTGCAGCCATCTGTGGATGTCCTCAGTGATGTGAAGAGTATAGGCACAGAGGATCAAGGCTGCCAAGTGAGGGGACACAACTTAGAAGGAGAAGAAAGAAAAGGAAGTCTGATTAAGTTTTGTCTTGAAGTGTCTGGTTTTGGGTTTGTCCCTGCATTGATCTGCAAGGGAATGAGGCAAGTAATGGCCCCTTGGGGACCTTCAGGACTTTCCTCTCAATGTCAGCCGTCATTTTCAATCACCCTCTCCCTCCCAGCCATTAATTTTGGCCCAGGATCATGGGGACTTGTCCATCTATCACTCCTAATTGACACTAAATGATCTGTCAGTTTATTGATGAACGGCAGGAGTGGAATTGTCACAATATATTTTACTTTCTAACAACTCCTCCTGACAATTTTACCTTGTCCATCTCACTCTCCTCACATAAATCTCCATTGGCCTCTCATTCCTTCTCTTGGGCTGAGCTGGTGCCAGCCACCTCCATGCCATCGGCACGCATCAAGGACATCAAGATGGTGGTATACTGCAATGTGGAGGCCCAGGGTGGGTTTTTTTCCTCTCTGTCTCTGCCACCACCCCCTACCCCCCCTTTTTNGATGTTCCAGGAATGCTAACAAGCTCCTCTCCTCTTGTCCCTTCATGTCATTGCTGGGGTGAGCTCTCCTTGGTGTTTCTGTTTAGACTCAGTAAAGATAACTGGCAGAAAAAGAAAAGTCCCTAAAAGACAGAAGAGTCACCTGAGAATTCCTCAGTGCCCTGGCTGCGATGAGGGATTTTTTTTCTATTTAAGCCAGCTTAGTGTGACTTGCAAGGGTTTTCTGCCAAGGGAAAATGTTAGACTTTTGCCCATTTTTGTCTGCAGTGCCAGAGGAGCCTTCGAGAAGAGTTTTGCCTTTTTCCCCCCTTTTTATCTTTTTTCATTTTAATTTTTTCTTTTACCTTTTACCTTTTTTTTTAAATTTTTTATTTTCATCTTATTTTTAACCTAGATTTGTTTTTATTTTTTTCCCAGTAAGTGAAGTTTTCTTAGTCTTCTGTTACTGGAAAGATACTGGGGAATGGAAGGACTAGTAGGATTGCAGCTTCTGGCTCCGCTAGAAAATGAAGCCTGCATGACAAAAACAGAACAGGAGTGTGACATTTTTGGTAACAGTCCATGTAAGCTGTTGAGGTGGCGGAGTATGCTCAGGGTGAAGTCTCTTTGATTTTTTTTTTTTTAATTTTTTTTACTATTGAGGACAAAGCATCTTCCTTCCTTAGTTCTCTGCATCTCCAAGAAATTTACCGAAGGATACTATTATTGCTGTCCCCAATATTTCTAGTTTAAAAAAGCAAAATCTTCTTGAAGAACACATGCAGCTTGCAACCCTTTTGAGTCTGTCAAAGCCAAGGCTAAAGCCTTGTCTGGCCATTGTAGGTCACCTCTAAATTGGCTGTGAAGTCTAGCTTAATGCAGTTTACCTGTGGAAAGAGACCTGAGATGACCTGATCTACTTGGTTGGCCCTATTTTCCCCTCCCCATATAACCCCTCCACTACTCTGAAGTTCTTATTCCAAGTTCTTGAAATATCTTCTTTCAGAAGCTATTGCTTTCAGATGGCAGCACAAGGTGTCATTCACTAATAAACACCTAGTTATTTCTGTTGTTTTTCATGTAAATGTTTTCAGTGAGGCCAGTCAGGAGCGAAAGGTCTTTGGACTTCAGAATCTTGAGTTTGTTCTCTGTTGTGGGATTTGAAAAAAGCCCCAGACAACCTTAGATACTTTTTCTTGCATTCTAGTTCTGTGTCCTTTAGCAGTCAGTTCTTTCCTGTAACCATGAGGATCAGAAGTGTGCTTTTCCCTCTAACTGGAAACTGAAATGCTCCTGTAGTGTCAGGAGTCTTCTGGTGTGAGAGTTGGCCCTTGTGCTTACTGCAGACTGAGGACGTGATCACTTGGATAGGAGCGGCTGTTCTCAGGGACCAAAGATGTGTGGTGAATACCTCTAGAAACTGCAGCGCTGTTTTCCCACACAGCAGGAATTTGTATTGAGTGTTGTTTTTTTTCTGTTGCTCAGTAGGAGCTCTGAACAGCTCTGCTGGTCAGCCCTCTACCAGTGAGTGAGTGGGGGAACCCTGGGAACATGATGCTGAGGTTCAGTGACCCTTGTGAACGCTGTCAGCTTGCACTTTTGTGCCAGTTCCTAAAAGTCCTGTTTGCCAGAGCTTTCCTCCTTTGTTGTTTCTGTTAAGTAAGCCCACGTATTAGGACCCGAGGAGGAGAAACAAAAACACTTCAGCTAGAGATTGATGAAGTGCCTCCGAAGCCTTTTTCAGCCGGAGCCTGCGAGCTGCAGTGTCTGTCAGATGCCGTCCCGCAGAGCATGCCTGCCCATGGCTATGTCCTTCCTCCTCCGGGGCCGTGCTATGGGGCAGCGTGCTCAGCAGGTGGTCCCAGCAGCACAGGGACCCTGTGAGGGGCCAAAAAGTGGATGCTGGGACCATTACAGTGTAAAAAATGTGTCTGCTCTCAAAGCCCCGTTGTGGAGATACAGGTAGAGATAACCATGCGCCCCAGTGCTTGGAAGTGGACGGCTGTGAGGTGACATCCCGTGGTAAAAATAAAGGCTCATAAGTAGTCTTTGCTCTGCTGAAATAAATGGCAAACTTTGCCTTGATTGTGTTTGTGAAGATTTAAACTCCTTAATTTAATCAAGGAGAACCTGGCTTTTCCAGGCTGCCAGAGTCCAGTGAGAGGGGGTGGAAACTTAGAGACACAAGGAAGGTGTAATGGAATAGTTGAGAAGACGCCTTGTGGTGGTGTTTTCCAGCGCGGGCAGCAGTTCTAGTTTTACATACAATCTTGGTATTTCTTTTCCTGTGCCTGAGCAAGCAAGCAGTGACCGAGACCCACACTTGGAGAGCCTGGAGAGCTGATCAGTTGGCACTTGTGCGTCACATCGCATGTGTAACTTGGTTGTGCCTTAGGCTATTGAAGAAGCTGCAACTCCTAGCTCACCGCCCACTCACTGTGGTGAGAGGCACTAGAGAAATACTTGAGCAAGAGAGTACAATGTCCTTTGTAATCTTTTTCCCCCCTCCTCCCGCAGGCCTAGACCTGAATTACAGTCTTTGCGCTCGAGGCAAAAGGCTTGGCGCGCCCCTGCGGGCTGAGCCCAGCCCTGCGGCACCGAACGGGGTATGGGGATGGGTTGGCATGGAAGGGATGGGGCAGAACGCTCGCCAGCGACTCGCCTCCTGCGCACCCAGCCCGTCTCTGCCCGCGCTTTGATCGCCTTGCTCTCGCCTAACAAAATGTACCTCTGAACATCATCACCATGTTCTCTTTTTCCCCCTCCCATTTTCATTCTTTTAGCAAGAGGGCCGCTTGGAGAGGCTTTCTGGTTCCACGTGATTCGTAAGAGAAGTTGTTTGAGACATGCCAGGAAAGCACAGTAACGCAGTGCAGTGGCTGATGAATTTCTGCCGCCGCTGCCCTGTAAAATGCCGAAGATACCCCGGGTGGGTACTCGCGGCCGCAGCGGGGCCGGNACGTGCCGTAATCGCTTCCCTTTGCCTGGGCTGTGCTGCCCGCCCTCACACCTCCCTGCGCCGCAGCAGGGAACCTCGCATCCAGCACAGTGACCCCCTTGGAGCCTGGCTGTGGCTCGGTGCAGGACGCAAGTGTGTCTGAAGCTCTCATGAGCTGTGGACATTAAAAGATTTCAAGGACATTTCCCCCTATTCATCCCAATTATGTCCTCTGCTAAAATAGGTTAACGGTGTCTAATTAACCACTGCACATTGTCATGCTGCATAAAGATAGCATCCTGGCTGTTCTCTGAGCCCTGCTACTTTATCTCCATTTAGATCTCCGTGGTAGTCCATTAAATGAGAAAGAAACAGTTTAACAGAGATTATGTCTACATTAGAACTGCCTTTCACCCTTCAGCACAGAAGTTGGAGTCTTCGACTGTGCCTTAGGGGTGTGTGTGGAGGTAAAAGCTTTGGTTTTGACGTTTAACCCCTTCTCATTAATGTGGAGGAAGGATTCCTCCTGGCCAGAACTGAACAAGGACAACACTCAAGAGCGAGATCAGATCTATATCCTCTGCCCCCAGAACTAGCAGAGAAATAGGTATTCTCTACTAGGAGTTACATACCATGGGATTACCTGGGGTCTGTCAGGGTCTTCCTCCTGGTTTCCCAGCTATTCAACACCCTGAAATAGAGAGGTGGTAAGCAGCTGGCTAAAGCCAGAGGGAGTATTCTGGGATTATGGTTATGTTTGGGAGCACTGGCAGTCTCACAGGGAAACGGAGTTTAAACGGATCTGTCCAGGTGATGGAGTTGGTCCATGTTTTTTGGCACTCCACTTACGAGAACAAGTGGTATCGCTGTCTCACAAAAACTGGGGGTGGCTGGTGTATAATACAGCAGACTGAATGCATTTCTGAGCACTGCTCCAGGGATTGTACTGTTTTGTTTGTCCTTACTTGAGTGAGTGTATCTGTAGTTCATATTCAATTGCTCATTTTGTAGGTGCTTGTTGCTGCCCTCCCTGGGCTGTGCCTGCTGCTGCAGCAGACAAAGCAGGGCAGTGCACTTCGTGTTGCTGAGAACCTGAGAAAAGAGTAGGAAACCTGCATATGCTGGGTCGAGTTTACACTTGGGTTCATTCTGTGTCTGCTTTCACTCACCACTAAGAAAGCTGAGCCCCTGCAGCGAATGGAGAGGGTGCTGTGTACCAGGCCTGATACTGCTGAAGGATGAAATGTTGGTCTCAGCGTGTTGCAGTTGGCATTGGCACGCTGAGAGTGATCTCAGGAAGGGTTGCTTTGCAATGCTTAAAGCAATGTGATAACTTCATGAAGAAATCCTGTGGGGCTTCCCATAGCATCTGGAGAGCAAAGAGATGAGCAGGTGACTGGTTCTGTGGGAATACTATCTCCATGTATAGTTTAGCCTTCAGCTAAGTTTATTAAATAGACAAGAGTTGAAGGTGGGACACCTCTTCAAGATCTGTTAATGATTTCTCTTACTGCTTTGAAGGTTTTTAACCTTAGGACACAAAGCAGAGCTTGTGTTTTTTCTCAGAGTCACTTTGTTAGGTAGATTTAGGTAATGCAATTTGGCCAAAAAAGCAAATGACTAGTTAGGAACAAACCAAAAATGTTTTGTGATTTCCCCCCCCCGCCCCCCCAACATGAAATAAGGAAGGAAAAAGTGATTTGGCAACAAAATGAAAGGAAGCCTTATAAAAAAACCCAAAGGAAATAGTAGGCTGCCTGGTATCTTTTTTGCTTAATAGCTCAATCATTAAGGCCACAGAGAGTGTAAAACATGCAATTCCTTCCTGTGCTCCAGAAGCTTCCTACTGTATTTCTGTAATAGTTCTCTACCTGTGAGCTTATCAGCTGGTTTGAAATGCCAGTTTCATCAAATGATGCTATTCCAAATCATGTATTAACAAACATACCTAGAACAGGTGACTGGAAGCAGATTTCTCCCTTAAACAGAACAGGTAATTTCTAGTTCCTGCTCTAACGTCATTGGTATTTAAATGCTCTGTATAAACCACAGTACTGTCAGCACTAGAGACTTGCATCACGCACTGCCACTGTCAGGCCCCGTGGTGTAGGGACTACAGGTGTTCTCCTGGGGGGGCTGACCATGGGGCTTTCACTTGCCCTAGAGAGAGGCAGGAACAGGCTTGTTTGACAGGAGAGTGTTCTAACGCCTGGGCTCTGGTTTTAAAAGGGTCGCTACTATTGCCCCTTCCCAGCTGATTAATTTGTTCCCAAAATTACTGTTTTTTCCAATATAGTGCAGCTGTTCCATAATGAGGCATTTGCTTATTTTCCGGAAGAAGTTCTTTCCCAGCACAACAAGGAAAAGTTGGGAAAGCTTAAGTCTCAAAACATGGGCAAAGTAGTCTCTGCCTCTAGGACTAACATATGACTGCCTTCCCTGTGGGCCACCTGGATATCTGTTATGACAGAGAGCTTAGGAAAAAGAAACAGAGATTGCTTACAGGAATAGCAGGAGTGACCTTCTCCTGGGAAGTATAAACACGTGGAATGTTTCACTCTTGCCTGGAGACAGGAGATGAGCAAAGATGTAAGAAGTGAGAGTACTGAGGAAGAGAGTGTTATTTGGGGTTGGACAATTATCAAGAATAATGGGATCATGCTAAGAAAAGGTTAGCTCGAACCCCCAGGAAATCATCTCGCTGTGCAAGGCTGCACAACACCATCATTTGGGCTGTTTCAGCTCACTGAGGGCAAGGCTATAAAGACAAGGTATGAGAATCAGTTCAGTGAAGGCATAAGGGAGGGATGAAATAGGAGAAGTCTTCGTCAACTTTGCACCTCTGTCTTTTCAGATTCTAAAGTCCAGTGAGAGCTGGTTGTGGGTTCTCTGAACCCATCTCTTTTTTCCTCCATAGTATTGGGGTTCACAAAAAGTGCTTTTGCACTACCACTGGGGAGAAGGATGGAACTGGACAGTTCATCCTCACTGGAAGAACTCTTTCCTAGACTCCCCAGCACAGTTGCATTTCTGCCTCTGAACAGAGGGTGCAGATACAGCTGAAAGCCCAGATTTCACCCACACTGCTGTAGTTCTGATTATAGCAGTGGATATTACTGGGCTCAGATCACCAGTTCAGTGTAATCTTTAGCTTCTCACAGACTGCAAGCTTCAGGGAAAGCAGTGGAGACAAAGGACTTTCTTCTAGACATCCTCTGTGCTCTGCTTCTTGCTCTTAGAAGAACAGATTATTCACAGGAGAGCTGATGATGGCTTGCTAGAGCAGAGGGCAGATGAGGAGAGGCCTGTCCCATGTCATGGAAGTACTTTGAAAGGAGTAGTGCAATGCAGTGGAGCAATTTCTCTTACATCTTGGTGTGTCCTGGGACAATGCATGTGGTATGGGAGAGCCCCATTTATTCTTTGTCATGGCACCCTGACTTCAGCAGAGGGGAGAATATTTATTCCCAACACACAGAAATGAAACTTCACTCTCCAAAATGGCCAAAGCAATCAGTGAGTGATGGAGTATCTGCTAAAAAGAAACCTGGCATTTAATTAACTTTCAAAGTGCTGGTTCAGCAACCTCCATGTTTTACATTTTGAATATTGAACAAGCGTTCCTAATCGGGACAGAATTACTTCTGGGCTTGCTGGGGTGGAGAGCAAGGGAGCTGCCATTTGCCAGCACCTCCCCCCCATGTTATTATTATGAACTCCTGTTAACTCAGCCAGATCAGCCCTGATTTTCTGCAGCAACTGCACGTCTGACCTGAACTTGGCCAACTCAGGCCAACCAGAAAATCTTTATAGATAATAATGAGGAGGAAGAACCTGTTGATCTCTCTGGGGTAGGTAGACAAAGTATAGCACCTTCTTCACTCCTTAATGCATTGACCTCTGTACTCAGGTAAGGCAAGCTTTACCTGCAAAACTGATGGCAGAGGGGATGAAAAAGTATCTGAGAAGCTAAAAAAACAAGTGGTATGGTTCTTTCCATATCTGGCCATGGCTGTCTTTTGAGACCCAAATGGTTCTACATCAATCTTAGGTACTTTTTAATATACTGGTTTAGTGGTCACTCAGTATGTTATATCCGACCTGGTGCAGGAACTGTTTTGCACAATAATGGCTGTATAGGGAAAGGTGCAGTTTTTTGATTTTCTCTACTCTTTTCTAAGCATAAGCTTTTCTTGTCTTGCAGGTCAGGAAGAAAGCATGCAGAAGAAGTAGAAGAGTAAGTTCCTATTGTTGCTGAGATTTCTTCCACAACTTTTATACCTGATCTCACAGCGAAGGGACACATGCCACTAAGCACCAGAACAGCAAGATCTGAAACTTGGGAAGGGTGCAGAGGCTGTCAGGAATTCATGCTATGTATCCTGGGATGGGACAGGGCTGGTCATTCTGTAGTTCCCGGGGTATGGAGTAGCTGATGGCTCTGTCACTGCCATGTAACAGAAAGAAAGAAAATTAGGAAATAACTACTTTCCTCCCAGACCCACCCCAGGCTCTGCTGTCTACAGCCTAGGGGTTTGTCTTGAGTACAAGGCATCTTGCTTAAGCTGATATTTCTGCTGAGCCTAGCAATGAGGGGTATGGAAGAAGGGCAGTCTGCAGGCTAAACATACCTGGGAACTCTTCCCTTGTCAGGCCATGAGGCTTGAGGGAATGAAGGGGACACAACAAGATGCTTTTCTGGGCTTGAAATTCTTCCATTGTTTTGCTGCAGCCATCGTCTCAGACAGCAGAGCCTGGAGGCATCGGATGATGGAGGAGGTAAGGTATCACCTACCTGACTGCAAGAACTGCCTTCATGCATGTCTGGGGCCTCTCCAGTAAAGTCAGCAGAGGCATCTTGTAACAAATTGCAAAGAAATTAACCATTCTGGGGGTAAACAAATGTGGTACTTGCTTAGGTCTCTCCATATGCTGAATGAGGGAGAGAGAGTAAAGGAGATGGAGAAGGAAGATGAGGAGGTGACCCTGTAGTCTAACTCTGGCTTTTCATGGACACAGAATTATAATGGACCCTTGGAAAGAAAGAAAGTGTTGAGGACACTTTTCTCTGTGATTACCTCCACATAGAGAATAGTGGACTGGGGCAAAAAGAGGCCTCAAAGTGCAATAAAAGGGTAAGAGCAGGGAAATAAGTCACTGCTGCCCCTTGAGTTAGGTGATTAAAGCCTCTCTCCTGTTTTATGGTAACATCCTTGCCATGTTCCCAACAAGACAAGTGCCTGCACCACTCTCCTGGGGTCTCTGTCATAATGGAATTCTTAATCTAAAACACCTGTTTGCCCTAACCCAAGAGCATAGATCATAAACGAAACATAAGCACCGATGGGTAATCCCAACCCATCCCTGTACAGGCTGCTGTGAAATCTACTGGACTCCTGACTTAGCACTTTTCTTTATAGTGTATATCACCTGCTCTTTTAGGACTGCATGAGTCAAGAAAAATCTCAGGAAAAATCCACAGTATGAATTTCAAGACAAGCATTAGAGAACTGTGGGGAGCATAGAAATTCATTAAAGTCTCTAGGAGCTACCTCAGTTTTCAAGGACTAAGAATTTTACACAGTGTATAAAAAGTTGCATCTGTAAAATATCACCAAGTATCAGAAGAGTTACCTGGAGTCACAAAGGATCAGACATCAGTATGGTTAATGAGATTAAATGAAGACTTATTTGGGTCTTCTAGACAGATTAAGCATTGCAACATATGACTGCCAGAAGTGGCACCTTTATAGCATTGGCATCTTCAGAACAGACTAAATTTTCCCCCTGGGAAGTTTCTTGGGCTTCTTAAATTTCAGCATATGTCACTGAGGCTGATAGTCTGTTCTGAACGGCTCTTTGACTGTTTGCATATGTGCTGTCCTTTTTGTTGAACCTTGGTTGTGTACTTGGACTATAAAAACTGTCTTTGCTAACCAGGCATAAAAATGGTTGCCACATGTTTGTTTGTAGCATGTGACTTTCAGCTTCAAGACCTTGGGTAATGAATATAGAATAGAATTGATGCAGAGTGTGGTATGAAAACATGTTGAATGCTAATGCACTTCACTTATTTATCTGTGCCTAACCTGTGGTGAACAGTTGAATTTGGATTGTTTGCAAACTGTAGTTCAGCTTTGGATTAGATCTGTGTGTTAAAAGAAAGACCCTACTAATCTGATACAGTTCCTACCCAGGCAGTTTCTGGTACAGTCAAATACACTGATTTGTGTATCTAATTTGCATATGGAAAATCTCTAAATGGATCAGTGCATTGCATGCTTGTGGTCCTATTTCTATAGGGAGATTAAGCAAGCTATTCCGGGAGAGGAGTTTCCCATGTGGGCTCAGCAATTGCAGTGAAGAGAAGTGACATATAAACAAACTCCAGAACCTGAATAAAATTATTTTTTATTTAATAAGCAGGGAGATACAACTAACTGCCTAGTGAAGCAGGCAGGGAGTAGCATGCTGTGGCTGTGCAGTAAATTGAACTGTATCAGCCTCCCCTTTGCATAGAACTGCACTTGAGTTTGTGTCCTTAGCTGTACTGTAAAGCTCAGACTCTAAACATACAGAAATCAAGACATTGGTGTATGGATCCCCAAGGATGGGTCACGGTTATTTTGTGCTGCATAATGTGTTAGCTTGTACACCTTAATATGAACAGGCGCAGTTGCGTAATGATTGCTGCTGTCAACCAATACATTTGGGTCGCCTTCCTTTAACCTATTAGAAAGCTGAGCTGTACCATTCCATTAACATTGTTCGTCCCCCATCCAACCTTTTCATTAGAAGAATGAAGGACAAAACTATATGCCCTTAAAAAGGTGTTCTTGTGAATTTGAAATGTGCTCGGTTGTCATCATTTATACATCACTGACCTCCAGAGGCTCAGAAGTTGGAGTCCATTTGAGAAAGTGTTAAAAAAGCATAGGGCCTAGGGAGAGCCCAGTTTGGCACGTGGAGAATAGAGGGAAGGGTTGTACAGCCAAGTGGAGGCTTTGGGGCTTGATATGCCTTGTAGTCTCAGAAATAAAAGTAGAATCCTTTCACTGCTCCTGGCATGTGTATGAAATAGCATCTGAGTCCTCATCTCTGTGGCAGTTTAGGAGAGGACAGACACTTCTCAGGCTGTGTGGAAAGACTGAAATAATACGGGTGACTGTAAATTGGTGGACCAGACAGGGACATTCATTACGGTTGCACAGGGAAACCCAAAAGGTGCAGATCACCCATACTGCACAATACAAACCATTGAGATACTAGCAGTGAAGTACCTTGGCTCAGGTCATGCTCACAATTCATTTTCTCTATTTCATATTTCTCTTTCATAGAGGCTAGTCCAGGACAAGAGAGCCACTTTAAAGAGGTGCCAGTATTGAGTGGTAGTAAAGCAAAGACCTGTGTTTGACTAAAAGCACCATTTGCTCCTGTAAAATTCCAAGTTGGAAAGACTGTTTTGAAAAAGTGCAGTGTCTCTCCAAAAGTAGCTCTGGAGTGTCTAGTTGATGGCTAGTTTGATTTCCTACACACCACTGTGAACTTAGTGCCCATCCCCCTGAACACACACTGGTGCATGCAAGTACGCAGGCACAGCAAATGGATAATGCACCTTTGTTAGGTGGGTAATGTGTCCCACTAGACCTTGTCATGGGGGGCCAGGTCCTCTGCAAGGTGGGAAACCTGCTTTAGTGGGATTTAATGCATCACAACTTGAGGAATAATAAACCTCCAAAAGCAACAAAAAAGTGTTTAATTCCTAAAGGACAGGACTAGTTGAGCCACTTTTGGCCAGGGGCAATTGAGGGCTTAATGCTTTGTATGTAGCAATCTGGGCAATCTGAGAGAGAGGAGTTTACCAGTAATTGCTCAATTTTCTGTCCATGTCAACAGGGGAAATTAACAGCAGTGAGTGAGTTCTGTACGGCAGGGAAGCTGCATGAGATGGGAAATGTGAGACTATTGGTGGAATTCAATACATGCTATCTGCAGAGCACTGCTTCCTTTTCTATAGCAGCCAAGTGCAGGCTATTCTTTATCATGAGGTGGGAGGGAAGACAGGACAACCAAGCTCACGTTGAAGGGCTTTGCTTTGCTCCTTTCTCCAGTAGAGCATAGAGGGCTTTACTCTGCTTGTGTCTCTTTCTGGCACGCAAGCTACAAAGGGCTGTTTCCTATTGGGGCAAGAAATGCTGGCATTCCTCCCCCCACTCAGCAGTCAGCTTTGTCCTCCATTCTAGAACTTTCTTTGTTGTTCCTTTCTTGCCCATCAGTTTTGCACTGCTGAGTTGCACTCCCCCAGATGTCTTTCTCCTCACTGCATTGCCCTTGGATTTTTCTCCTCAGGACTCTATAGGGGCTTGTTAGTAAGGTTGTAATCTCTCTCCCAGCTATTCTTCCCACATTGACTATTGCCCCATCTTCAGAAGTCCTTCCCACCTTCTCTCTGCTACCCTTGGATGTGTAGCTCCTAGAAGAGGGCTTTTCTTGGAGGACTGGTATGTCATGTGTGATTCTCTGTGTGTGGGAACAATGGCTTGTTATTTTATAGCAGATAGTGTGTGTGTGTGAATGAGACAGCTGATTGAAATGAAAGCCTGACTATGTTACCCAGACAACCCAAATCTGACCTGCAGGTGAGGAAAGCTGCCAGGAGACAGTCATTAGATCTGTGCCCTCAAGGCAAAACCCCTTTCTGCCTGCTAGGAAGCCTCCTGAAGGAAGCAGAGCTGAGGATTAGACTTCTTTATGCAATGTCAGACCTCTAGAAGGACTTCTTATCCTTCTGGCATGTGCCAGCAGCTCCTTTGCATTTGAACAGGATGGGAGTCCAGGCTCTGTGAACAACAGAGGAGAATGTGGGTATATGCCGTGGTCCCCTTCAGGGGAATGAGGTCTGTCAGGTGGGAGACTTGTAATTCATAGCAATAAAATATCCAACACTTCTTAAACTGCATGTCAGTATGCACCGATGATGATATTACTCCAAAGAAAGCTGAGAATAGAGCACAGTGAGGATTATTGTTGGCTCTGTCATTCCTGATCAATTTTGCCAGTTACTTACCTGTTGAGCTGCTGTTTCTATGGAGCACACCAAGTGCTGGTGGACCCCAGGTGCCATCAGCTGCAAGGACAGCTGCATTGGCTGAGCATGAGGGTAAGAGAGGGCAGAATTTGCAGGAACAGAGATATGGCCAGTGAGTACTTCATGGGCTTGGAAGGCAGTGGTGGAGTGCATTGGGGAGAGCTAATGGATGAAAAGTTTTGAGCATCAGTGAAATGGACACAGAATGAAAAACATGGTGTTTTGGAAGTGGTATAAATGGGTTGAATAGAGGGTTCTGGGACAGAGAGTGTCAGTGATTGTTGAGTTTCTGGGATTCTGCATTGTGACTTTGTGCATGGCTCTGTCAGCACACCACAGTCCTGCCCTTGGCTGCTCTCCCAAGGCACTACTCTGAGTCTCTGTGCAAGGTCACCGAAGGGCAGACTCCACCCAGTCTGATGGTTTCTGCTGAATTGTTGGTCCAGGCTAGCTTGAACTCCTTCAGTGACTGTTGGTGTTGTGATCTAGAGCCTCTGGTGTTCAAAGAAAGCTCCCTCCTGACAGCCACAGTGGACAGGGGAGAGCAGAGAATATATCCTAAGAGATTGTCTGAAGTTCTGTTTGAAGTGGCAGACTACTGGCCAAGGGCCAGTGGGCACCTCAGTTACAAGGGAGCACACACAGCTTGTTGGAGGCTGAAAATGACAGTCTGGGTAAGCATCTTCTATCGCTAAATTCTAGGATATGGTTGGTACACAGTCATGTTGGGTCTGTGATTGCTGAGTCCGTAAGTGTAGTTGATGGACTAGGTTTACCTAAAATACCCTGTAAGAAAAAGCTCTTGAAAGATGATTACAGAATTGAGACACCATCATTTAAAACTGCCTGAGGCAAACTGCTTTGAAAATTGCAGCAGTGGAGGGACAGAGAGAGAACCGCATAGCCCTTGATTGTAGTGTCATTCCCTCAGGACCAGTCCCCCCTCCTCCTCAGTTTCTCATCTGATATGAGAGAGAGCAGCAGTAAGATTCCTCATCTGTCTTATGAAAATCCGATTCTGAGTGGCTCTGATCAAACCTGGCTGGCTGTCAGCAGCAGTGGCCTTGCGTGGAGGGAGGGAGGCTTCTGAGGAGTCTCTGGATGTGGAAGTGTCATGGGTGCTGCCGATCAAAGAGGCATTTTTTAATAAATATATATAGGAAAAAATAAAAAACCTAAAGATTTAGCACAAAAGAAATGTAGTTTTTCTTGTTTTTCCAGCGTAACATGAAGAGGATGAAATAGAATCAGACACGCCTGCTCCTGAACATACTTCCACAGGAGCATCCTGAGAAGCTGCTTTCCCTGCCCCAGTAATGCTCTAATGCAAAATCACTCTCTCCAGCATTTTTGAAGAGAATTTTGTGCTTCTGAGTTCACCAGACCCTCCCAGGGCACCTCATGCCTTCTCATCTCCTGCCCCACTACCTTCTGAGTATGTATTAGCAGAGGAATATTGCAAAGGAACAGAGGAAAAGAGGAAAACAGATGTTACTGGGAAGGAGGGCAGGCAGAGTGCTCTGTCAGGGGGCTGTTGGTAAGGCTAAAAGCTGTGTTATCACTCTAAATGCTGATAACCTCAGGAATGGACTCCAGGTGGACTCTAGGTCTTGGGCCTGGCCTCCAGTCTCTTCTGTCTTCTGCTGCTGGTGAACAGACCCATGCATTAAGATATTCCTCACCTTTAAAGCCATCAGTGTCTGTTCCTACTTTTTGCACAATACAGGCTGTGTACTACTGCTTGTGAAGCCCTGCACTGAGCTCAGCGACTCATCTGACAGGGCTGTTCCATGCCCCTTCTCTTGTCACACTTCACAGGGATTTAAACTGGGCAGAGCCTTTGTGTCAGTAGCACCCTTGGGAAGTAGCAGATATGCCTGATGCCTGTTCCCAGCAAGCTGTCAGGTGCAGAAGAAGCCATGCCACGCCAAATAGTCCATGAAAGCACTACACTACTGAAGCACATACAGTGTCTCATGGCCCACCCAACCCCCCAGCCAGTCTCCATCTAGCTGAGATGCAATATTATGCAAGGCAAATGCATAATTTTTTAAGGCAAGGCTGTAGGGTCAGTACTGAGTCTGCTGTATGACCTTCCCTAGATCCAGTGAATCTTCTGGCACTCGCTCACAGGGCGGCTTTTCCCAACAGCTTGGCCAGACGGTACTGTTGCCATTCTCTTCTGAGAAGGATGCTTTGGGACATGGGACATTCAGGTTATCTTCTGCTTGTCTCAGCTTTTTAGGCAGTGCGCTGGTAGCTGTGGCTGTTTTCATCTCCCTCCTGGCTGATCAGACAGGTACACTGTTCTGTGTTGGCCTACTGGTAGGGCAGTTTCAGTCAGGGAAAGGAATCCTTATGAAATTAATGTCCAAGCATCCAAAGAAGTGTTCTTTATCCTCTCCAATTGCCTGCTGCTCTCCTGAGAAAGCTTCCAAGAGGCTTCAAGCTTGTTTGTGTGTTCAGCAGAAGCTGTCTGTGTCCCTTGTTCTTTATGTTTTTTTGAAGATTTTTTTGCCTGTTGCTTTCCACTTTTTTCTTTTTTCTTTTCTTTTTTTTTTTTTAATTCTCCATTTTTCCACTTAGAGAGAAAAATTATTTATTGCATTGAGATGCACTAATTAAAGCCATTTTCTGGTGTTTGGTTACTGAAGTGTTTGATGTCTCTCTGACAAGACCATGAAATGCACAGAGTGTCCACAGGGACAGAATTTGCTGAACACGGTGCTTTGTAAATGAGGGGACACAGTGTCGCAGCAGCTCATGAATATGAAACGCCCATGATGCTACCTCAGTGGACTTGGGAACACAGATGAATCCTGTCATGTGCTAAATGAGACCAATTTCTTTCACTTAACTTCATCTTCAATCAGACCTTCCATTTGCCTGTTTAAAATTCCCCAAACGTGATGCAGAAGGTAACAGCATTCAGTAAAACAAAGTTTTGCGGCAGCAGAGATACTGTAATTATTTCAGTTTTACATTTTATGAGCAAGCAACTTAAACTAAAGTTAGTTTCATTATACCTGCATAGTGATGGGGGACTGCCAGCTCCTGAAGCCACTACCCATTTTGTGTTCTCTGGATATGATGCTGTGTGGACAGGGAGGACTGCACAGTCCCCATCACTAGCTTGTCCATTCTGAATTGGTTTTTGAAACACTCACCCAGTTGGGTGAATTCAATCAGACAATGTGAGATAAAGTCTGGTTTTATTTGGGTATGAGGATGTCGACTCAGGAGACTCTTAGAGCAGCTCAGGAAGGAAGCAGCAACCACACTGCTGACTAACTGCAGGCCTGACCTGGGACATGGTTTCTAGATCCATCTTTGCAACTGATTTATTGTCTGACCTGGAACAGATTCTGTCTGTCCCCATTTGTGCTGTCTTATATCTAACAGAGAAGTTAGTTCTTTGGGACAAGGACCAGGTGTTGTTACTAAACCAAAAATCAGCCCTGCTTGGGAGGGGAAGTGCAATTTCCCAACTTGCAGGAGTAGCTGGGTATTAGGTTAGTGCAGGTTCTCCCACCTCCTCCGTGTTGCATTCTGTGGTTGTCTTCTTCACCTGTTCAGTAAGGTATTTCCTAAGTGGTAAAGAAGATGATGGTTACTGCATATACTTTAATATGAACACATGAAGACCTCCTTCCTTTATGACTTAAGAAGCTGCTGTTCCTTGCCTGTTGTTTGACTATCTGCATGTAGCATGGATCACCCTCAGTCTTTTCCCTCCATCTTTTCTGCCAACCATTTACACACTTCTGCCTTATGTCATTGGTGCTTTGACGTAACTTAGTCATGAAGCTCTTTTTGTGTAAGACCTAGCTCAGTTCAACTATTGTCATAAAAACAGTATTCTTACTTACATGTGAGGACTTAGATGTTCTGAGAAAATCAGTCTGGTGCAGTGACTTAACTCCCCAGTTAGCCAACACTTGGTACTGGTGTGTCCTGCCCCACTTCTGTATGAATACAGTCCGTTTGGTTTCATTCTTTGTTCACTCTTGTTCAACACCATCTGGGAGGTGGATGGGAATTTGCATTTGTCATCTAGCATTTGTTGCTCACTCATCATTGCACAGCCCATTTGTTCATTTCCGTGCAGTGACTTGGTGTGTCTTTGTGCAGTCATTTCTACAGTTTTCCTACAGGGGCATTGAGAGCCTGGCCCGTAAAGTGTGTGTCAAGGTTCAGCACCAAAACCACAGGTTTGTGGATGATGTGAAGCCCTCACACTGAACAGGAGAGTTAAAATGGGGGTCACAGGGCAAAGCACACAGAGTGGGGGTTTGTAATATAATCTTAGTTTTGGAAAAATGCAGCATGAGACTGGGAGGACATGGTCCTGTGAGCATTTCTGCATGTACTAATGTTATATGTAAAGCCTCACTGCAGCCAATGGGAATATTAAAAGTACAGCATATGCCTACTCTTGCAGCACAATAGCCCATGTGCTTCTTCCCCCTGCAGCTGACATAGTGCCATGACTTGGCTGTGTTACCAGAGCTTGCAGGAAAAAAAGATGAGTCCCAAGAAGAGCAACAAAAACAATTAGTTGGCTGGAGACTGAGTGAGGGGAAAGGTTGGGTCCTTGGTGATAAAGTGAGAACAGAGACACTTTGCAAACTGTACAGAGAGAGAAAGGAGAGGGATTGTGGAGAAGTGGCACCATGAGAATTGGCAGTGTGAAGAGGTAATTATGAGTAACAAGTGAAATAAAGACCCAAATATTTCAGGGCTGATTTGCCACTGATAGCAGTTACCCCAGGGAGCTGATATTTTCTTAAAATTTGCGACATTTCTGTTCTGTTTCCTGTCAGCTTGACAGTCCTAAAGGGCACTGCTTCTGCCTAGAAATGGGCAAGGCATCCACACTTTGCGGTAAGAACAAGCGTGCCGTGGCCTTTGTTGGAGGGGCTGGCAGGAGCCCCCAGAGCATTTACAGCTCTTCTGTGTGAATTGTTTTCAAAGTGTCTATAAAATATCGAAGCCTTGAATTTCTTCTGGAAAGAATTTCTATGTGACTGCCTGGATTTTGCTAATACAGAGTGGAGGTCACACTCTACAGGGGGTTTAGACATCTCTCCATGGAAGTCAGTGGCAATGAGATGAAATCAGCACTGGAGAACCCAGGAGTCTTCAGTAAGCTGTAAAATGAAAGGTACACACCTGAACTGGCCCTAAGTTTACAGCTTTTTCTAATGCAAGAAGAGATCAGCAAAAACAAAAGGCTACTGGGAAGAGTAGACTCCAGAAACAGCTGCCAAAATGAACACTGAGTGAAGAAATTCAGTTTGCTGCAAACACCTTCCACATTTCTGCTGTCAAAAGAGGATAAGGATCTGATCTTCTCCTGCTACAGGGAATGTGCTCAGTGCCTGAAAACAGCTCTGTTCCCAGGTAGTTCTTAATTTAGTTGTGTTTGCTGAGAAGGATTCATAGTCTTCTGATGAAAAGGATAAATCAGCTCAGGAGAGGTTAGGTGGTTTCTCACTCCCATACTAGTTTGCCTGGACTTAACAGGGCACATCTGCACAGAGCTTCATTCTGTGCCTTAGACAAGTCTCACCAGTCTGTTCCCTCCTTAGTCTTTGTTGCTTATATGCAGGGACTTTCTCCCACATTATCACTGAGCAGGTTTTACCAGCTGCCTCCACACGTCAACCTGTCTGTCTGTCCATGGTGATATTTTTGTCCCATAAGTGCATTTTGCTGCAAGTTTTACTAAGAGCTGGGAGCCCCTTCAGGGAAGAGCCAGCAGGATAGCAGCTTCTACCAGGTATTTTCCCTACAAGCAGAGGAAGAGAGATCTGCCCCAAATGCCCAGCAACGCACAGGTGGGGCCTTTCTTACATATGCCTCCTCCATCTCAGGGACAGCCTGGGGGTTGTTGCTGCAGTGTCCCTTTAAATGTCTTTGGGAAGTTTGCTGCAGTCGGAGAGCTGCTTCGCAGGCACCTGCTCCTTGGGCGGCTGGGGAGCTGGAAGGCAGAGCTCTGCTGAGGCCGGCCAAGCTGTCACTCCTTTTGCTGTGGCCAGGCTCTCGCGACAGCCCCCGTCCCGCTCAGCCTTCCACCAGGCAGCCAATTAGTGAGAAATCCCACTGTGTGGCCAGCTCGGGACGGCCACCGCGCCAAGGCCTGGCCTGACCCGTGCCCTGCTGCAGCTGGGCCGGGGATGCCTCCTGGCCAGCGAGCGGGGGGACACCACGGTGGCTCAGCAAGGGAGGGGAGCTGAGAGCCTGCGCGGCTCTGACAGGCGGCTGGACAAGGGGCTTCTCAGGAAGACCCTGCCCAGAGCCCTCAGCACCATAGGTGGGAATGGCTCTCCAGCTCCTGAATATTCATCTCAGCCTGGGCTGCAGAAGGGGGCAAAGCCAGGCTCAGCTGCCTGCTTCCACCCAGCAGTGGCATGGCCTCGCTGCTGGCAGAGTTGGGAGCAGCCTGCTCGCTCCAGCGCTGAAGGAGCCAGCTCTGCCTGCACACTGGGCAAGTGAAACCTCTTCCTTGAGCCAAACCACCAGCTTCTGCATGGTCTGGGGATTCAGGGTCTCTGAAGAGCCTTTGTGGCCTTGAGTCTTTCAGGATGTGTGTTGGTGTACTCTGTTCTTGCTTTGTGCCTCCAGTTACTTTCCCTTCTCTTCCTCTCCTTTTTTATTTTGTCTAACTTTTTACAGTACTTTGTAAAATTACAACCATGCAACACTCTCAGAGCCTTACTCCTTTAGCAGAACTCAGTGTACACTCAGTTAGTTCTTCCTCCTCTCCTCAATTCTTTTGTTTGTAGCATCCTTTTTAGCTGGTGTAGCCATACTCCTTCTGCTAGGAATACCCAGTGACCTTCAGCCATTCCAGGGTCACAATGGAAATCATGAAAAGGTTTGTGGCAATACAACTAGATGAATCTTCCCTAGTGTTTGTATCTGCTAAACCACATGCACTTCCTTTCTCAGCTATCAGAAAGGTCACAGGTTTCTGCATAGCCTGAGACCCCACCAGCAGCTCCTTCAACATGTAGTTTTACATGGCTTCTCTCAGTTTCTGCCCTACATTTCATTTCTAACTGAGGCTAGGTGACTGATGGCTGAGCAAATGGTAGCATATCTTATAACAAATTCTTACCAGCTGATAATGGCAAGTAGGTAGCAGGGTTTAGTGCAGCTGGCTTCTTTCAGCTTCAGGGTTATGTTCAAATGTATGATCCATGGCCTACAGATCCTTACCTGGACTAATCTGCTCCTCTTGGAAGATATCTTGTGACTCCAAGCTTCTAAGTTTTATTACCTTGTTTTAATATTAAGCAATGAATTTTTAATTATTGTTAAATAACTCTTGTGTTTTCCTCTAATTAGAAACAGGCTGCTTCATATCTGTGAAGCAAGGGAATCTTTGTCTTCAGTGAGAGGAGAGCAGAACACAACGCTCCCCACTTACTGCTGCTGCTTTCTCTTGTTGCAGACATTCCTGTGATCCCTGACTTGGAGGAAGTCCAGGAGGAAGATCTGGCCATGCAAGTGGCAGCTCCCCCCAGGTAGGTGCACTGCCAGGGGCCGTTGCTCTCATCAGCAGTGCAGACTGGCTAGTGAAATCAAACCCATCTTATGCTCTCTGGATGTCAGGTGCAGTGCCATGCAGCAGGATTTGGTGCTGTGTTTTGTGGCTGCAGGCCTCCAAGCTGAACAGTGCAAACTTCTTGTTTCCTATTATGCAGAGAAAGCAATTACTGCATAGTCTCTCCCTTTATAAAAAACCTACATTAGAATAACATATTTGATGTTGCAAAATCAAACTCCCAAAAGTGAGGAATTGCTTGTTTTAAGCTTGCCTGTATAACCTCAAATGCCTCCAATACATTAACACACACATTTTTGTTATGCGTGGCTTTAGGCTGCTTTGCCCTCCACAGGATATCCTTCTTGCTCAAGTGTGTAGTTAATTTGCGAAGTACAATCCTGTTGTTTGAAGGTGCTGTAAGAGTAGCCTTGGGGTTATCTAAAGCAAGACCAGAAAGTTTTAAAGAATGCAAGTTTTGGGGGTTTTGTCTTAAACATATGAGGAAAGTCTTTTCTGTTGGGTCTGTTGCCATGGTCTACAGACTGAGATTTTTGTTGACCCTTCTTTGGAGGGGTGGGATATCTTACTCCTGACCACAGATGCCTCTCACAAGTGTGGAGTAATCAAAAGGAATTGACACTTTATAGTAGTAAGTTTAGAATTACTGTGTCTCTCACTAGAGCTCATTTCTTTTTCTCTCTTTTTTTTTTTTATGTAAAGCTGTCTCATCCTCCTGTATTCATAATTTTCCTGCAGTAGAAAAGCCAAGTGATTTTCATGGGCAAACACAAGATAATTCAATTAATACAGGTCTTTTCTACAGTATTTCATCACCTGTGAAGGCAAGTGTGGTACAAGAGTGCATCATCTCCCAACACCATGTTTCTCTTGGAATGCTACATTTTAAGAAATCATATTTGATAGCTCTGACACAGACATGAAAATCACTGAGTCCCTTCTGTTCTGTAGCTTATATGTGTTGCTCTCAGAGCCTCCTTTGCTACAGTGCTGGGGCTGTTTGAAGGCTCACTACATTTCTCTTTTTGCAGCTAGTCTGTGGATCTTTTTTTTGGCATGTTGGTTTCTCTGAGGGAGTTCGTGGTTGTTCTGCATTCTATTTTTGTACAACCTGATACACAGATTTGTCAATGACTGTTTATTCACTGACTGAGATGTGCTTCTGTCTGGGTACATCCATCTTAAGAGTCTACAGGGGTGATGTGGGCACTCAAGATGTTTGTCACCAGACCACTGTTCGTGCCACCCTTCCCCTCCCATGTGCTTCCATGCTGACCCAGGCTTGTCATTTGACTGTTTCTGGTTGCAGTGTGCAGGTGAACCGAGTGCTGACCTACCAAGACCTGGACAAAGATCTCATGAAGTATGCTGCCTTTCAGACTCTGGTAAGTGGAAGTTGCTGTGGGCTGACCAGTGTGACTCCCCCTCCTTCCGGGAGCTCATCATCCTCCACAGTCATACTCAGCTGTACAAAATACACAGCATTATCATCCAAACAACTTGCAGTCTGCCTGTAAGTCTGTTCCTCTCTGCAATGTGACTTTTGTGTTTGTTTGTATCTGTAAATAACGTGATGTGGTATGGTATCTGCTGCTCAGATGAGGCTCCTGCTGTTGTCTGAACAAAGTATATGACCCCTATGAGGCACATGTGCTGATCTCCAGCAAGACCTACTGGATGAAATGAGGGTGTCCACTTTCTTAATGTCTGTAAGACTGTGACTCTGTGTGTGTTCATAGGATGGGGAGGTAGACCTGAAGCTCCTCACCAAAGTTTTGGCTCCTGAGCATGAACTACGAGAGGTGAGTCTTTCTTTTGTGGAAACACCACCAAATAAAAACTTCTTGTGTGTCTCAGACTGTAATAGTAAACTTTTCTTGGTGAGGTAGAAAAGAGGGAGCTTGTCCAAGCTGTAAAAGGTTTCATTTCCCCAGCAGGAATGGGGCTTGGGCAGAGTGGTTTTAAAGCAGGACAAAACCACTTCAGTACAACTGGGGGGGCAGGAGCTCAGGACTTGAAAGAAAGGATTTCTGCAGCTTTGACTACATATGCTTCAGCAGAAGTGCAGAAGGATAGAAGATTTTTATGGCTCCTCTTTACACCTTGCCTGGCAGTATCTAATATTAACAAGTAGCAAAAAAATCTGTCCTTTATGGAATTTTGGAACATGAATAATTCTGGCAACGTTTTAAAATTGTAACAGGGATTCACATTTCATTTTGGCTAGCATTCCTGTTCTAGCAAACTGAATTGGAGACTTCCTGGTTGGGGACAGTTACCATTTAGTTTCTCTCTTCACTGTTCATCTTGAATATCTGGCATTGTTCAGAGAACTTTGGGTGTCACCAGTAACATTTCAGCATGTTTGTCTTTTTCCTCTTGGTAGGATGATGTCATCTGGAATTGGGACCATCTCTTCACAGAGGTGTCCTCAGAACTAGTGACTGAGTGGGACCTGGAAAAGTCTGAAAGAGAGGACCCTCTCAGTGTGCCATAGAGGACTGGCACACCAGACATGTAACCCCTGTGAATAGTTTAGCACTTTAATTTTCTATTCACTTGTTTGTATTTGAGAACTTATTTCAGATATGAAAATAAATAGGACTTGACTTCACAGAAAAACTGTCTTGGGAGAAGTTTTGGGTATTTCGTAATAAGAATCTTTGTTCTCAAAAGAGATGAAGAATTCTAAACATGATAAAATATTAACTTATGAAAAGTTGCTCCACCTCAATAGCAGCTTTACAAATAACTGTAATGGTTGATCTTTCCTCTATAGAAATGCAACCTCACTGGAGTGGACTATCTTCCAATGGAGCATGGTTTGCAGTGATGGCTATCAGAGAAACTGAGGCTGATATGACTTGTTTTCCTAGGACATCAGGGTTACCATCTTCTTCATCACAGACATCACAAGTTGTCAGGATATCCAGTTTACATTTCATCCAACAGCCTCCAGCCTTTCCCTGCTGGAACATTACCTCTGTATTGACTCAGGAAGCAGCATCACCTATTAAACTGCCAACACCTCTTCTTACAGCACCTCTTTTTACCCTGAGGTTTCCCAGCTAAATTCTGACCAGGCATAACCCCACTTAGCTTTTGCAATCACTTGAAACCACAGCCTGAATGGAGATTGCTTGAGGCAATAGGTAGTTTGTAAAGAAAATACTGTTTATTCCATGCGTGTGAAAGAATGGAACCTGATGCTCTCAAACAAGGTAACTCCCTGGTGGGTGTCTCCTTGGAACCAAGTGACCCACTCCTATTTTCATCTAAAGAAAAACCCATTTAGCTGTTAATACCTTGTCCCTGTAGAACTGTGGTCATTATTTGCAGAAAGAGTAACATTACTTCCTAAGCCAATGTCCTTCAAAGCCCCCTCCCATTGGAGAATCTTGCTGTATATTTCTGGGGGGGTGGTGCGGGTGCTGGGAGGAAGCTTGCTGCTCTTCTTCACTTGTTTGGTCAGGCTAATAGAGCCTTGCATTCCCATTTTTGTGACAGCAGGACAGGTCAAATAACTCACTGTGAATTCAGTACTCTGCAGAATTTCAGATCAGAGTTGATAAGCGGAACAACTTTACCAACAAGAGAGAAGCAGTTGGGTCCCAGTCTGGGGCCACAAAAATAGATGGAGGCTTTTCTTTCTTAAGGACACACTAAGCTTTTTACAAGCAATAAATCTCTCCTCTAACTAGAAAACTAGGTGAGTCAGAAGGGAGACCAGTGTATAGAGAATAATTGAAAAATCTTTGTCTGATCAGAGAAGGCTGTGTTGGTATGAGCAGAAACTTCCCAGCTGAGCTAACATCTATTTTTCTGTGATACCTATGATTCTTGGCCAAAAAGAATTTAGAATGCTTCCTTCATTCCAGGAAAAAAAATTAAATTCAGCAAGCAAAAATATTTTAGTAAATCAGAAAAACCCAACAAGCTAGTCTAAGAGGAAAAAAACTGGGTGCTGTTGGCTACCCTCTTCTGACTGGGGGCCCTGGGCAGGGATACTATGGGGTGGGAGGCCAGTGTGTGTGGGCCAGGCCTGTGCCTAGTCTGGGGCCTTGGGAGCCCAGCAAATACCCAGACAGAGTTTGAGAGAAGGGCTTGAAAAAAGTGACAGCCTCATCTATTTTAAGGCAAGCAGAGGTACCTTTGATCATTTAGTTAGAGCTGTTATAATATAGGTCATGGCAGAGTCCAGTGAGATGTGGCTGAGCTCTGCCTGTCTTTTAGAAAGGCAGGCGGTATATTTGAAACTCACACCTTATTAGTTTTCAACAGATAATTGCCCGTATGGTTTAAAATCTGCTTTATTTCTAGACTCAGGTTTAGAGTTTTGTCTTCTATTCCCTGAGAATCTGCTTGCTTTCACATTTCCAGTGCTGTCAGATATTTTCTCCTTGATTCAGTATTTATGTGCACTGCGATCAAGTTGTCTCTAATTTCCTTCAATAAACTTAATAGACTGAGACTTGTTTCCATGTCTCGTCAATTCCTTCCCCATCTGGAGGAGAGGAGGTGGGTGTCTGTCTGGCTTCTGGCTTTTCTCCAGCAAGCTGTTCCCACCCACCTTCCTTCCACAGTTGTGCTTTGGTTGCAGTGCTGGGAAGATGACTGAGACCTGAGACTTTCTTAAGTGCTGGTACTCTCAGAGGAAAACACACACCTGTTACTGTCCTTGCTAAAAAGAAATGATGAGCTGCTTTTGCATGCCCAAGCCAGCTCTTGGCTCATTGATGCACCAGTGCATATTGACTGTGGCAAAGCTGCCTCAGGAAACTGCATTTCTCACAAGTCCTGTGGAAAGGAGGAAGTGGCAGGTGTCACACAGACAGTACTCCCTTGTTGGTCTCCACAGACCCTGTATCTTAGAGGGCTCAAGCAAGGTGCAGTGGTGTGCCTAGGGTCACACAATGAATCTTTGGCAGAATCAGGGTTAGAAACAAGGAACCTCAAGTTCCCAATTCCAACAAAGCTTTCATATACCTAGTGAGTGTTTTCTCTCTTCATTTCAGTTGTTCTGCTCTGTTCATACATTGCTGAAGAAGAGCTGCAATCCTGTCAAAGTGTGTGTATCAGCAGCATGCTTAGCTCAGTGAGCTGATCTGGGGTGTCTGCCCCAGGGAACTGCAGGGATTCTGGATGGGTGTAAATATCTACCTGCAGATAGGCTCTGGGAGACTCAGAGCTCAATAGAGCAATGCTGGGCAAATGGCAAGCCTCATCACAGAGAAAGTAAAAGAAGGGCATAAAGGAAAAATTAAGTCTAGATCCTATCAGTTTTAGGAATCTCTGGTTTTGCTTGTAATAATACCTGTGATATTTATAGACTTTGTTGGTGGAGATGCCTTACTAGAGTGCAGTTTATTGGTGACTGGGAAATACTGGGGCCGAGACAGCCTAGGCAGCACTGGAAAAAAAGGTAGGAAATAAAAACTGAAAAAAAGCCAGACCCAGCAACTTTCCATTAAAGAACCTCTTAAAGGGGCTCTGTCTGGCTGTTTTATTAAGTGTGACAAAGTGATGGGAGGTGGGGGGAAGCTGCTATGTTAATAAGTTGGAAAGGCACTGCCATTGCTCTCTCCAAAGCATCTCATGAAAAGTGGAATTAATTCATGGCATATGCTCCCAGCATCTGCCGCGGTGACCCGGAGTGGCGGGAGCGCAGCGCCAGGCAGCGCGAGCCAGAGCCTGTATTCCCAGCCCCTTTCCCGGGCCTGGCGTGCTGCTGCTGGGGCTGGTCATGGGGTGGCACGGCTGCTCCGGCTGAACACACACCCAGCCCCTGCCTGCCTGCTGGCCTGCGGGGGATGGCACAGCACAGGGCAGAGCAGCTCTCCCTCTGAAGAAGGAGGCATGCTCTAGACTTGGGAGGGAGAGGGGGATGTTTGGATGGAAAAGAGACCGATTTGAATGGAAACTAATCCAGTTTGTCCCACAGCATTCCCTGACTGAGTCCTTCCTTCTCCAGTTATCTGACTTGCTCTGTGGCTTGCTGTGAGGTTCTGAGTCAATCTCCCTTTCCCTTCTTTTCTGCTGCATCTCTACAGATGATTTGATCCTCTCCTTGACAAAGAGGTTGGAGCTTGTATTTGCTGTTAGGTGAGATTTTGTTGTCTGTTTAATGGCTTCTGGAAAGTAACTTTCCACACCTTATTTCCCCTTTACTGACCCAAAACACTGCCAAGAGCTGTATCCAGCTAGTACAGATGGGTGCACTGTATTGTTTCCAGGTTGCAGCAGTCTTTTGTCTGTGCTTCATGATCTGCATGTGAGCTTTCCCCTGGGAAAGATCACCCAGAGCCAACCCTTCAGAGACTGCTCTTTCTGCAGCCACATCCTTCCACCTTTTTGGACAACTGCTTGAGATACAGGACACTTTCCTGGCCTGGAGAGCTGACAGAGCCAGGGGAAACTGGAGTGGTGGGTGATCCCCAGAGAAGGCAGAGGTATCCCGTGCTGCTTCTGTGCTCTCCCAGCAACTGCCCCCACACCTCAGCAGCTTCTCACACTTCCACTTCCTTTTGAAATGTGGCACCTCAATCCAGGGCTGCGCTGGGACGGTGCAGTACTGAGTGAGGGCCAAGGCAGGGCACACGAGGGATCCACAGTTGGCTGTCCTGGTGAGACCAGTCCTCCCAGGACCATTCTTTATCCAGGGGAATGACCTGCACTCCTTGCAGTCACAACCTGGGAAGCATCCTGATTGACTGATTCAGTCATGAATGCTGTGTGACACGGACATCCAGAGCTCTTGAGCCCATTAATCTCTCTGCCACGGTCCCTGGGGAGATGGAACCTTTCCACCTCCTGTCCTGCTACCTGAGTCTGCCCCAGCAGGTTGCTCTGCGGAGACCTCACTGGGGCCAGAACAGCTCCGGGCCATGGGCCCTCTTATCAGGCTCAATCTCCTGTCACTTTCAGGACCACTTCATTATCCTTTTATTAGCCCTCTTCTCCTGCTTATCGTTATTAATAATCACACTGGATCAGCTGGAGTGCTGACAGCTGCCCCTTGTCTATTCTTTCTGTCTATTTTAATCCTGCCTGCTTATCTGCAATAAACCTGATCCTTTTTCTTTTAATTAAAGAAATTTGGTCAGCCAGCCCCTCCTCCATGCAGAGATAGGACTGATCACACCAGTGATATGGAGGGAGCAGGAAAAGAAGCAGATTACTGGGTGACAGTGTTTTTCACAGCCCAAAGATATGGGATGTCAGAGTAGAGGCTGGAAGAGATTAAGGCACATGTGTTGTGAGGAGAAACACAGCAGTGGGGCACTGTGAAGTGCTCATTTTGGGGTATCTGTATCTGATGCAAGACAGGCAAGGCAGAGATGCTGACCTCTCTCTGCTTAGCATGGGTGGCAACAGCAATGCCAGGCTCAGGGCCTGTACAAGTGGCACTGCCAGGGCTGCTGGGATCGCTGCAGTTCCTACAGGGGCTAGAGGAGTTTGTTTCTCAGTACTTTATAGTGCTGTCAAAAGATGCAAGTGCTGGTCTTCACAGTGATGCCCCTGTTTTGTGCTCCCACAGGCATTGCTTCCTGGGGCCACAGATCTCATTCTAGTCTATTAAAAGTGCCTCGCCAGGCAGTTTGCTTGAGCTAAAATATTTGTGTTGTGTGAAGGGACAGGTCACTCAAGGAGGGGCTCTGCAAATAGGCTGGGAGAAAATTGTTGTGCTAATTCACACTTTTATGAACCCATAAACTCAAATCTGCATTCATTGCAATCTGCAAAGTGACTGGAGTGTGGGCTGAAATGCTTAGAAAGTGTTAATCAGGGGTCCGTAACAAAGCCAAAGGCTCTGAAGTGCAGCAGCAGGAGCTCGGCCGTAAGCAGCGAGCGGGAGTATTCAACCTTAGCGCTAAAAAGGCATATTCTTGGGTTCCCAAACACTTCATTTCAGATGCACAAGTTGCAGGTTGACTGAGTGCGTATGTACCCTCTGCTACAGAATATGGCAACTGGCTCAGATTTATAGGGCTGTTTCACCCCTGAGAGGCTGCGGGCCCAGGAAGGGTATAGGGCAGAACTTCCTGATGCTCAAGTGAGAGTGTAGCTCTGAAATTTTGTCAAGCAAAGCCATGCTGGCTTCTGTCCCTACACTTCTGTTGCTTGTGAGTATTGCAGCTGACTGGGATGAGCATTAACCTGCAGTTCAGGTGTGGGTGAGGGAACTGCCACAATACAAACTCATTGTGCATGGCTTCACAGATCCTTTAAAAACATGTGATTATGTAACAATCACAGGCAAGAATTGTGTATGGTGACATTTGTTCTGTTGCTTCCATGTGAAATGTCCTGTTATTTACAGAAAATACCTTCATCATTATTTAATGTTGAACAGAGTGTTTGAAAGATGAGAAAATACAGGGTTCATTTGCCTGAACTGACACTAATATCTGATCAGAGCTTTTCTTATCTGACCCTTCTCCTTCAACAAAAAACATTCCTCCTTTAGACCAAAATAAGGAAAATTCTCAGGATGGTTTTTGCCCTGCAATGATGAGGGGCACCATGTTTGGTGTTGTGGGACGTTTTGAATCAGCCAAAAGAGATGGACTTGGAGTCCATGTGATAGGCTGAAATCTTGCTCTGCTTGTTACCCTGATCAGAACTACTCACAAAGCCAGAAAAGTGCCTTGGGAAATTGCCAACTAATTTGTTCCAAGTCAAGCAACCTTCTCAGTTCTTTTTGCTCCAAAGCCAAACTAGAGCTAAGCTTGTGACTCCCTGTGGCCTGTGGGGTTGTATGTACAGATGGCTGTATGGCTTGGTGAGTCAACCTGATAAATAAACAGGTGATAATAGTTTAGGCTATTGTAGCTATACCGGAGCTTTCTCAAAGCTAGTCCAGATAGCAAATCCCACCTAACCCAGAGGGACAGAAAGACCCTGGACTTGCCCCACTGAGTGCTGTAAATCCTCTTTAGGGATCTGAGCTGGCTCTTTTAAAGCCATCTCTACTATTGGCCCTCTGTATTGCTCTATGTCCCATGCAGACACTTTCATTCGCTTTCACAGCTTTCAAACCCATGGTGCCCAAGACTTAAGACTCTGTCTCGGTGTGAAGGAGATTGGATGATCTTCATTTCATACACAGGGACCAGAACTGTGGGATGATAATGCAAGTTCTCCAGGGTCCCATGGTGAGACAGGGACACAGCTAGGGACTGAATCCAGCCCCTCAAAGAGTCTGTCAAGTGTCACAGCCACATAGCTTCGCTAAATCAATTGATGCACAAGTCCAATTACTTGTTAATTTTGATTTTCAACCAAAAGTTGGTTTCAGGCTACAGATCTCCTTCCAGATTTTCATAAGCACGAAGTAAAACTTCATGGGAACAAACATCTTCCCCAGGAACAGCACAGGGCACTGGCCACCTGGTAGTAGCCCTGCTGAGATAAACTCTAATCATCTCCTGCAGAAACAGGAGATAAGGCTGCTCTCCTTGTCCCAGAAATAGCCAGCAAAAGAGATGAGTTGTGAATGTGCCCAACTATTTTCCAGTGCAAACTCTAGAAGTCTGAAGCCAATAGGGCTCTTCAGCCTACTGATGTCTCTCTCTATGGAGTTCCCAAAATCAAGTTCTGCTGAGTTCAGCAGAAGATGACCACAAAATAGGGATGGGAAATCTCCATGCTGAGAGATGCATGGGCCACTCAGAAAGGCTTTGGTAAGTCACACAGTACCACATTGCCTTAAGATTAAGCAAACAACTGGGGAAGTGGGGGGAGGAGGTTCGTTGGTTGGTTTATTGTATTTTTAAGTCACTTGATGGCCAAGAGCCTTTAATGAAATTGTGGGCCCTGCCTGTTTCAGGGGCTGTAGGCTCTGGTACCCCAGCCCCAACACAGTTCTTAATCAAGTGGGACTGGTTATGGCACTATCTGTGACAGCTCTTTGTGGCATGAGGCAGGCAAAGAGAGAGCTCTGTAAGATGCCTGCTTGGATGAGTTTGGAGAATATTGTTCAGTATAGGTGATGCCACGTTAGGCAGTGGAATACTTGTGTGGTTCTAGAACATTCATCCTTAACTTCTCAGATAAACAGGTTTTTTTGCTTACATAAAGCAGATATATATCTGGTTCATAATGGATACATGCCTTTCCTTGGCTGGAGGTGTCTCTGTGCCATATAGAGCATACCTATATCTCACCAGCTGAGCAAGTTCTGTCCTGTTGGGCCCAGGGATCTGTTTGTCTATCTGTACAACGTGCACACGCACCAGTGGTGGCTGAGGTTGGAAGTATTTATGGCAATTAAAATGTTTTGCCTGGAAGCTGTTTTGGGGCTTTTTTGAAGTGAGGATTTTCAGACTTCAAGGTGTTAACAGCCCCTCTAAACGGTTTTGTTTTTTAATTGCAGCAAATGACTGTGGAGCCATTAAACATTCGCCTCTCTGCAGTTGTTTCTAAGCCCTTTCAGTCCTTCTTCTATTTATTCTGTTTAATTCAGTCAGGTAGCTTCGGGGCAGTGAAGATCAATACTTTACTTTGATAGAAAAGAGTCAGGTTTGAAACATAGAGATAAAACTGACACATTTTGTATAAATTTAATTAAAAATGCACCTTTAGTGGCTTGTTGCAAGCACAAAGCCAGCCCTCCATCTATCTATCTCTCTGTCTCACTCTCTGTCTCTCTTTTCCCTTTCTTGTTCCTAACAGGAAGATCTCTGAATCTGCCTTACCAACAAAGCACCTCGTTTTATGATTTTTGTCTTGAAAGTTTAGCACTGAGGGAGCAGGATGGAAGGGATGTGAAATTCTAAACAGACCTTCTGCTCTCTCCCCGGTCCCATTCCTTTTGGTGGTGGTGGCTGGGGGGACGGGGAAGGAGCCAGCTCCCCAGTGGAGATAGGGGAATGAGGCAAAATGATTTTTTCTTTAAACCCAGCAGATTGGACACCCTGGGGCACTTTCTATTTGGATCTGTAGCTTTCCTCCATTCCTGCCCCCTCTTCTTGCTTTGTTAAACTGAGAATTATTTTTCTGACTACAAGTGCATCCCTGATCCCGCTAGGACAATGCTGGCCACAAGGCAGTGTCTTCATTCTCTCTTTCTTTTTCCTCCCCTGCTCCCCCTCATTTCTTTCCTCTCCCTCTCTTCCTAACCCTGCTACCAGTGAGGACATTTGTCTTGTGTTTTATAATCTGGCCCCTTCACCCTCTTCCCCTACATGTCTCTCTCTCTCTCTCTCAATCCTGTTTGGCTTGGTTCATTTTTCACTTGAGTGCCTTTCCTCCCAGACTCCCCTCTGCTCCGGCCTCCCTCTGCTCAACACCAATAAAACACGCACAACACAGGTAGAACAAGGTGCCAGGGCTCAGCGTGACAAACGACTCACACACCACTCAATAACCACGGCTGTAAATTGCCCTCTCCTCACCCTCTGCCGCCTGCCGGGGACAGCGGCTTGGCTGAGCCCACGCGAAACAGGCTGCCCTGCCAGAGGGTGGGATTGGGATATCCAGCCAGAGTTGGACACCAACCACTGCTGGGGCAGAGACCTTTCCAGTGCTGTCATTTGGAGTTGTGGGATCCAGTGTCCTTGTTTCATTCCCCATGGGGCCATGCAGCCCAGGGGACTGTTGGAAAATGGGGGTTGTGCAGCAATGGGGTGCAAACCACCTGCCTGACCTACACATCACCTATTTGAGTTGTATTTTGTGGCCGAGAGTCTCTAAACTTGTTCCATCCATGCAAGCTCTGGGAGGGCTTTAAAGGGGAGGGATGACAGTGTCTTTCTGAGGGCCCCTCTGTTCCTGGGCTGGCAGCTCTGGCGAAGTACTGTGTCACCTCTGAGAGCTGGGGCCTCCATGGCTGCTGTTCCTCCAAATCTGCGCCAACCCAGCAGAGGCACCTCAGACACCCACCCCTTTCTGCTGAGCCACAGCATGGCCTTCCCTGGGAAACAGCACTGCCCCAGCTGCCCACCCACACTGCATGTGTCACTGCCATGCTCACATGGGCTTGGTGCTGTACAGTCAGGTGCAAACAATGTACAGGAGAGAGAACTAACACCTCTGGAGAAAAATAAACCACCTGTCAAGGAACAGGCAAGAACAAACTGGGTAACAAAATAAATGTGAACAACACCTCTCACCGGCCAGCAGCACCTGCCATCAGTTTCTTCCTGGGATTTGTGGAAGCTCCGTTGAGAGCAGTGGCATTAAAGAGCACATGGAAAATGTTTGGTACGCTATGGAGTGTGTGGGGAATGGGAGTGAGGGGACACAAAGCAGGTGTCATTGGTGGAGGCTGGACAGAAAGGAAGGAAGGGGTCTAAAAGGGGTCTAAAAGACAAGAATAAGCTTGATGCTCATGCACAAGGAAGATGAGTCTGTGGAGGAGGCTGAAGGACAAAGAGGTTTAGCTTCCTATACTGAAGAAACAGCAGCAAAGCTAACCTGGATGATGGGGCAAAGGAGAGGTGGTGCCTGCCTGCCTGACCTGAGCCTGGGTGTTCTGGGAGCATATGTGTGTCTGCCAGGGGGTCAGCATGCAGGCACTGCCCAGCTTGAGGCACAGCAGCGGCTTTCAGATACAGCCACAGGGAACGATGTGCAGCTGCTGCACAGAAATGTACTCTTTGAATTCCATTGTGCCCGACTTTAGCTGTCAAACTGCAGTTGCTGTGAATTTGGCTTGAGAACCAGACTGTGCAGGTGGAGCCGATGTTTTTGCAACAAGATGCAAGATGGGGTCCAAGCCCCATGGATTTCAGGTGTCCACCCCTCTTGTATTAGGTAATTGACAACCTCAGCACATGTGCGTGTCTCCTGTTACTACTTTATTTAGCTGTGGGATTCCTCACATCTCCCTCTGCTAATTTGTAGCACTAATATATGTCAGATTTCCTAGCCTTGTATACAGGAGTCTGCATTTCAGCTGTGAGTGAAGAAAGTGTATTTTGTAAATTTTTACTAGTGCTTTAGCTTGCCAGTGTAAAAGGAAAACACTCATCTTTGCATCGCCCTGTGCCCCAGCCTGTACTTGCGTCTCTGCTCTGCAGCTCAGGCTGCCCAATTTTACCAGCAGTAAAAGCAGAGAGTTTCCTTGCAAAGCTAAAGCATGATGGGTTAACTCTGTCAGTTTGTCTACATAATATCAGCTGGAACATCACTTGAAGTCCTCCTGAGTGATTCGTGGAGGTGAGTGCTGAGGGCTGGTTTCTCGGGGACGGTGCTGGGAAGGAGCGTGCCGCACAGTGCGCCTCTGCAGACAGACACCTCCCGTGCCTGCTGCCTTTAATCACGGCAAATGAAAGTTTCTAAACAGCGGAAGATGCCACGCTTTGTGTTCTGCCACTGGAGCTGCCTCTGCGCCGCCGTCAGTGCCGGTAATTGCAGACAGAAGCCGCTTTGTGTTAAAATGGCATCGGTAATTGAAACGGAATTCAGAATCAGGACCCTGCAGGCACCGCTCGGTGAAAGAAGAAATAAAGATCGCTTGGGTCACATCTTTTGTAATTTGCGTTTAATAATCGTACCAGGAGGTACATACAAAGGGAGAGGAGAGATGAGACGCAGCCCGCTCCCCCTCCTCACGCGCTCTGCCTCGCAGCCTTCCCACAAAGATGGGGGAGCCCGGTGGGAACACCCCACCCCATTTGGATGGTGGGAGGGCTGCTGGCTCCCTCACACCATGGCTCAGAGCTGCTTGTGAGGCCAAGCTAGTACTGCTCGGTGGTAGCCAGGAGAGAACAGCTCCCTGGGTTCGTGTTAAACTGGATGCTCAAGTTCTGGTCTTATGGTTAGGCTGAGGATTTATGGGCCCAGGTGCTGGCTCTTGCCTAGTGTTTTCTCAGCCCTGAGCATATCACTCCACTGGTTTGCAGTTTCTGAGTTTCCCACTGAAATGGGTTCCCTTTGGTATCCTTCCTTGGGCTTCTGCAGTTATGCCTATGCAAGTCTATTCAAGCAAATGCAAACTGTAGGGCATGGCTCATGCTGAAATTTCCCAAACCTCTCCCAGCGCAGCACAACAAGGCCTTCGCTGTTCTGCGGAATGTAGAATTTTTAAAATTCTGGGGAATGGAGTGTTCCTTGTGCTCCCCCCACAAAAATTGCAGCCAGGCTGTGCCTGAGAGAGTTCCAGCTGGTGGTGACCAGCACCCTGCCAGGAACGTGCCCAAGGTCAAAGACTGCCAGTGCTAGAGCCTGTGCCCTAGTAATTCACTAGTGTAGATGCAGCCTTATGGCCTCTTTCTTGATCCGTTTGATGGGCGACTTCTGAACTCAGGATGTTGGAGTTACCAGGGAAAAGCCATGTAAAAAACCAAACTTACATCTGTTACAGATGCTCAGATGAGGACTGCCAGTATAAGGCACTAAGATCAAAGAGTGTAAGAAAAATGTGAGTGTGCGCTGAGTGCAGGTAAATTCTGCTGTTTTTGGCTTCATGCTGTACTTAGCTGGTGTTTGTTGGGCCTTGGAAGAAGTGGGATGCAGTCGCTTTCACATGGAAGTGAAAGACACTTCTTGCCCTTGCAAACCAGTGGATTAGATGGCCCTTTGGACTAAGCTGGTAGGCCTATTTATCTCATGCTTCTGGCAGCTTGTCATGGTGTGCTTCTGCTGTGCTTGCCATGGAGGCTGGGTTGAACGTGCCAGAGAGGCCGCAGCAGGTTGGTGATTGAGATCTTCTCTCTCAGCCTCAAAATGCCCAGGGACATTCAGCTTACAGTGCCCAAAGCATGCACTCACAAGTCTCTGCTCTGAAGACTGCATCAGCCACTACAGGGCTGCCCTGTTCCCTTTAGCACAAGCCCCTGATCCCAAAGGAATTAAGCCTGTCAGGTACCTCCACCTCTGTTGAGCCTTGGGCAAATATAACCCAGATTTCTTCTTCAGTAAAAAAACCCAGAACCCCTTTTATTTCTTGTGCTGAACCCAACCACATCAAACACACATATAAAGAATGGCAGTTTTCATTTATATATTCCACTTTGGTCTTTTTAAAATCCAGTGGCAATGTGGGAGCTACTCTAAATCCAGATGAGATGAACACAGATACAAGCAGAAACATCCTTGAATAGCTGGTCTCTTTACCCTAGATTTCAAGGCTGTTTTGGGGAAGAAACTCATCTATTTTTACCTTTATTGGTGTCCCGTTAATCTCAGTGGAAAGGAGCAAGTGTTACTGCCTGGGTTTGTTTCTTACAGTATACATTTTCTCTAGCATTAGCATTGACTCAGGGACAGGCTTCATTGTCACCTATAGTCAGGATACAAAGGAGACGTCTCCAATGTCCAGCAGCTCCCCTCTACTCTGTATTGATGCTGTAACCTCGTGGGTTCCCTTGCACATGCACTCTGCATTTCTTCCTAAAGCTGCTCCTGGCAGCTCACCATTTCACAGTTCTTGCCTATGGCCAGGAAGAGCATCATCTGTCAGCTACATCTGGAGCTGCCATCCTGCCTTCTCCCAGGGAGCCCAAGGGGTCCTTATCAGAGGGCCAAAGCAGTAGCTGTGACAGGAGAAATTTAGGTTGGGAGAGGTACCTTGGCTTCTGCTAGTTTTAATTGTGTTTACGAGGAAGAATCTTGTTAAACTTAAAGTGCAAATATCTTGATTTTTATTTAGCCTTCAGAAGGCTAAATGTGACTTGGCATCCCCCTGACCAATAAGTACCCAGAAATAAATATCCAGACACCTGAAGTTAGATGAGGGAAAGCATCTGAAAGAGGTAAAGGAAAGCAGTTTCTCAACTTGATGGAGATTGTGTCCAAGCCCAGTGCACACCCAACCTTTCCTTTCCGTCTGAGAAACTAAGGCTGTATTAGCCTTTGGGTGAAGCAGCAAAGCTTCTGAGGATGTCCATAAATGGCTGAGGTGGTCCATAAAAGGAACTGTGGATGCTTTGGCCTTTTCTCTACAAGCCTTCCTATCACTTCATTCCTGGAAAAGACCTAGCAGGGATCACCATGCTAATCCTGTTCCTGGACAGCACTTCAGGACATGACTGTGTCACAGCCTGTGGCCTGCAAAGACACCCAGATGAGATGCATGGCTGCATGTGCATGGCCCTCTGGCTGGGCATGTGTGTCCTACAGTGTTACTAGCCATGGTGGGGTGCTGTGGCAAATACTCCTCTACTCTCTGCTCTCCTTGATTCAGTCCCAAATCCCTCCACAGATCCTCAGCTCCAGTTTTGGCATTTCCATACTCTTCCTCAATGGAGGCCTAGAGATCTTAGGTGGATAGTCATGCTTTAGGTGATAGAGAGGAGTCAGAGATCTTGAAGAAGAAATGAGCCCTCCAGGCCTTGCCTTGTTTAGTAATGCTCTTGGGGGGCTGTTTTCATGGGCCTGCTGTTTGGCCCTCTGACAGCTGCATTTCCTTTATGCTGTTCTATTAGAGCTCCTTTTGCATGCTGCAGTAGATGTCATTAGGAGAAGGAGACCATAAAACTATCATCAACATCCTTCCCTGATCTGTACATCTCTCCCACACACCCCTTCCACCACCACCCATCCTCACACAGGGATTTCATTTGCACTTCCCACACACTTGCCTGGGACCTCCATACACTCACACCTAAACATGCTGACACAGATGCACCACACTCTTATTTTCTGTGTTCCCTGACCTTCCTTCCCTCCTCCCATCTGTTTGTTGAATAATTCCTGGCTAAGTAACTTTCTGTGTGCAGCCCCTGGGCCGGGGCACAGGGACCTGCCCCCTCTCCCCCCTGGCTGTCCAGGGGGCCTTTGAACATGTGTTTCTGGGAGGCAGACACCAGCTGGCTGGGTGACATTTGCATAGTCAGCTAAAAGCCCATGAGCTGAGCTGGAAACGTCTGGAGGAGCCCATGGCAGGATGCAGGGAAGAGGGAAGCGCTGGCCAGCTCGAGGTCAGCTGGAACAGATTTCTCAACGAACAGACAGATGGTGAAAGGAGACAAGGGGTGGGGGGAACATGCAAAGGCTCCTACATCAAATATATACATCACTAAATGCCGTATGGGAATAAGTGACCAACGTGCCTATGGGCATGGCAGTCACCGTGCTGCTTCCTTCCAATCCCATGGGGCATATGGATGGGGTGAGCACAGGCTCTCGTTGCTCTCAGTGCCAGGGAGGGGAACAGGGTGAACCAGGGAAGGGGCAGGGAGAGGCATGGGAGTTAATGGGGTCCCAATGCTGTGAAGCAGCAGCAGCAGGAGCTGGAAGCTCCATGCAGCTTCCTGCAGTGAGTCAAAGGGGCCCTGCTGCCAGGCCTCCATCCAGGCACCAGTGGGGGTGCTGCAGCTGTGAGGACAGATCCCCAGTTTGTCTGCCCACACTGAGCTCCCAAGATATCAGCCAGCTTGGCAGGTTTGGGACTGGGGTCTGTGCAGTCTCATGGTACAGGGCACCCTCATGGTACAGACCCTCCAGCCCTGTTGTTCCTGCCTGCTGGTTACCCCACTTCCCCTTCCACCCCAGCTAATTTCATTGCACTGAAAATAATAAAGGAACCTGTATGGCTTTGCTTTTTCGAGGATGTGTCTTTGCCATTCCAAAGTAAATGCAAAACATATTTACGAGCCCCTGTGCTGCCTTTGCTCTCTCTGCTGTCACTGTACCCAGCTGCCTGCCTGGTTCCATGCTTTCTTCTGTCTGCACAACTGCTTTCTGAGGACAGAAAATACACTGTTTCTTGACCTTGCAGCACCTTTTGGAGCACTGGGACAAAAAACACTCCCTTACCATAGGAATTGCCAATGCAGAGAGAACTGACTTTTGTCCCCAGTACTCAAGGCAGCCACAATTGAAGACTTTAGGAAGCAAAGGCCAATAAATGCTTTTGTGGACAATTAGGGGCTAAGCCACCAAGAGATTACTGTTTTCCTCCTTCCAAGGTGTTTAACTGTTGCGACCTGTCCTTGACCACTAGGGTTCACAAATTACATGTTGTCTTTTAAAATCATGCCTGCTGTAACTGTGGGTGTTTCCCTAAGTCTCATGAGTGTCTGAGCCTCTACTGGGCTTACATCCTCCGTGTTATGCACGACAGTAAGAGGTATTCCCATTACATATCCCTTTTTTCTTTTAATTCTTCAGGAGAAATGGAAATGTATTTGCACTATTTTTAATGTAGTATAAGGGAATCGGTGGGGTTTACCCTTTTATTTTCTTTGTAGTTGCTTTTTTTTTTTTTCCTAATGCCGTTGCCTAGATGGTGCTAAATCCTCTCCTGAGGGATGTGAACACATGTTCCCCATCCTGTGTGCAGGCAGACAGATGTTAAAGGAGCATGTAAGGAAGGCTGCCACTCAGAGCTATCTAGAGCAGCAGGGCAATTGCAGAAAAAGCCCTTGTGTGGATGATCCTGCCCCATGTGGAGGGAATCTGTTCATTAAGCAAAACTGTCAGGGTCCTGATGACACCAATAGGCCTTAATTGCCCTGGCCTCACTTAGGAACCCCGCCGACATCCTCTGCCCAGGGGCTCCATTTAAGCTCAGTTTGGGCTGCTCATTACCTTTCTGAGGTGTGCTGTAGGTCTGCTTCTGTCTAGCCCTATCTCTGGCCTCATCTCTTGACTTCAGACCTAAGCTGCAGCAGTATCTTCAGCCCCATCTCTTGTTGCTCCTGATGGGACTCCCTGGCTGTACCCAGGGCCTGGTTCATTACTTTGCCATGGATGGGCCCTCCTACAAGCAGCCACCTCTGCCTCTGAGCACTTGCTTAGGTGCTGCAGGACTGTGCCTAGGTCAGGGAGGATGCTGCCCCGCCTGGGATCATCCTTGGCTCCAATCCCGTGCCAGAACTTCGTTGTCATTTTCACCTTGTCATGGCTTAGCTTCAGCAGCAGCCTCCACAAGATAATTAATTCTTTTATTGGAAGTCCAGGTAATGTTGTCTCTTTTCTCACAATTTTATTCAGAGATTTCTAGTCAGCTAAGGATGGCTGGTTTTCTTTTAGAAAAGAATTTTGGACTTGTTCTCAGTTTCCATTCCTTTTTGTCTTCCAGTTTGTTACCTCAAGCCTGTAGATGCTGATGGGCAGAAGCCACTTACAGTTTAGGCTGTTGTGGACATTGATCAGTACTATAATCCTTTGCAGCCTGAGCAGTAAATATAAAATCCCCCCTGACTGCTCAGATCCTGCCTTCGGCTTCCCCAGTTAACCCTAGAGCTTTTTAAGGCAAGAACACCTATCAGGAAGAAATAGATCTTATCTTTCAACAGCACTGGCTGAATTTCTAACCTATTCAGTACTTTTTTGACTAACCCATAGTTTATTAAATACCTGACTCCTCCAAAGTACCAGGTAGTCTTAACCGATCCCAGCTCTCTTTGCATTTGATCTAAATGTCTCTGTTCTGATATACTAGAAATGAGCAAGCGAGATGTCCTCTGCAGTCAGGAGAGTGTCATGCATGCCTGTTATAATAAAGAACTAGTAATTGTTATTAGAGCTCATTATATATGAAGTAAAAGCCACTGGGTTTTTTCCTTGAAAAGTTTTGAATTTGGTCCTCAGGGCCTTATTTATCACTTGGAAATATTCACATGCCTATTGGGATTTCATCAGAACACTTGCAAATCCCCGAAGTTTCCTGAATTCTCTCAGGGGAGGCTCTTCTGTCTCAGGCATAAGCTGTTCTGTTGTTCTGTGCTCATGTTTGTCCTCTAAACAGGCAAGAGAAATGTTCAGTGCAAGTGTCCCGTGCAGCTGTCAAAAAGCTGCATTTGCACAGAAGCAGCAGGGCAGAGGGGGAGGTCACCATGCAGGCTGTTCTCGCCTGCCACTTGCTCTCGTTTGAGTCGGATTGCTCCTCACTCTGAACGCACCTCTGCGTTCTGATGCACTGAGTGTCTGCAATACCATCCTTGAATTAGGCAGGGCAAGAGGAAGTGGGTTTGTGGTGGGGATCTCTGTATGCACATGTGCTCACATGCATGCACACAGTATCACAAACCCTGCCACCTCCCTGAAATCCCTGAGGGTTTGTGTACCTCCAAACTTGAATGTGTGCTTCCCACTCTGTGGGCAGCTGCTGCCAAATGCCCAGCTCGTGTTTTGTTTTATGAATCCCTTGCTTCTATGAGGCTTTATTATTATTATTATTTGAGCTAAAATGGATCCATAACCTTGCAGGACAAGGACATCAGCCTGGCTGGCAGTGTACATGCTTTCTCGTTCTCGCACTCTCCCTCCCCTCCACAATTACTCTTCATGCAGCACAGAAAATAAAACATTCCAGCAAAATATGACTGCCCCTCTCCCAGCAGGAGGTCACCAAGGCTTGGGCTAACACAAGAAAAAGAAAGCCCAGGGAAAGAGCTGCTGTTTTTTGATTTACGTGCTGGCTGGGCAAAGGAGAGACTGCTGAGTGGAAGGAAAGTACTACGGGGGCTGCTAATTGAGTAATCGCAGCTCAGAGCTGCAGAGAAGGTGGCAGGAGCAGGCAAGAGAGGCCTTCTTTTCTGGCTGGCAGGAGTCCTTGATTTCTTTTCTTGCCATGGATTTGAAAGCAACAGGACAGGTGTATGTATCTAGTTTTTGACATTGCACAGTATAATTACTGTGGCTCTGCCATAGCCAAGTCTGCCCCCTGTGTTTGCCTCTTCTCCTCATGTTTCTTTTCAAACCTTTTTCACACCTGGAAAGGTTAATTTACTAGTTGTGTGTCTGAATAGACAACCTCTTTTCTTGGCTCAGTGTCCAGCCCTTGGTACAAAGAGTTGGGAAGGTGAACAGCCTGCCTTCTCTCTGTGCTGGGCATTGGATGCTTGTCATGAGCATGCCTTTATGCACAGTCCATCATCCTTTCTGTTCACACTTGTGAACAGGTGTGTTTTGAGGCTGAATTCAGCAAGAGCCAAAACTGCTCCTTCCTGCAGCTGAGTGCAAGATGCTGCAATTGTCAGGGTTGTGCAAGGGGGATACTGCATCTCCTGGTATGGCTGGGTTCAGCCAGGGACCTGCTGTTCCTTGCTCCTGCTTCTTGCCACACTGAACTGGCAGCTGCTGAGCTCTCTGCCTGAACACAAATTTCAGGTACATATGCAGCTGAACTGCACATCATTTCCTAGAACTGGTAATTATCCACTCTCCACATGCTGAATCATATGCCTGATCCCAGGACCATGCTGGAGCTCAGACAGCTGCAACTAGAGAGGTAGGGTGCAGGCAAGACCTGAGCCCATTTCACTTTCCTTTGTCAGTTTTTCTGAACCCCTCCAGTCTGGCATAATCATTCTTCTGTTCTATCATCCCTCCACCTCCTCCATGGATGAGCAGATATTCTTGTGACCAGCACACAGATCAGTGTTTTTCTCCCACTCAGGCCATTACTGGACTAGTCAGAGCAATTGTTTCTGGCTGTGAGGGATGCTCAGAGTGGGCAGACAGGCAGAGTCCCTCCAGCATCACTAGAGGTCTCTCTTTATCTGTATGTGCTTGTCTGCAGGGCAATAGGAGAAAAATACACTTGCTCAGAATAATTTCTTCATCTGCTTCTTGACATGTCACAGTCCCGTAGAGCATGCAAGTCCAGGGAAGCCATAGGGCTGAATTCTCCCTGCTCAGTTTCTCTAGATGTCAACTGCTTGAGAGTGTCTCTGTCTGGGATCAGGCTTCTGCTCAGCCCTACGAAGTTCTAATCCCCTCCCAGCACCCTTCTCAGCACTTCAGGGCTCTGCAGCTAGTGACATTGAAAGCTCTCTGCCCTCCGGCAGCCCACCCAAGCTCAAGAACTGATTTGCCAGGACCATAGTCTGATCTGTCTAGGAGCTGGTGAAGAGCTGGTCCTCTTGACTCCTCATGCTCTGGACAGGCTGTTGACAATGGATCTCAGCCTGCCCCTTTGTGCCCATGCCTCTCCAACTCCTGTGTGCTTGATGGATGCTGCAAAATCCTCCAGCAAAAAGCACCAGCAGCAAAATATCAATGCTGCTTTGGAGGTGACAGCAGTGGAAGGAGGCAAATTGAGTGCTAAGATTTTTGGGTGATTGGTTGTCTGCTTTTCCATGTCTCACTTCATCATAGCACTGGTGAACCACATTCTCAAGAAAAAATTTCCTCTGCAGGCTATCTGGAGCACAAGACCTGCTCAAGTGGCTGGGTATCCATATTTATGAGAAACACTTTTTCTGAGCACTGTGGCTTGTTTTCCATGTGCTGTTTGGTGACAGGCAATGAGCCACAGCATGATAACTCCAGACACCAGCACTTCCTTCTGATGTGAGGGCCTGGGGCCAGCACTGTGGTGAATGAAGCTTCAAGTGGTTTCTCAACATAGGAAGGAAAGTTTGCCTCTGTACTGTGTTTTCTTTTCCATATGTAGTAGTATGTAGCAACCACCATCATGGTGCAGACAATATCACCATCAGGACCCCTCCAGCTGTTCTGAAGTGTGGTTTTGTACAGGGCAGGAGTTACCCAGCCTGTAGCCAGGCTGCTACCAGGGCCATGCTAGAAGCAGCCTTGGGAGTGGACAAATGGACTTCCTGTGGCTTCCGTCTCAACCCTGCAGTGTGTTGAGTTCGCATGTCCTCTGAGTAAAATCACTAATAGCAGGGGTGAAGCTTCTTGTGAAGGTTCTCCTTTATTTTTCTTCTCTTCTGGTTTCTTCTTCTATTTTTTTTTTT
>VXBX01007123.1:265085-284478 GCA_013400415.1 Scytalopus superciliaris
GTGAGGAGTGCATGAAATATTTGTGCTTAAACAAGGCACTAGCAGGACAAGGTAGACTGCAAAGTCAGGCCGTCCCTCAGAGCTCTGTCAGTGCTCTCACAGTCTCCTCTGACTTGTTGTCTCCTGGTTTAGTGCCCTTCACTGACATAGGTTTGTAGCAACCCCCAATCTGACCTGTAGCCCCTTAGTGGCAGTGATTCAGCAAGCCATGGGATCAGGAAATCTAGTCCTGGTGTAAGTGAACTTTGTAGAATCTCTGCCATGGCCTGGAAAGGTGGAAGTTTTGTAGACAGAGGTGATGCAATCTGTTTGCATGTAGCTAGAGACACTGATTCTGGAATACTACTGGCCTTTTTGAAAGCCTTTTAGATTAGATCCTTGTCTTGTTTCACATTCATCAACTGCTACCCTGATATACCCTTGCTAAGCTTCCACTGAGCAGAAAAATGGACAATTCAGGACGTGGCATATGAGTGAACTGGGACACATGAAGAACTAGCATGCCAGCAGCTTTCTTGTGGTGCTTTTGACTTCTGAGCCCAGGAAGTCACTGGCTGAAAAAGACTGGAATATTCATCTGTTGTTTCATTTTTTCACTATCTGCTCCACTGCTCTAGTCTCTTATGCTGTACTAAACACCCACGAATACAGTGAGATTGTAGTATCCTATACCAGGAATATTTTCTAAGAGCTTACAGATGATGGTAATTATTACCTCGCTCAGGTAATTAAGGCAGACATACCTCAGTCTGGTTCTTCATGTTGAGATCCTACCAACTGCTTCTGCTGGCTGCACGTGAATTGATTATTTTTATTCTATGCCTTTGGCAAACTTGCTGAATTGTCTCCTGCTAGCTTTGTGTCTTGCTCAGGGTTCTTCTGTGAGGAGCACTGGAAAGTGAGATAGATTTAAGAGTTCCTGAATGCTGGAATCCTATGAGTGTGTGGGCTCTTTGGGGCCTGATGATGACAATGATGCAGAAACCTGCCTTAATGCACTGAAGAGGCAGAGAAATAATGCAATAACTAAGCAGTGCTCCTCTGTGCTTGCTCCTGTAAGGTTGAGATGCAGTGGATAAGATTTGATCTTGCTGGGTCTCTGCAGTCCAGAGAACTGCTCTGAGTCGGCAGCAGAGTGGATACTGGCATGTGCTACTCTCCTTTGTCCTTCTGATAGATTTTTCCCTTGCATAATCTCTGTTTGAGGGAGCTCAAAGGCAGAAAAATGCTTCCCGGGCAGCTCTCCTTCCACATACATGTAGCCTCACTCAGGTCAGCATTGGGCACATTTGCAGAACCAGCCAACTTAGTAGGGGTTAAGGACATAAACAAGATCAGCAAAGGAAGGGGATGCTTTGGCTTCTCAGTCTGGGAAGTGTTCACAGAGGCCACCATGTAACAGCCAGTCCAAACATAACTCCAAAAGAACTACTGACAAGCATGGTATCCTTCACTGTCCTGTGAATTCCAAACTTGGTGCTTGATTACAGTGTGCATTGTGAAACAGAGTCAGTGCTTGGGATACAGAGATCCTCTGAATTTGGTGCTTGGAAAATGGACAGTTTCCCCAAGGGGGAGAAACCAGCACATTAACTGGGATCCAGAACCCAGAAAGGATGGACATGAGGGATGTGCCACATCAGTTCTTTTCTACAGGTTGTACTGGTATGAAAAATCTGAAATACATTTATCCTGTGACCTCTCATCCACCAGGGAACTGGAAAAATTGAGCAGCTACATTGGGAGCTGGTGGAGGGCAGGATTCTCACCCATGGATCAAACATTTTCCTTCCGTTACCTGCTTTCAGTGCAGTGTGGTTTGTGCAGAGGTGTGTTAATATGCCTGTTATGCATGAGAGAAGCAAAAAGAGTGACACCAGCTGCTGCTGCTGGTTTCAGTGGGATTTAGGATGCATAAAAGCCTGGCTATGGATATGTTTGGCCCTACTCTGCTGTGTCCTTAGAGATTACTGTACATGTTTACAGGCATGCAGGCCTTCATTTCTCTGTGTGCTCATGCGTTGGTAGGTACCTCGGTTTGTCCATGCACCTGTGTCTCTGCCTGGGGCTACAGTACAGTGCTGCAGCCACGAATGTCCTGGAGCTGAAGCTGCTGTAGTAATTACAGCAGATAAACTGCTCTGCTTGAGGGCTGCTGTCCACACCAGACTGCAAGGCAGGCAGCCTGGCTTCACCACTGAAGTCTATTCATTTTAATAAGAGGGACACCCTGTGTTATTAAGAAGAGTGTTTATTACTGTCGCTGCACGCTGACAGCAGCTTCCATCATTGTTAAAAGGCAGATGGAGGGAGGAGGGTAGGGAGCAGTGTGCTACTGTCTCAGAGTGTAGGACCCAGCTGGCAAGGAGGTTGGGGGCTTCAGTGCTTCCCCCTCAGCCCAGAGGGAAGTTGCTAGTGGAGAAGCCTTCAGGAAGGATGGAGAGGGAAGTGGTCCTGGTTAGTCTCATCTCCAGGTCCCAGCCTAGATGAAGTCTGTTCTGGCAACCCTCTCTGACTCCTGCTATGCAGGGGCTGGGGGCTTCAGGCAGAGGTTGGAAAACTGAAGAGCGTAGCAGCAGCGGGCACTTGCTGCAGGAGGAGAATACAGGACATGCATAGAATGCTGGTGAGGCTGCTTGGTCCAAGATCAGGTCTCAGCACCTCTTTTCTCCCTCTCATTTAGTGGTGGCAGCAGCATTGAGCTGTGTGGTTGGTACCGTCCTGTCTGGGGACCCTCATTTGGAACACGTGCAGGAGGGGCATCTTGGTGTACAAGAGCAGACCTTGGCTCAGGGAATGGCACAAGCAGACCTTCACCCACCACTGTCTGGGTACACCTCTCATTTTAACAAATGGCATGCTTTATAAATGAAATTATATCTGCAACAATGCTGTGATTCTATAGGTCTCAGAGAAGTGTAGGAGAACATGGTCAAGTGGTGATGCTTACACACAGTGTGAACAGACAACAGTAGTAACTGATTTTGCTGATGTTTTCACTGTGCAAGTGAGACATGAAGTCTAGAGGAGCCACTGCCAGTGCAGGACAGGATGGGAATGTGGCACCAGTGTAAAAGGTCTGCACAGCGCCCTCCTGCTCTGCCCACAGTGCTTTCACATTTCTGAGCACCTGAGACATGGTGGTTCCCAGATATAGATGCTGATGGCACCCAATCCCTCCTGGTTACTGGGATTCACCTTTCTTGTATTCAGTCAGAAACAACTGCACCCAAAGCTGGAAAGGGCCTTCATTACTTTGTTCCCTGATGCACAAGGGAAAGTCAACAGAGTTTTTTGCTTTCAGCTGAAAAGCTACAGTTTCAGATAATACTTTCAGTTTTCAAACAAATGAAAGAAAATGTACTTAAAATTTCCCTGTCTTCCTCCCAGGTGTTTTCCTCTCACTAATTTCTCCTCCAGCATATTCAAATTCCCCCAGTTCTCTCTGGACTCCCTTCTCTTTTCTACTCCTTCCTGACTTCTCTTCTCTGCAGATGAAGTACTAGGGGAGTTACAGCACTACTGGGGACATGAGGCTCTTCCTTGCCATTTTCCCTTCTAAGAAATACACAGATGAGGGGAACAAGATGACCTGTAGAGACCCTGTATCGTGACTGTCATAGGATGGATGGACCTTTCTGGTGCCTATTGTCCACTGCTGTACCTGTCACAGCAGATGTTGGTGGAACACATTCCCTCATTTACCCTCTGTAAAAGCAAAAGGTTTCTGAAGTCCCCTGAGGAGCAATTCTGTCACAGCAGAGGTGTGATAGAGGACTGTTCCGTGGTGGAAATGCCAGATGTCCTATAATAGCAGCAGCTGACTGATGTGCCAGTGATTTCATCCTACCAACCAACAGGTGAGTGTGAGGGAGTAGGTGAAAAGGAGATATATGTCAAGGGAATCTGTTGGTGAGCAGAGGCCTGGTAGGAAGCTTGAGGGAATGTGCCAGTTAGGGAGAAGCCAGTGTGGTGGGTGCTCTGAGGTACAAACCCTGCTGCAACCACGCTCAGTAGAGATGGAGAGGGGTCCTTGTTCTGTGTGACTTAGTGCCTTGCTGACTGCGGAAGCTTTTGCTGGTCAGATGGCTCTGGTGGCTGGGGACAGCTCTGGCTGCTCCCCTGGTCCTAGCCCACCTCGTTGAGGATCTCCAGCCATGTGTGACATTAAGGCTCCTCTAGGTCTTGGCAGGTTTCGCAAGGTTGATTGGGACCAGCGCGTGTCACTCTCGGCCACTTCCTCATCACCATAACTCTGGGCTGAATAACAAGAGGCCGAGAATCTGCTAACGCAGGCCCCGGCAGAGTACCCCATCACTCTCTTTTATTTGTACTGGAGATTTATGCTGCCTATCTCCCTTCCCTTTGTCCACCAGCCGGGCCCTATAAGTCATGTCCCAGGGCTGACAGGTCACGTGTCTCGTGCCGCTGCCCTGTCAGAGTGACTGATGCCAGGGGGTGATTAAAAGAGAGGAGGGGTGAGAGGTCAGCAGCAGGCAGCATGATGTGAGCGGGGGGATGTAATTATCACTCCCGTGACATACTGCTGGGGCCTTTCATGGATCGTCACCCAGGCTGGAGGTGGGGAGGGCAATGCTGGAGCAGGGAGCAGGAGTGGATGGACACAAGGCAAGAGTGGCCAGTGGGGTTATGGGAGGCAGAGGTTTTCTGTTTTTTATAGGAACTAGGAAGTATAAAGTCCAGGCTGTTCTCCAGCCTGGACTTGTAGCCTGCAGAAAGACAGGGCATATGGAAAGCTGCCAGGATCAAAAAGCAGCCCTTTGTCTGGAGAGGCTTTTGGCCACTTGAAAATGTTTTAAGTTCCCTCTACTGCTGCATCCCAACACTGACAACACAACAGAGCAGAGTGCCTTCAGACATTGAAAATCAGATGTGTGTGTGCTCTGCTGGGGGTGATTTGATGGAGAAACTGGCAGGCTCAGTAACCCAGTGCCCTGTGCTGACACTGCCCATTTCCTTCTGCAACTCCCGTGTCTGGAGCCTTGTGGACAAGATGAGGCTGCCTGGGTAAGTAGTCTCCTATATACACCATGCAGACACCATCTTTGAATGTCCCCTTTGAGCCTCAAATGTCCCCTCTGCCCTTCAGTAGAGCAAATAACGAGGAAGAAGTAGATGAAAACAGACTGAGAGGTACATATCTCTGTCCTGAAGAAGAGGATTTTGGATGGAACAGGAGAACAGCTATCATATAGCCATATAAATGGGAGGAATTCTTCAGATTCCAACAGTGGGAAGATTAAGAATGCTGTCTGGCAGATAGGGGCTGGAGAGGCTAAGATGATGTTGAGACTTGACTTACCAATGAGTGTAGTCCTGAGTGTCATGCTCCAGTACTGCTGAGCTTTGGGGTGAGAAGAGAGTTCACTGTTTCTGTCTCTAGTCTGACTTAGATAATTCCAAGGTATTAGAGTTTTCCCATGGATTCTGTTTGTGCCTTCCTAAGGTTCTGCCGCTTAAACTTGAATTTCTAGTTTGGTCATCTTGTAACTGGGAACCACTTCATTAAGGTGTTCCCTAGGCTAGGACTGAGGGCTCTCAGCCTCTGAGAGTATACACAAAAGCACTTCAGTTCCCATGTCTTCAGTGACTTAAACTGTCTTGGTGAGTCCCAGGATAGCATGGCTATCTCTCACTATACACAAGCCTGAAGTTTAGTGGACTATGCACAGGAAGGTGGTAAAGAACCTACAGTACTGTGCTGTCATGGCCTCAGAGTTGAGAGATGCAGGAACGCCCCTGTAGAGTAGGCAAGTGGTCAATATCCAGTCACTAACAGTGGCTGTCAATAGGGTATCACAGGGAGATTCATGAAACAGGCAGATGTGCCCCATCACTAAGGTCTTCCCCTAAACTTTTGTAGCTGGGGGATGGTGATGTGGGCAGCTGTACCTAGTGCCACTGTGAGCTTTTGACTAGCATTTTTTGACAGTACAGGGAATGACAGCTCTTCATGCTCGAGGCTGAACATGTACGTTAGAGCTGCTCTATTTGTCTCTCAGAGGCAGAGATGGAACTTCTTGGTGAAGTTCAATAGGCCAGGAATAATTTATGTTTAGAGGAGAAGTATCACTGAATGAGCTAGAGTAAATATTATTCATGCAGTCTGAATTAAAAGACAAGTGTATTCTAAATGTTGCCTTTCTCACCAGCTCTGGACAGAACTACTGTCACACCTCATTGAAGCTCAGAACTTAATTTATCATTAAATTACCTAAACTTAGAAAGAATCACAAAACTCAGCAATATCTGAAGCAGGTAATCTTCAGTCTCCAAATTATGCCTCTTTGCCGTCCATGCAGAGAGAAGGACATGTTCCTTCAGATTCTCACTGGTATCATGGTACATGTATAGTGGCTCTTCTCTCTGCTTTGTTTCATCATAACCATGCTGGGAGGCATAGACAGGACTTAGTTAATGCCTTGTATTATTATCAGTCATATGCTAATTTGGCTGCACTGTAGATTTTCAGCTAGGAGTTTATTTCTGGAAGGGACTATAGTTATGGGTAGTCTCTGTCACATTAGCAGAGTGTTGTCAATGTATTTGCAGATTCAGAGAAAATACTGAAGGAAGAAATGCTGAAAATTCACCTAATTCAGCCAAAATAAACTTATATGATTACTTCCAAATGCTTACCTAGCTTGGTCTTTCTAAACAAATTATTTCCAGACTTTACTATGTATACAGCTAAAATGTTCTTTGAGTTTTCTAAATCTCCTTTGATGCCGTTTAAGGTTACAATTAGTGCTGCTTTCCAAAGACCCTGCCTCTTAAAGCAGCCTGCAAAGAATTTGAAGATTGCCATCATGTCTCTTCCAGTCTTCTTTTTCTCTAAACTAAACAAACCTGGTTGCAGCCTTTTCCATGCAGGACAGATTTTCTAGATCTCTAATCATTCTTGCTTAACTTCCCTGTGGCCTTCTGGCTTGTCTGCTTTTCTTCTTGAACCTCAGTGTCCAGTGAGGAACAAGGAACAAGAAAGGGCCAAAAAGTCCAACACAGATCTTATTAACACTAAGAAGAAAATCAGGATTAGTTCTTGTGCCTTACAGGCTGTTCTCTTGTTTGTATAGCCCAGTACATTATTTGCCTTTTCATAACAGCTCGGCATGTGGATTGGTCTTCAATTTGCAACCCACTGTTTCTCTATATATTAATTTCTGTAGTGCTGCTACCTGATTCTTCTCCAGATCCATGACTGTGAAGCCGAATGCTCAGGCCCAATGTACTGGCAAGGGAACCTGCTAAGGGACCTTTAGCCCATCTCCTCTATCACTTCCAAGTGCACCATGCCTGTGGTATGTTCTGACCTGAGGCAATGTGGCTCTGCAAGTCTCTCACCTTCCATGTAGTCGTAGAGTTGCATTTGTTCATGTTATTCCTGCCTGATGGCCAAGTGTGGTGCTGTGGTGGCCCTGCTTCCTTTCTTCCAGACATTTTCTCCAATTTGTCAAGGTCATTTTGGATTCTCTGCCCATCCTAAAATGTCCATTCAATATCTTTCTGCTTAAGTAATCTGTAAATTTATGAGCAAAGTTTCTGCTACAGTGAAGCCTGTGATGATGGGTGACCACCCCCTGGAAAAGAGACCTTACTGGAAATCAGCTCAGAAGTTATTGAAAATTAGAAGGGTGGGAATTGGGAACTGTCAATATACTACCCAGTGTATTGTCTGCTGAGTCACCTCCTATTTGGTGATGCTGGAACAGTTCCCTTTTTTAGTATGGCTTAAAGAAATCTTGTCACTTAAAACTACTAGGGACTGAAACTGAATGGGATTGGGAAATGAGAGACCATCAGTGACATACAGCAGAAAGCTACTTGGGTTAAAAAGAGCTGTGTGAATACATCCAAGATGTTTTGCAACTATTTTTATTAAAAAGTAGGATTCCCTTCCCGTGTGTTCCTTTTCTAAAAGGATTATAGCTAGTGACATTTGCAAGAAATGTTTGATGAACTGGAAATTTTAAATCAAGGAGGAGTTTGAGATGGGAAATCTGAGTATTTGTGTCAGAAACCTGGGTTATAGGGTCAATCTAGGATATTACAGCATATGGACTACAAAGAGCTCTTCTACACCAAACAAGTAAGTTGTAATCATGCACACCAAGTGCAAAAACCTTTTCTTTTGTCTTCAAGCCCAGATTCAGTCCTTGAAACCATTTGGTGAATTTCAAACAGCAAATACACTTGAGAGAATTCAACTCAAACAAACAACCCATCAACGGAGAAATAGGTTAAATTTGGCAAATAGAGTATTTGTTAGATATTGCTCACTTAGCTTTACAGAGGACTAGAAAGAGCAAGCCAAAACAGCTGTTCCTAGTCATTGCACAAAAGATGTTTCCTTGAAGAAGGCATTAGAAGTCTCTTATTCTGGAACAGGATAAAAAAACCTGAAAGGGAAAATTTACTGATGATGAGCTCTGGCAATGGTGATGGGAGTCAAAAGGATATGGTGGTAAACAGAGGGACTGCGTGAGGATAGGCAGGGAGAATGAGAGCAACAGATAGGAGTGGGAGACACCAGAGGGCTGGGGAGCATGGGGGAGGAGGTGAGGGAATGAGCCAGAAGAAGACAGCGTGACTGCGTCTGATCTACACTGACGAGTACCAATGTTAACTGTCACCTCTCATCTCCAAACTAAATCACGCCTGGAATTGGAGGCAGCAAGGAGCTGATAGAGTCAGCCTTAGAGAGCCGACAAGTCAATCAGAGCGGAGATGCATGGAGAGACACCAGCTTTGTAGGGCTCAGTGCCTTCATTCATCCCGGGATTTACACCTGTCAGACTCCTAGCGGGGGGAGCGTGCTGGGACTCACTTTGGCACCACTTAAAATGGGACAACAGACACATTACTGTGATCACCCTCTGCTCTCCTGTCCTCTGGAGGGTGTGTTTTATATTACAGCAGCTCAGCTGACTTTGCGAGTTGAATTTGAAGCTGAACACACCTCCTGCTATGGGGGAAAGGACTGCTTGCATTTCAGCACCTGGAGGGTTATGCCCTATGCAACTGCAATGCCCCAGACCAAAGGGGGAGGGAGGGCTATGCAGGGCAGGGGGAGATGATGGGGTAACTGTTTGCTAATCAAAAGGCTTCAGGAGATATGTAGGCTGTGCAAACCTATCTCATTATCTGAGTCTATCAGGATATTTATTAGAAGAGGTCAGCGAAGGCCAGAACTAGAGATCAGCCTCTGTGTCTTCTACCCAGCTCTTCTCAAATACCTGCAGTGCTCCATAAAGACCCTCTTCTCCTTTCAAAAGAGTGCCCAGATCAGAACTCTTCCCTGCTGGCTAAATCCTGGGTACCAAAGCTTGTGATACAGGCTTTGAGCTGCCTGATCTCTTAATCCAGCTGTGTGTATTCATTTGAAACTGAAAGCAGCTCCTTTTTGTCGTCTGCTTCTCAGCATTAACTTCTCTTTGATGTAATTCTTGCTTCCGATGCTCTCTCCCTTCATGGGGAAGATTAGTGTGAAATTGGCCTGCTTCTCCAGAGACTGCAGTGTTAAGCCTCCAACACTTGGTCCTTATTGGAAATCCTTAACCCACATCAAGAAGGGGGGAGGGAAGGAAAGTGTAAGAGTTACAGACTTGACTCTGACAGGGCTCTGTTGCCTCCTTTCCCTTCAATGTTTTGAGAGTGGGAAGCACGGATGTTGAAGGAGGTCAGGATGTGCTCTGAGTGATGCAGGTATTTTAAAGCAGAGGCCATCTTAGTGCTAGGCATATATCCTCTCAGGTTCAGAAGAGAGGACAGCAATGCAGTGATAACCAGAGGGGACTGTGAGCATGCAAACAGTATGCAAGACTGGTCAGAGCGACATATTTGGGGAATGAAGCCACAAAATTGATCACTGCTAATCTGTTTTGAGGAAGTACATTTGGAGATGGATTTCCTATGCCCATGTGGTGGGTTTGAAGAGCAGGAGACAGACGTTCCCTCTTCCTGGAGGGATGTGCCTGCAGGACTGCCTTTTGCTTCATTTAGAGTTTTTCCTCATGAGAGGGGCTCAGCACAGAGAAACTTCAGTGAGCTCCAGTACTGCAGTTCCCGAGTCTCTATGCCTGTTGCTTGTGACAGCCTCCCTTCCCCACAGTGCCAGAACAACATCCCTTGCTCTCACTTTCACCCTGCTTCTTGCTCCTGCCTGCCATCACATGGCTGCTCTCTGTCTTCCATCATCCCACCATTAGACGTACTTTACTCCATCAACCACTTCCATCAGCCCTTAGACCTGCTCCTTCCTCCTCCATCAGCCAGTGCTGCCCCCACCATTCTTCTGGTGGCTCTTCCCTACTCCACACACCCTCAGGTCCTGATATTTGCTGCACTCCAGCCACACTATCCCCTCCTGCTGGGTCCTGCTCCATTGCCCTCCCCACAAACACATGGTGCCATTATCCAAGGAAGGGCCTTGAGCACCCCCTTGGTTTAGCCTTGTGCTTCCTCTTGCTTGGTCGCCCCCCTCCCTTACCCAGGTCTGCAAATCACTCCTTCCCATGTCAGCCAGCAAATTGGTTTATCCTCCCCCCATCCCAGCTTTCATTACCTTGCCGAAATGAAGCGATATCTCCTCGGCGGAGGCTTCCCGTCGCTGCAGCCAGTACCCAAATCATGAGAGCTGGCATAATAAATGAAGACAAAGTGCCGGCGGCCCGGGCCATCTCTCCCACTGCGCCACTAGCCGCTGCCAGCTTCATTATTCGCTTAAGTTGCCGGAGAAAATTACTTAACCCTGACCCGTGTATTAGGGCCCTGTATTAATGCTGCGACAGGCGTCTCTTACAGCAAAGAACAATTTATTAGAGCCGAAACAGGCTGCTTTTCTCTGTCATTTTTCCAATCTGAGCTTTGAACACACATCATTAAACTTGTCTGACTCTCTCCCCTTCTCCATCATTCCTTTTTTATTTTTTTAAACAGAAAGTGCTGTAGAGAATAGAGATTGTTCTGAACTCACTGAGTGCCTCGGACTTTGCCCCCTCCTTTCTCCCCCTGTGCTCTTTCCTCCAAACATAGTCCATTTCTCCATCTCTCTCTGTCTAATTCACCCTTACTCTCCTCTCTTTGTAGTCACATTTCTGTTTTTCGAACTCTTCCTCCTGAAATTCTCTCATATTCTCTGCTTGCTTGCCTGTCCCTCTTTGTACAGGTGTCATACTCCCTTTCACTCCATGAATTTGGCTAATCTCACTTCTTTCTCTGGGCCAAACTGGAGGAAATATGCTGGAAAGTGCATGTTCCCTATGCCAGAATAGGGTCTGCCCCACCTTGCCTTGCTCTAGGGTTTCCTGGGATACCAGAGATCTTTAGAGCACAGAGTTTGCCCTATGAACTCAATTTCAGCACTATCACCCCCATCCCATTCTCTCCAAGGTCTGCACCTAACCACTGTTGTGGTCTTCACCCACGAGGGGTTTCAGAGGACTGGCTCTGTGTGTCTGAGCAAGCTTTCTTCTCACTTGCTGAAATATTTCCAAATGCTTTGGTGGACTTCAGTTATGCTCTCTTCTTTAAAGCTGACTCTAAACATTAAATTGACACTACACAGCCTTCAACTGGCATGGGTTTAGCTGGAGGCTGTTTTCTGTTTTCTGATGTTCTGCAGCGAGAGAGATGATGAGAAGCAGCTGTCCAAGCTCTTCCTCAGACCTCATTGCTGAAACCTTGCAAAGATGATGGCACAACACTGTCTAAGGAAGAAAATAGTTAGTAGCAATGACTTTTGCAAATGCCTGATCATTTTTGGTTTGAGATGCAAGGCCTAGACTTCCCCACTTGAAAGCAACCTGGGCTACAGAGTGCAGAATGATAGCTCAGACTGGGTGTCCAAAGTTGGAGGCTACCAGTTTACAGCAGTGTCAGTGGACTCTCCGGTGTTTAAGGCTCAGTGAGACGGCATTTGTGTTCAGCTGCACAGAACCGAATGCTTGGTCCCTGGGTCAGACTGCCTATCGTGCTGTTGTAGTTTGTCTCCAGAACCACTCTAGCCAGAGGTCAGATTAGCTGAGGGATGGCATGAAGCCTGTGTTTGCCTTATTATCAATCTTATTAAACCAGAGCTACCTATTAATAAGGAGAAGATTCTGTATTAATTAGTTGACTGGTGATACTAGAAATTCAAGGCTAAGCCACTAGCATCTTTAGAAGAAAATGGCTTGAGTAACCCAGAATTTCAACATGCAAGATATTTATGAGAAATACTCTCCATTTCCATTTTACTGGTGATTGCAGAAGAAAACAGCAAGGAATTGACACTTTGTTAAAGAGCAAAGGTTAAATATACAGATTTCCACAAATCATTCTGTCTTCAAAGATTTCTAACTCTGGTTCTGGACCTACTCTTATCTGTCTATTAAGGACCTGCTCTTTGCCAATAATTTTCTCATGGGAATAAGTGAATGAAGGGAATTTCCTAAGGATTGAATGGATCGTGGTGACCACTGTGCCCTCCAGCTAGCTTTACAAGCAGCCATATATTCCTGGACATGCCCTCTATTTGTCAGCAATGAAACTTAGTGCTAAATGGGAGGCCTTGCCTTGTGTGGAGGGTCTGCTTCTCTCTCCTTCTGTTTGGATCTCCCTGAAGAGCTGGAGATTACTAGAGCTCAACACATGGTCACGGGTAGATGAGATTAGGCTAAGAAGTGGTAGGAGATCTGCCTGGTTTGGGAGTTGGGAGAGATTGTCTGTGCTACTGTATACAGAACTCCATACACTGCGAAAGTGAGCACTTCTGTCCGACTTCACAGTCTCCTCCATGATCTAGATGAGAAATATTTCTGTTTTCTCATCAATTTATTGCTGGATTGAGTTTCCCGCAGCCTGTAGAATGGGACAATCTGCCCCTCATCTTGAGCCTAGAGCAATGGCTTTTGTCAAAGGAAGAGGGGAGTTCAGATCCCCTTTTTTTTTTTTTTCAATCTGCAGTTGCTCAGTCAACACTTTGACTTCTCTGTTGCAGCTTTTCTTTCCAATATGGACCTTGCCAAAGACCCCTTTGTCATCTCAAAACAGGATTTTTGACAGTCTTAAGTACATCATTGGCAATAGACTAACAACAAAAAATCATAATAACTAAAGCATTAACTAATATTAACTATGGGAGTAGTAGGTTATATTACTCTAATTTAGTAGAATCTTTATTATATTCCTGTCCACTCCAAATTTGTCTGGGATTGCCAAATGTTTGTATTAAAAATCCCCCTCACTTTAATTCTTTTTTTTTTTTTTTACATAGAACCATTCACATGCAATGTGGGAGTTCAACTTTTTATCCTAGTCCCATCCTCTAGAGTTTATGTGGGCAGGATGAATTTTCAAGGCTGCTTACCTTCACAAAGAGGAAGAAAGTTATTTCTAGCAATGTCAGGAATCAAGGGGATTCTGTAGCTATTTGTCAGGGGAGTGATTGTGAGCTGAAGGACAAGCAAATTCATGAAGACATAAACATGGTACATGAGATAGCTCGGGGGCTGGTGGGCTGTATCACAGCAGTGATACCTCTGAAATAGGTGAAATATCTCAGGAGACACACATGGAAAGAGTGGTGCAAAATCTGGATTACAGTACAGTCTGGGTTGGTACTTGTACATCGTTTCTGTGAGTGAGTCAGTCAGGAGTCCTAGTTTTTAGCCACCTGTTGAGGCATAGGCTGAATATCAGTGAATAGCCATGCATGACCTCATGTAGCTGGGAGGGCGGCCTACACTTGTGCATCTTCTTGAGCTATCAGGGAAGAGCCAGCTCCAGTAGGCTTTTGTTTACGAGTATGCAGGCTTTGCCACCACATAAAGCATCTCTCCAGCCACTAAAACCGCTGATCACTGGAACTTTTAAATTGCTTTTTCCTCAGATGGTAGGGGGTCACTGGGGCTGACACAGAGAAGAGGGCTAGAGAAGAGCAGTGAGGGTGAGAGGGGATGGTTGGTTGGTGCGACTGCCCTTCTGCTGGGAGTCCCTCCCGAATTCCCTGCCACTCTCCTGCTTAGCCTGATAGCTCCTCCAAGTTCTCTAATCACCTTCTTGCTGTAATGAGCCTCTCATCTCACTGATGGAAATCAGGGTATTTGGTTATGAAAGGGACACTGTTAATAACACGATCTCTCTCTTCCCCAGTCCATCCCCCACTACCCCTGCCAGCCCCCCTTCCAGCTCTCTACACAATTCTCTCAATTAACGATAGGCAGAAATTAATTTTTCCCCTGGACTGAAACAATTGCTTGGCGGAGGATTGCCAGCTCGGCTCTAGATAGGGACCTTTCCCAGCAGAGCCCAGAGAAAGGAGGAGAGACCGAGGCGATAAGCAGGGCCCTATCAGCAGCCACAGGACGCAGTAATACAAATGTTATCCTTAGAAATGTATTTAAAGAGGATATGTTTATAATTCGAAGGGGATTGTCAGGACTGCTCCCCTCCCCCTCCCTACAGATCCGTGCTGCTGCCTTCTTCCTTACCATGAAGTACTCTCAACCCTCCAAAAGGCTGGGCAATGTCAGCACCACAGGCTTCCCTGGCCACAGCATGAGGTAGGAGGAGGGGGTGCCTAGGTGCAGTGCTGGGAATGGCTGTGGAAAGCCACAGCACCCAGCAGGCAAAAGCCTGGAAAGGCAGCAAACAGGATCTGCTCAAGGGGCAGGGGCTTGCACCGGTTTTACTTGGGTCTTGAGCAACCAGAGGCAAGGAGCCAGCAAATACACTCTGCTGAAAGAAAGTGGTGATAGGAGGAATGAGCAAGTATATAGATGTAAGGGAGGAGAGCCCAAGCTGCAGGTTAGTCTGGAGGGCAGGGAGAGTTTAAATGCAGCCTAGGGCAGGGATCTAGTTGTTGCATGTGGCTTAGAAAATGCTGTCCTCTTGGTTGCTTTCTAAAGGGACATGTTTATGGATCCATATACATAATAGCTCCATGTTTAAAAAGCAGTCATCCAGGCCACCCTGGATCCAACCTATGGATGCCAGCCAACAAGTGTGCTCCTGGCTGAAACACCCAGCCCTGTTCACACATCCAGTGACCAGAGCACTTTCACCTTCCCTGCAAATAAGGAATGACAATGAGGCCTTCTGGCAACCCCTGTCTGCCCACTTTATGCAGACTTGTGACATGCCCTCCAGCTCTATATAAGACCTGCTGCTCTTTTTCTTTTAACCAGTTGATCTTATTGCAACAAACAGGCAGATAATCACAAGACACAAGGACAGCGGAAGAGGAACAAGAGACTCTGTAGAGGACTTTCAGGAAGCAAAGCCTGCAATCACTGTAACCGCAAAAGACATAATTCCAGCCTCCTCGAGGCTTCACGTGTCCTTGTGGGTGATCCCCACACTTGGCTGTGCTGACTTGCTTTGAGGCCTATAGATTTTGAAACACCACTTGTTCTTGCTGCGGGCAAACTAGCACTCAGTTTCTGCCCAATGACATTAACATCCACAATGTTCCAGCCCTCACCAGCATGACTGGTACCCACTGCCAGCTCTCTGCTGCCATGGTAAATGTACTTCTTTTCAGAATATCAAAGCATCCTCAGGGTATTTAGTTGAGTCCCTGAGGCTGACCGGTAGACTGCTGAGTGCCCCTCTGCGTGTCTCAGAGGCCACTGTTTTTACACCAGCAATGGCAGGTAGGTAGGGACCACAGTAAGAACCCAGACCATTCCAGTCCTACAGAAGTCCTTGATCACTTGGCAAATAAAGTAAAATTATAAAATAAAACATCCTAGATAAGATATAAGTAGCTTCATGACCAGGCTTTCAGAGGAGCTATCAGACTAAGGAAAATCCTATCATTTATTTAGTAGATCTTTACTTCCTGCTTTGCTTGCCCTCTGCCTTTTTATTGAGTTCTTGCTTCCAAGTTACAGCATTAACACCCTTTTTGCTGTATTTAAATGTCTTTTCCATGGAAGAATCCAAGTAAAGTCTATTTCATTTTTTTAATTTCTTTCTGGAGGAACTCTGCATCTGTGACACCTTGTCTCTCACCTGTTAAAGTAATAATCATGTTTGTTTTATTTTGCCTCACACCTATATTTAGTGTACTCTTCACAGCAATCAGGAGTTTGACTTGGCCGTATCTGCAGGAGTGGCACCTTGTCACAAGTCCCAGCCATGTATCCACACATGGTCATTGCTCAGCTGACTGCTATCAGTGCTGGAGTCCCTGTGAATCCTCACTGAGTCAGGATCTGCATTGCTATTCAGTACTCAGGACACAATACTGGAAGGAGGGTTCATATACACCAGGTTTCACAAACCTTCTGGCTCCCCTCACTCCAGCTCACTCTGTCTCCACCACGCAGACTGTCCATCCACTGCCAGATGTGTGAAGGCAGGCACCAGTCCCAGACAGTGCAAAGCATCTAATGGGGCAGTATTGGTTGGAGGAGGTGATTTGCTAGACCCTGCTGGCCTGACATTACAGGGTAGCCATGTTAGACCAGAGAACTTCTGATTCGGTGAATCTAAAGAAAAGATTAATGTTTTAAAATACAACATCAACTTGTTGCTGTTAAGTCTGAAAATCTCTTCCATTTGCTGTGTGCAAGTGAAGTCTTTTGGCTTCATATAGAGGTGCTGTGGGAAAACAATAAAACCCAAAATCCTGCCCACATTTAACAGGACTACCTTAACACACTGGGAGATTAAAATACAACATTTAGAGATAGGCCAGCCCCACTTTCTGTATTATTGCAAGTTCATAGCTAGAAAGTTCTTTTAGACATCTCCATGTAGTGTATTAGGGACACTGGAAATTAAGCACAGGTCTGTCACAGGGTGTTGAAATACAGGTCATCCCTAATTACTGGGGCTATCAGGAATCCTTGAAGTCCACATTAAATGAATACCAAAGGTGCTAGCAGCAGATTACTCAGAGGAACATAAATGTAGGCCTGAGTTTCAGTGCACCCTCTAACACACCCGAGAACCAGAGCATATTAAGGAAACATCACCGGATGCTTGTAGAACAGTAACCAGAAATAAACTGACCTGCTCTGTCCCACAACCTTTGGCAAGAGTCCTGATGTTGGGACAAAAAAAGAGCTTTGACTGGAGAGAAAAAAAGTACTTACTGCCATGGTCTGTAAAAGAATGCAGGCAGGATATCTTCCCTGCAAATGACACTAAAGAATTGAAAACACTGATTTTTTTTTTTTCCCTGTCTCTCTCCACTCCTGCCCTGACTTCCTCAGCAACTTGGTTTCTCCACCCATTCCTAGCACTGCCAGACAACTGCCTCAGATCAACACACATCGATAGGGATGGTGTTGGGGTAATCTCTGTCACCAGGAGCACGTGCTGACTCATTCTTCCAGGCCCATGGGAGTTACTAACTTGCACCATTACTGGCTTGTTTGGTAACACCCATGGAATGACACTGGAATGTGAAACTAGGATGAGACCGACTCTGTAAGGGAAGGACACAGAGCTGTCTCTGCAATTGACTGATTAGCTTGAGCACCTGCATTGAAGGTCTGGGTTCTCCTCAAGTCATTTGTTCCCTTCCCACAGCATCACCCACTGTTGCCAAACTGATAATCCTAAGTGAGGCTGTAGAGCACTGTCACCTATCCTGGTGACAGTGGTATTCCTCCCTTTTTTTCTCATATTTGGTAGTAGTAAAATATTCTTAATTGATAGTGGCATGCCCAGTTACTCAGAAAAGCCTACTGCTAGATCCACCACTAAAGCTACCACTAGATCAGTTGCATTGTCTTTACTAGCAGGTGTTCCCATGAAGCCAGTGGTATGAAACACCAGGAAAAGAAGCTGAGTTCTGTAAGCGTGTTTGGATTGTGGCACTGTTCTCCCTGTGTCCTTGGGGCTGGTATTCACTGTTGCCTTACAGAGCCAGAGCCTCCGTGACTGCATCCCCCCCTCCCTGCCAATTTCACCCAGCTTTTGTCACTGGACTGTCCACGCTGAGCCTGCCTGGCATCAATCACCTGACACAGATATCCGCATTGGTGAACTGGCACCTCCAGATGGGAGCAATCTTAGGCAGACGGTACCAGTTGCCAGGGAGCAGCAGCAGGGAAGGTCTTGTCATGTGAGAGCCTCCCAGATGCCATTTCTGTCCACATTCAGGTGCTGTTTAAGCTTGGACAGTGTTAGCAGCTGGGAAACTGGGCTTTGAAGGTGTCTGAAGGAGCATTCTTACAGGACAAGCAGACACAGCCAGTTAGTCACACCAAGACGCTGGTGAGTGTTTGGCACAGACACACAGAGAAGGTCTCTCGCTCTGGCCCACATATACTTATTTCAGGAAAGGGTTGGATCTCTGAGACAGGGTACATCCCACCACACCCACACAGCTTGACCAAACTCACAGCCCAAGACTTTCCAATGGTCAACTCACAACTGGACAGCCGAAGTCCTCAGGACCCCTTTGCGGGTGGTGGGGCAGGAGGGACGCATGGCAGCACAGGCTTGTCCACCAGGCACTTCTCCCTCCCTCCCTTCCCTTCAGCCCTGTCCTTTCTCAATACCCAGGAAAGATTAACTCCTCTTCGCACACCAGAGAAAGTTATTATCATTAATGAAGAATTAAAAGGGAGTGATTAATAAAGAGCCCTTATCTGGCCATGAGGAGGAGGCTGGACAATGGGAGGAAGATGGAGAAAATGAAAAACAATAAATATGAAGCGTAAAAGGAGGCAAGCACTGCTCCCACTTGTTAGATCGCAGCTGCATCTCCTGAGGGGGGAAGGCTCCAAATTGCTAATTACTGCCTCTGAAAAGACCTCGCTCTGATATGTTTTCTGCTGAAAGGTTCCCATTAATGAAGCAGCGATGATGCCGTTTCCCTTTGACTTGCCTTCAATTCCCTCCCTGAGCTTCCTCCCAAGCCGGGAACAATGAGGCCCTGGGAGCTGGCGGCTCCCACAGGCCTTTCGGAGACTAGGCCGGGGGCAGCCGAGTGAGGGGAGCCGAGCCGGCTGTGAAATATGGAGGGGGGAGATAAGGCAAAGACAGAGGAAAGAGGCTCACTCCCAGGAGCCCAGGGAAAATTTGCAGTTATTATGAAGGAGATGAGACAGATTAAAAGCCCTTGTGTTCTGCGCTGCCCTTTTATTTAGTGGCTTCATCTCTGAGATGAAAGAAGTTGGAAATGACTTTCTCCGCATTTTGCTGCAAGAAGCTTCACGGCACATTTTTTGACTTTATTCCTCCCTTTGTCTCTTGTCCCCTTTCTGTCTCTCTTTTTCCTTTTAACCCCTGGAAGGTTTTGCTGGGAAGTGCCATGGAACCAGGCAGAGTGTTTGCCGGGGCAGAGCCGTGACCTTGCTGCTCCCCTGTCCTGCTGGGGCGCGCGGCTCCTGCTGCCCCCGGAGCGGGAGCATCCCGCATCCCGCATCCC